>OZ012678.1:65516669-65986728 GCA_963942445.1 Argyra leucocephala | reverse complement strand
AACCGCTTATGTCTAGATAAGAAAACATCGAGATCAAATAACCACCATATTCAGAATTTTCGAAAGTATTTCCTCTATTGAAATTCCGTTTGATTCTGATAACTATAAGTCACATTTTTGCTATAGGGTACATTATCATTTATGTCAATACTGAATTGGATTTAATTCTCATTACAGTGGAAAATAAAACCACCTATAATTTTGATAAGCTCATTTTCCATTTGACATAAAAAAGTTGAATAAATTCTCATCAAAAAATTTTAAAAAGCTAAAATTTTCGAATTAAAAATTTATCTCTTCAAAATATACAAAACAAATTGTAAAACAATTGTATTGTAACTTTAGTACAATTTATTTCACTTAAATATTTTAGGAAGGCCTTGAAATAATATCAGAATGTCCAATTAAATTTTCGCACTTAATTCATGCACTCTTAATTCACAACGTTTATTACAATACGATAAATTACGACGGCACGAACAAAGAAATACAATGATAAGGTAGGATGTCGTAATGTCTGCGGTCACAATGTGCATTTGAAATTGTTCATTTTCCAGAAGGCTTAAGTAAAACAAATTGAAATAAATCCAAAATAGTTTAGTGTAGGCTACTGAAAAGGAGGTATAATTCCTTCATTTGAAATTGACATTACTCACAGTGCCGGTGATACTTGCTCACAACATAAAATCAAATCAAAAGAGCAAAGAGAGAAAAATTTATCAAACAAATTACAAATGGATCTTATAACCATTATAAATTTGTTGAAATGGTCATAATGTCCATGAACTTAGGCGTTATTTTTACTAAATAAAAATGTTGAATTTCGAATTAGATTAGATAAATAAAGCGGTTTGAAAAAATCAAAATGGTACAGCCCAATTACTATACTTTTAAACTCTTTATTTAAACTTTAAAATTGATTTAACTCGAAACATCAATTTCAGATATAAACGGTTATGATTTCTTGCCACAGTTAAATTTTTTTCAGTTATTTTATTTTTTTTCAGCTTGAAAAAAAATGTAAAATATTTGAAACAACAACTTCAATATGAAATTATCAACGAAAATCTAGCTGGAGCTATTAAATAGAATGATATAAAAATTGGTATACGATTCTTTTTGTTCAATTGAATCTACTTATATACTCCTAAAATAAGTATAGAAGCCAAACTTAAAAATTTAAAGAGAGAGTTGTCATTTTCATTTGCGTAATTAGTCTGACATTGAAATTTTAGTAATTTACCAAACCATTTTAATCGAAGAGGAATACGACTAGAATGATATTGATGATTGAATAAATTTATTTATGGCTATTCTGATATTCAAAAAGTGACGTCCTGCATAATTTAGAGCAGTATATTGTGGTATAATGTATACTGTATCCTTTAAATATTATACTATGAAGGTTATAAGAATGAATTCATTTAGTTTATAGGATGTATGTTCTACAATGCCACTTAGGCGAATAAACTATCTAATGAATTATTGTATTATAACTTTTGAAATAAAAAAATATTAAAAAACAAAAAATTCATTAAAAGACAAATAAAATTTCTAAATCTGTAGTTGAGTTCGAACGAACAATTGAAGAAATGTAGTTTTGCTAATGAAAATTGTTTATTTTGGGCTGTTCAGAGTTTGTACAACTTATTTTTGAAAAAAAAAAAATTATACTAGCTATGAGTGAAAAAAAAAACAAAAAAACTGTAATCTATATCTATAATCATTTTCCTATTAATGTACAAAAACATATTCAAAATATTTTATAAATTTCTGTGCAAAGAATGTTGGAACCAAATAATTCGACGACATTTGATTTATGAAGTTGTAAAAAAACAGAATAAATTATTGAATTATATTAATTGTACGTTTACCAATATACAGGACTCCATTTTTCACATTGCCGGAGTTTGTTAAATTTTTCTTTGCCATTTACTTCTAATTTTCTTCTACATAACTGCCTTGCGTATTAAACAATCTAACAAAATTTATTTATTACTACATTACATCACATTCATTATAATTAAGTATTTTAATTTTTTTTTTTTAATTATATATAATTTTCAATTCAATTACTAGTGTTAGTATTTCAAAACAATTTTGTGAGGTAGAACAAAAATTTAAAATTTAACTAAAATAAACTAAATGAAGAAAATAAAAAATATTTTTTTTTTTCTAAAAACGAACGAAAGCCAAATAATGTGACACAAAAAATTTACAGAAAATGCATCCTTTAATCCTTTACAAAAAATAAAAAAGCCACAGGATTCAAAATGAATTTTGTAATTTATTTTATAGCATCATTTATACGAATACGTACCTATACGTACCTGCTGAAATCAATGGGTGGTAAAACTGAAGTTAATTAAAATTATGTAAAATATGAACTTTCAACGTATTTAACAAATTTTGTTATTTAAAAAAAAGAAATTCAGTAAAAAAAATGAATGAAGCATAAATGTATTTGCACATTTGGTAATAATAATTGTACAGGGTCGTTTTAGCATTTAGAATGAAACCTAAATGAAAATTGATTTTCCAACAAATATACTTTCTCTTTTTCATATACATTAATATTATTTACTATTTATAAACTTAGGGTATATAAGTTCAAAATACTAAATTTAAAATTCGAATTTCAACATTTAAAAGTAAAAAATCTCACAGGAACAAAATCTGAACATGAGGACCCCATACATATAATGTACTAAAAATTAAAAAAAAATTAATCAAAATAAAAGAAAATCTGAAAATTAAAAAAAAAAATTATTTTAATCTAAACTAGCATAATTTATTTAACATGACGGGGTTGCACTATAATATTAATTTGGTAATAAATAAATAGTCGTGGAAATCCGATAGAGTAAATGAATCGGGCTTTCTCTAAGAAAACCTGACAACAACATCGGGAAACAATTTTATAGAATCCACGGAAATTACATGTTGTGTCGGAAGGCCAAGAAAAACTTGGAGAACAGTTTTAGCCCAAACAGATGTCCAACACATATCATCGCTGCAATTGCAGAGATTAGTCACAGATATGATATGATACAAAGATGTTATCTCCATTCTATATAACCCACGGATGGGGTTGCAGAACAGTGATGATTAATTTTGTAATGTTAAATATCTTTACTAATATTATTAATTGTAAATCAAGAAAACATTCCGATAAAGGGTGGATTTTTGGTAAATTTTCAAAAAAATAAAATATGCCGCTTTTTCTATCCAACAGCTGCTACGCATAACAATAAAATGTTCCAGTAAGTCGGAAAAGTCCAAAATAATACAATGTTATGAAGCAGGTTTCTAGTCAAACAAAAACTGAGCAAGATAATTATTATTTCCAGGCATAACAATACCTTTGAAGTTTCAATGAAAGGAAGGCTGGCGTTGTTGGGAAACATAATTTGGAATATAATTCATAGTTAATAACTCTACTAATATATTTACACTCAAGCATTTTCAAAAAACAATTTGCATAATTAAACGGAATACATAAGCGAATTTCAAGCCGAAACTTAAATTATTATTTTTAATCTGTCAATTGACAAAGAAGTACAAACAATATAGTTATATATTTTTTTGCAAGTTAAAGAATGCACAGCTTATGCTAATTGAGGATTGTAGAAAGAAACATGTTCCTTTGACAGTAGGGACATTTTGAATAAATCTGTTAATATTACTCTTGAAATTTTGTAGATTGTACGTAGGTATATATTTTGGCATTGTGGAAACATGTTTGTTGGAATATGGTTCCACATTCGAGAAAATTAAACTACAAACGAATTCCCATAGCCATAGTTTTGATCCACCTAGGAATATGCACTGAGTATTGAAGGATTTTGGGATTGAGGGATTGACACTTGATGTTTCTCTTGTTTTCGGCAAAATATTTAAGGCGTGAAATTAAGGGTTTTATTTCGTGTGAACAAGTCCCTAAACCTACGACATATCTTTAAAATAAGGAAAGTGCTCCAACAATACGACGATTTTCAAGTTGTACAAGGGAGGATGTCACATTAGTGTTGTCCATTAGACGAATATCACGATTTTGAATTTTATCTAGAAAATTTAAATTTCTGTTCGTAATACACCGGCTAGTATATGTGAATTACATTCCAACGTGAGTCGTATGTATGATTTATAGATACTAAGCATGTGCTGGGGAGAAAAATGCGTCTTGCTGCGACTCAAAAAATCCAAAAATCTCGCAACATTTTTGACAATGGCAAAGATATGGCCATTCCACACATTTGATTGCTGATCTGAATACCTAAGATATTCATGTGTTCGATTCACTGAATACATATACCCCTGAATAATAGGATGGGGTAAATGGAGTATTTTCGCGAGACTTGACAGTTTTAAGTTCTGGAGGTATTGAAATCAACTCCATTACTTTTTCCATATATGAACCAGTTCAAAATCGATTTTCATTATTATTCTGTTAAATGATAGATATTTAAAAGGAGACGTAGCGAAATAAAATATTTTTCAAAATTTTTTTAATTTTCAATTAGAATTTTTAATTTTAAATTTAATCCCATGTATATAGAAATACGTTTTAACATAGAAAAGTTTTGATTTATCAAATTGCCACAACCCACCAAAGTACATCACAGTTTCTTCGCCAGAACTAAATTTTAATATAATTTTTTTTCAAATAAATTATTAAGGTTGTTGTCTAAGACATATCAATGAAAATTAATTGTCAATGGTAATTTAAAATGATGGAAAATATTATTCATAGTGAAATATTATAGTCCATAAATCATAGTACGATTTTTTATTAAACTACATCGAATTTCAAGGAGCTGGCGAATACCAGTAGTTATTTAAAAATATTGCTCACAATGCAAGTCAATTACTTCTTTTTCATGTAGCCATGAATTGAAAATTTATAATAAATTAAATGAATGTTTCGTTCACCAACACTACTGTAACTCGCAACTGTAGGTGTAGTAATGTTGGACTACACAGCTCCTATAGATTCTGAAAAATATTAAAACTATATAATACAGATTTAATAGAAACCAACATGTGAGTTATAAAAACAAACTTAAATTTCCAGTTTGGCAAAATATCTAAATTTTTTTTTAGAATTTTTAAATTTTTGATTACGAAATTTTAGTTTTTTATTCTTTTTGTGATTATTAATTTTTATTTTTAAAATTTTGTGTCTTTTGTGAATTTTTTATTTGGATTTATGTATACTTTCTTACAAATTGTATAATATGGTTGAATAATTTTCTAAATTTCTATAATATCTGCTTCATATATAATTTAGAATTTATTTCACTTTACACATAACTCAATAAAATTTCTTAAAGAGTATATAATGTCGAACAAATGCTCAACAAACAAATTAAATATTCAAATTTTCTTATTTATTTCTTAGTCTTTTTAATAATATATGTATTATATACATATTATATCCGTTTATGTATTATAAAATCACATACAAGAATTCAGTTAAGTGTAAAATGGGTTTTCTTGCACACTAAGTATTGAATACAGTTCTTGAAGTCAAAGATTGTAATAAAATATTTGAATGAGAAATTGATAACCTCTTTTTAAATATGGTAAGACATAAACATAGAAATTTATAAAGTTATAAATATTTTCATAATATTATGATATGGAACCCTTAGAGCAAATTGAGGTATTATTTTTGTTATTGGCAAATAATAATTTGTATAGCAAAATTATAAAAATATTCAGAGACTATTAAATTATTTTTAGAAGGCTTTTGTCAATTGCCCACTAACACTAAAATATGAGTTATATAAATTTAATTAATGTTCGGTGAATCTTGAGAACTTTAGAAATTGAACTAGTTATAATACTAATGCTTATTCATCATTAACTAGAAATATTTGCCATGAAATTGATTCGAACCAACAAAAAAATTATTCGACAGTCATTCTGAGAGTTAAATAGATCAGTTTTTTATCTAATGCATTTTAATCTAATAACTGTTATTTAAAGGATTTTTAATTTGTATATACATAACAAGTAAAGAAAAGGAATCCGGAAGGAGAGTTTGTTTTTAAGAAAAACCGAAAGCAAAGGTTATGTATAGCAATAAAAATTAGATACTTTAAATGTATGTTTCACATTTATCGGCTGCCTATACTTTAGCTTAAATAATTGTTAAAATCTGTAGAGTTCTTGATGTTAAAAGTGATATTGTGATATATGGCTAACAACACATTTTAGTTCAGTTGTATACCAGACAAGACAATTGAATGAACAACACAGCTAAATTTTCGTATTGTGAATAACAACTTTAGGTAGTTGGAAAAAAAGTTATTGAAAACTGATTTCAACCCTTTCAAGCTTACTGGTATCATAACAATACCACAGTTTAAAATTTATTTTTAAAGATGCTTAATGGTGTCCTAACAATACCTCCGAGATATTACAGTAGTTGAGTAGAAGAGTAATAATATTCTAATTTGACATTTTATGTAAGATTGTTTTTTATTTACCGCTAAAATTTGCAACAAGGTTTATTTTAATTTTTTCGTGAGTTTTCTTATTATTGAGAGATAATGGCAGATAAGATATCAAATTTTTTTAGTGTTTTGGAATCGTTTATCAATATTTTATAAAGATCAGATAAAAAAAATATTATATTTCGCTAGAAAAAATATGGGATCGATCAGCCCATATGCCCACTTATGGAACGTCAAGGCGATGTGGGCTTTGCAGTTTGTCTGCTAAAATACTAGAACACGTTGGTTATGTGCAGTATATCTGGGCAATATATCTGACAAAAGAAACTGTTTTTTAAAATATCATAAAAAAAATTAAAATAATATTTTCTATGATTGTGCTTAGTGGTATCGTAGGATAACTACCTTCAAACTCTACTTTTGAAATAAAAATTGAAAAAAACCAAATTTATTTTACTTATTTAAAAACTTTGAAGGTACCTCTACAACAAAAGCAAGTTATTATTAATTGAATATTAAATATTAAAAATGAAAATATTGTCTTGACAGGGTTAAAGTGTGAAATTTTAGATATTTTTAATTTTGTATGGTACATTGTTAAAATAAGTTCTGTTTAAATTTTGATCGATTCCGGTTCTTACAGTATCATCAGAAGACTGATAAAGTTATTACAAATGTGTTAATAGTATTTTAAAATAATATTATTTAATTACTACCTTTGTATCCCGTCATAAATGACGGAAGCAATAATATAAATTCTAGCTTTTTCCTTCTTTCATTAGAGTTTTTATTTTGAATTTTAAAAAAAATAGGAATTTACTTTTTTATCATACCTTTATTTTTTTTTAAGTTTTTATTATCTTAATATATAAAATCGTTGGTGCATATATTCGTAACCCTAGATCTCGGAATTACTGAATCAGATGTTACAATATTTTTAACATATATTACTGACGTCGAAACTTAGCATATAGGCTACTTTTCCTCTATAGACGACGCTGGGGTGGCGTTATTTTGAAAAATCGTATTTATGAGACAAATGGGCTGAAATTTGGAACAGTTAGTTTATCAGTTAGAAATAGTTAGTTTATAAAATAAAATGCTTTGTGAAAATTTGGATCAGATAGGTGGCGTACAAGTGATATTTGTTTATTATATAGGTGCAGATATTTAAAAAAAAAGTGATATTTTAATAAAAATTTAATTTTAAGTATATGTGTGAGTATTTACGGAAAACTTCAAATAAAAAAAAATAAAAAATTTTAATTTAAAATAGCTACATATAATTTAATTTATTGACAAGAGAACTTATAAAATGCCACGAAGTACAAATCAAAAGAGACGTCAAACTAATTTAACATCACCATAACAACAGCAAGAAAACGAAGCAGCAAGAGCAAGAATGTAAAACTTATATGCAAGAGAGGGTTAAGAACACAGAAGTGCACGAGTACAACATGTCAGAAATGCAAATAGAAGATCACGTAAACAATTAAGTGATATAGATAGGAATTTGAATCAATTAAACAATAGAAAAAGAATGTAAATACGTATATTATTAAAAGTATCATCATTTGACCGTATTGCATTTGATTATGATCCTGAAATGGATTATGCTTCTCACTCTAAAGTTAATATTGGGGAAATGGCAAAGTATGCGAGTATTGCCATGCTTTAAAATTTAAATATGAAATAGCTAAGATGTGATGCTGTTCCGGAAAAATTGATTTGCCGAAATTAAATCCACCACCAGAACCTTTTAAAATATTACTTAAAGGAAAAACAGCAGAGTCGAAATTATTTTTTAAAAAATTAGGAAATTTAATCAATGCTTTCAATGACAAGCTTCAGAGCAAATTAAATTAGTAGTAGTCACACTGATCTAAATACGAAGAGGAAAATGTATTATTACCCAGAATACCATTGATACCAACTGATTCACCAATTCAATTCAGACAGTTACAATTTCCAATTCATTTGGCATATGTTAAGGCGATCAATAAAGTTCAAGGTCAATCTATGCAAATTTGTGCCTTAGATTTGGAAAATGAATACTTTTTCACATGGACAATTATATGTCGCGTGTTCACGTGTTGGCAAGCCCACAGATTTGTTTCTATATGTACAAAATGGAGAAATTAAAAAACCCTCAAAAAACAGTTGTGTTGGAATAAAAAATAAACATTTTTTATAGTTTTAAGAAATTTAATATGATGCGAAAGACTGAGTTTTTGCTACCTTTTTGATTTGTTGTTAATTTTTCACATTATATATAATTTAACAGTTAAATGTGATATTTTTTCTTAGAAAAAATTAAATAAAAATTATAAAAAATGGACTAAAGAATAAAAAATGGATTTATCATACACACTTTAAGACCTTTTAAGTATAACAATATTAATCAGATCTTTTTTGCAACAACAATTAAGGGTTAAGAGCAATACAACGTTTGCCGGGTCCGCTAGTTTTGTATAATGTAGTTCATAACTTCTGAACAACTAATCGGCCTTCCGTGGGCGTTTTTTTTTTAAAGAAAGTAAATTTTCTTTAATTATGTGAAAAAAGAAATTATTTTAGGACTAATATTTATGTTGTTTTTATTTTTTATTTTTTCTTATTATTTGCGAAGTAGGACAGAATTAAATTATAAAATTATTTTTTATGCAAAGGTTGAACATGATAGACATGCTTTAAAAAAACAGAACAAAGCAATTCGTATATTTATTGGAGGAGTAAGTTCCGTCTAATTTACAGATATATGACGGAAACTATATTAAAATTACAGTAAACAGTAATAAAAAATAAATTACAGTTTACCAAATTTGAAAAGATTGGATATTATTATGTCTATCTGGTTAGGTATTGTATCATATATGATAGATATTGTATCATAACAGGCTATTTCTTCAAACATGCTGTACACATATTTTATTTTGCTTCTTTTAACTACACAGAACTTAACAGTTTTTTCTGTTTTTCTATTAACAAATTTGAGACCATATTGCGTATGACATAATTTATTATAATATGTTGCCTCGTTTGCTAACTGGGTAATTTTCTAATTTTATAAGTATTTCCTTTTATAAAAAGAAAACTATTTTAAATTAGTACCTACCTATATTCAAGCAGGATTCATTTTCTTCAAAATGCCTTAATGTTTATGTCACAAGACAAGTTTTTGGAAAATTTGAAAATTATGAAAATCACATACGATATTAGATTATGTAAGTAGTTGGATGTTGATTATTCAAACAAGTACCTATCTACTTATATAACCATTATTATTATGAAATATGAATTTTAAAATTGAAAATCTTTAAAATTGTGTAATTTATTATAAAGAAAGCAAAAAAAAAAATCAAATGCACGTTTGAGTAAGAAGAAAATTTGTTTGGTAAATTATGTTTTATAATAAAAATGTGTATGTGTACAGTGTATAGTGTATTTGATAATTATTTCGAATTGTATATTGCATTTTAAAAATTTATTTATTACATTTAGTGTTATAGAATTCATAAATTAATTTACATTTGATTAGTATGCAGTAAGAAAAGACTAATTCAAATTCATTATCTGCTCTTCAGAGTCTTGTGGTATTTAATATGTTAATACCATTTACACTTCAATAAAATATTTTGAAAGATCAAAAATACAACTTAACTTAAAAATTGTGTTCCAAATGATTTAAAATATGTTTAATTTCAATAAAAACTATCGAATTGGAAAATAATGAAGCCCAAAATGAATAATTATAAAAATTTTGGCTATTGTATTAACACGCTTTCACGACCAATTGTCTTGAATTTTTAGACAAAGAAATAGAAAGCACTGTTAAAATTTGTGTCAATAAATCATAACCGCTTACGTCAAGATAAGAAACGATTGAGATAAAATAACCACCATAATCAGAATTTTTGAAAGTATTTCTAGTCAACATTTAGTATGATTCTGACAATTATGAGTCACATTTTTGTTAGGGTACATAAATTTACTTATGAAAATATGATCTAAAAATGGTTTTATTTGTCATAATACTAATGATTTATTTAACTTAAAATATTTTGAATTGATAATCATAAAAACATAACGACTTTTTAAAAATTTTGAATATCATTTTAAAATTTTCAAATGTGCTGAGTGTTTGAACTGCTTTTTTTACTTAATTATTTTACTTAAAAGCTATTAACATCTTAAAATAACATAAGCGTTTTTTTACAAAATAAACATTTTGGAATTCAAATGCTCACATAATTTAAGGCGATTTTAAATAACCAAAAACTGGTACATGTCCGTTGCTATAATATTAATAGACTCTTATTTAATACTAGAAATTAATTTTGCTCCAAATTTCAATTTCAGATATAAGCGATTATGACTTTCAGCCACAGAAGTAATGATTTTTTTTTAATTTTGTCAAACCTAAAAGCAAAGTTTTTGAATTTTCTTTAAACTTTAAACCGATGCACCTATGTTTTGAAAAAGATTTCAGTTATAGGTATTTTTTTTTTGTCTTCCAATTTTATATTTTTATGAGCTTTTAATCTTAAATGTGAAATTTTGTTTTTAATTCTTTTACATTCATAACACTTTTTTTCAAGATCTTAATGCCAAATTCACTTACAGTATTCCTAACAAGAGTGATTATTAACATCGCTGAAAACTTCTTTATTTAATAGATTGATTTTGAGAGATTTTATATAGATAGATTGATTTTGATAGTAGAGAAAAATATTTGTTTGAAGTCTAAATGGTCTATAAGCACATAAATAAATTCTAAAAATATATAAAAAATAGTTTGCGTTTCTCAAATCAAAAATTATTATCATTTTCGTTTTACTTTTGTATTTCCAACTACTACCTAGATATAAGCGAACATGAAACGGCGATTAGGTTTTAGTGTGCTGAGCAACATACCGACCGATTGTTAAATAAAAACACATCTATATTAATTTAATATAATAACTATAATTTCTTTTCTAAAGTTCATTTAAAACTTTGATTTAAAATCTAAATTATAAAATCACTACCTACACCTAACTATATAATAGTTTAGGTATATACATGAATACGTACATACAAGATCTAAAATTCATTGTGTTTACCATATTGGTGAGAATTTTTAATACTGAATTACATTACAATTTAATTAAGTCAGGTGTACCACAGTCTAGCAACCTAGGTCCTGATTTATACATCATATTAATAACAGATGAGATAACCCATCGCTACCTTCGCTAAAGATATCGCCATATATTGGCATCGCATAATAACCTAGTACATGCTATAGAAATTTTGCAAAACAGTATAAATAAAATTCAGCAATGGCTAAAGAAGTGAAAGATCTTCTTATTTATACAGCCAGTTTAAAGCAGATATGGACATACGGAATCCAACTGTGGGAAGTAGCCAACAACTCCAATATTGAAATATTACAGCGATTCCAATCAAATATATTACGATTAATTACTGGCACACCGGTATTCATCCATAATGATATTATACACAAGACCTACAGATGAAAATCATAAAGGAGAAAATGCGAAGTGCAAGCTGCAAATACCAAACAAGATTAGGTTCTCACTCAAATACCCTAGCAAACAACGTGTTAGTTTTAAATAAAACTAGTCGGGTCAAGCTTCACAACATTTGACAATTACCCAACAGATACTAACAAAGTATAACTAGATTGCCGTGGATAACTTACCATTGGATTTTTCATCCATAAGTTTCTAATATATTAAAACAAAAAAATCATACAAACTACTCCCCTTAGATACAAGTTGTACAGTTTACAAGGGGGATAAAAAGATTACATTGCGGCAACCTTAGGTTGCCAAAGTCATTTTGTTATTGATAATCAGTTATGTCATTTGACTGATAATCAGAAGATCACGAGTCCGGTCAGTGAATGTGTGTGTCACAAAAAATTATATTTCGAACAATATTTTACCTAAAATTAAATCAAATTGTGCCTATATAGAGGCCAAGTTAATTTACAATTACAGTTTTCCCCATTCGTCAAAAATTCAAAAATGTAATAAAAATTGTTGAATCATATTGAGCGAATTGATATTTTATATATCGAGCGAATTATTTACTTACATTTTAACTAAATAAAAATATGTCCTTAGAGATGTTTCCCATTAGAAATTAAAAAAATGTGTTTTAATGAAATTCTAGGAAAACGAACAAAATATTTTTTAAATGTGTATCTCATTTACAACACGAAAAGGTTGTCACTGGATAAACACAATAACATTAAACAAGACCTGTGATTCAATGAAGACTTACTTTCATATTTTGTTCCATTAACAGAAAATTTTTATAGTATCTTCAATTCGTTCTTACAAAATTTAGACTCCATTCGCATGTTATGTTAAGCCTCTCGATTTTCAAATAAAAATTTTAAGAATACCTTTTTCTATACACCAAATTTTTTGAATCCAAAATAAATTGTTTCCTTTGGCTTGGTAGAATAATCTTCTAAACGATTGAATTCATTAAGTTGATTTTACTTTTAATAATGTAAAAAATAGAAAATCAGTTCTTAAATACTTTTTGAAACAAATCTGTTTCTGAATAAATTATTTTTGAAAAACAAAAAAAAAAAGAAAAAAATGAAAAAAAAGTAATTTTAAGATTATTGCAAGCTTTATTTATTTTTTTTTTCTCACAAAATATTTAAAATCAAAATATGTGGCAACAAACAAGTAAAATCAAGAAGAGAAAAAACCAAAAAAATGTTCTTCTATTCTTGTATGAAAATTGCTAACAGCAGGATCAAAAGAATAAAATTTAAATTACGTCGTAACAAAAAATGAAAATCTTAAAATAAAAATAAATATATTTTTTATTTTATGCTATTGACAACCTGATTTCCGGCCTAAAACGGAAAAGTACTGGATACAAAAACAAAAAAAAAACAAAAAACACAAGAAACCATAAACAGGAAGAACAAAATTTTTAAATAAAATCAATTTTAAAATCCATGGCAACATAAAAATTTTTCTCTCCTGTTTTTTTTTTTGTTTTTGTTGAGTGGAAAATTCTATTATAATTTAAAAACAAAAAATATAGATTTTGTTTCAACAATAATAATAATAAAATGAAAGGAAAAAAAAAAAAAATAAAGAAATTCTATATCTGGAATATACCTAGGGCAATTTGGGTTGTACAGATGAATGGATTTATTTAGCAACATAATTAATAATATACAATATGTACCTTTGGCCCAAAAAAAAATAAAAAAATAAAAATTGTTTCTAATAAATATAACTAGGACAATATTCTCATTCTCTCTTTAAGCTCAACTTTGTTTTCAAAATAAAATATGGACACATTTTATGTTTAGGTATATTATGAAAGTTTACAAGTATATTGACGTTATTGGAAGAATTTATTTAATTAGTTTTTTTTTTTTTAAATAATATGTAGTTACAATTATGCACAGTAACTTACAAAAGTTTGTAAGCAACTTATTGAAATAAAGTTGCTTGATATTGTCTCAAGACTTTCGTCATAGTCACTCTTAGTTTATTAATTTCATCAAAACCAAAAATGTATCAAAAGATTTTTTAAAATATTATAAACAACTAGACTAAAATGTATTTTTCAACTTAATTTCTTTTAATTCCATCTGAGAAAGTCTAAGCGTTTTCGGCTGTTAAAACCCAAATCAACGTAACTTTATTTATTCGTTTTTAAGTTTACTGTGGAAATCTATATAGATTGATTCGAACCTACTACTTTTCCTTATATTAAAACTACTTTTTCTTATATTAAAATGGCAATAAAATGTTTCGGAAAAATAACGTAAAACAAAAAAAGAAAATATTACACAAACCAAACCGAAAACAACGTAATATACACAAAGTTAATTTTACGTCCTATACACATACATTTTGTTTGATGTTGTGTTTATTATTATTCTGATATACAAAATCGAAAATAATGGAATGTTAACATAACTGTATATACAGTAATTGCAAATAGATGGTTTGAGATTGCGGCGTTCGGTCATGAAACAAAACTAACAGGATAGCAGCGCACAACGAGCCAAATTCAGTTCACAAAATTGAAAAAAAATTTTTTTTACAACCATTTTTTATTTCTTAAATCTATAATTCAATAGCGAAAGAACTAAAATAATTTTTTTTTCATAAAGAAAATATTATTTTATTTTGATCGAAAGGCTATAAGATGACCATTTCTTCACAAATTATGAACAGTTTGGTCTATACAACTCGTTTTTATGTGCACTAAATATTTTTATTTTGATTTTATTCATAAAAAAAACCAATTTCATTTAGTAGGTACGCATACACATATACATAGTGGGTTTTTTATATTTACAATCTGATTTGTTTTTGTTTTTTTTTCTAATGAACATGCAAAGTCAAAACTGCATATTTTTCTACGTGTTAGAAGTTTTCTACGACACAATTTTTAAACTATTCCAAATTGATCATTATTTTTATTACCAAAACTGTAATAGGAGAACAGCAGAAAATAAGAAAACCAATTCATAAAAATAAAAAAATATGAAAATAAAAACATACACACATATACATATAGATATAATATCCGATTAAGACAATCTTCTGGAATGTAAAACAAAAAAAAATTTAAATTTTAGTGTGCAAATAAATGATTTTTTGATGGCAAGAAAGGTGATGCGTTGAATCGCTGGCTTTTGTAATAGCGAATTGCTGTTGCAATTCAATGTGAACGCAGCCAATTACGGTGCGATTTATTAACTCTTTGTTCTTGTTAACGATAAGTCTATTATATGTAAATACTTAAATCGTGTGTAAGCATATGGGACTATCGATTAGTATCGTTAACATACAATAACATGTGCTCAAAAAGTTTTATATGTACATACTTTTATTGTTTATAAAAATTATTATAACTTTGTCTTCAGTTTGCTCTAAATTAGCATTTTGTATACGTAAAAATAATTTAAGCACGATGATGTTATTTGTTACCTTTTTCTTATTTTTTTTAAATTTTTCGTCATAAAAAATCGAAAATAACAGACTGTTATCTTCAATAATATTCAACAAAATATTTTCATGTCCCAGAAATTTCAACAGAATCGAAACGAAAATCTAGCTAAATATGTACTGCCAAAATGGATAACTGGAATGACTAAAGTGGTGTTCATTCAATAGCTGGTGCGGATTGCCCGATGCCACTGGTGAAATGGTATATATTCTTTGTTCCAACAGTCAAGCATCTTCAAATCTTTGAATAAGCTTTTCATGTCAGTTTGGTTTTGTGTTTTAATCGTGTTTTTCCATATATAAAATCCTGATCCAGGCTACAACCAATAACAGATACTTACAATTTATTTTGTTTATAAATTTTAACAAAAACGGTTATAATAAATTTATTTTGATTAAAATTCAAAATACTAACATAATTAATATATGTAATACATGTATTGTAAAAGCATTTCTATATTTTTTCCATTATAATATATTTTTTGTACACAATTTTTCAATATAAATTCTATTTTGAAAACAAAATTAAAAATAATTTCTCGATTAGTAAAAATTAAAAGAATAAGTAAAAATTAGTAACGATGTAATATTTTTCAAAATCACTGTAGGTACATTCTTTAAGACATAATCGAATAATATTTAATTAATTTTTGACCAACCATATTTTTGCTAGATTGTATTAAGTTTAAATTGAATTGAATGATATCGGATATCATTTAGTTATTTGATCTTAAATTAATTAAATTTTCTTCTTATTGACAATATAAGGCTGACAATTACTGTTTGATAAAAAAAAAAAAATAAATAAAAATTAAATTAATTTCACAGACATTTTTTACTTAAAAATTTGTAGGGATTTCCCGATTAAAGAAGAAGAAATTTTATTTAATTTTTACGGAAATAATCGAATCTACACAATTATTAAAAGACTTTTAATCGGTACATAGTTGGAAAATAGAATAGAACGAAACTATTTGAATTGAATTGACAGAAAAATATCAAATTATCGTCGAATAAATAAGCACTGTTAAGTATCCCAAAGCAATTTGAACTGATGACGTATGATAATATATATAGAGCGAATATTTTCTCAAACTTATATTTTACCATAATGGTTTTATTAATGCAAGAATAACCGTAAGAAATTTGGTTTAAGCATGTTCTATATTTCTGAAATTGATGGAAATAGCTGGCTTGCAGACTTGGAATTTCAAATCTTACACATAGAGTTATTTTACTAAGGCTTTGCAAACTAGGTTTTCCCAAATATATTTTAAGAAGTTGTCATAGAAAATTTCATTGTCTTTCTCCAAGATGGCTTGAATGCCTTCATAAATTGGTAAAACATCACACATAATTTAAAACGAAATATAGACAAGTGTGATATCATTATATTTTTGCTTTTCGCTTAACACCAGTTGCTGCTAACCATATTTTCACCGTTAGTTTTATTAATATATCCCACTTAAGAACCTGCAGTGAATTTTTGAGGAGAAATTCTCTTTCAATGAATACCACAACGCAAATATTAATAAATCGAATTTTTCTATGTTGCGCTATATTAAAAGATGGGCTAGAGAATCCAATGATCCATATAATATTACAAGATCATTATATATATATCTCTAGTTCATCCCGATATTGAGTATACTAGTCAAATATGGTCAAGACACTATAGTTTTCATATTGATATAATTCAGAAGAAATTCCAATCTACCCGGGGCTGACTCTCTGTTATTCTACCATCATAATAAAGACTTAATTTAATCTTTTTGGAATCTAGGAATTCCATCTACATTAGGAATGAATACCCATACTAAAAACAAGTACACGGTTTCATTCAGTATATAGACATTTGTAATAATACCTTTTATTATTGGACGAATTACGGGAAATATGGGCCAGTTAATGGAATGTTTATGTTAACTAATAATAATATAAAATTTATATAAATATTTGTGAAAGAAAGTACAAGAAATCAAATTTGAAAAGGTTTATTGCTACATTTTGGCTGGAAATTCTTTCAGTTAAAATTTTAATAAATAAAGTTAGTATGAAGAAAACTATTCTACAACATTTTGCCATAAGTCTCGAGATCTTAATATATATTTATATATTATAACCCTTTGTCGGTGCGTATTTCTACTTTTCTGTTTTCTTTCTCTTTTTGTATATTGGTGAGTACCTACTTTAGTTTAGAATAATTTTCCGCTATTTTCTTTTTTTGGTAAGCAGTTTAGGGTTTGTTCTTATACTTCTGATAAATTTTATTTTTTACTTTTGAATTTTTATTGTTGAATTTTTATTCATAATTTTGTTAATTTTAAGTTTTTTATTTTTACTCTTTAATTTTTTATTTTTATTTTAAGCTTTTAAGTTTAATTTTTTTAATTTTAATTTAATTTTAAATTTTTAACTTTTATATTTTATATTTTATATTTTATATTTTATATTTTATATTTTATATTTTATATTTTATATTTTATATTTTATATTTTATATTTTATATTTTATATTTTATATTTTATATTTTATATTTTATATTTTATATTTTATATTTTATATTTTATATTTTATATTTTATATTTTATATTTTATATTTTATATTTTATATTTTATATTTTATATTTTATATTTTATATTTTATATTTTAACTTTTATATTTTATATTTTATATTTTATATTTTATATTTTATATTTTATATTTTATATTTTATATTTGATATTTTATATTTTATATTTTATATTTTATATGTTATATTTTATATTTTATATTTTATATTTTATATTTTATATTTTATATTTTATATTTTATATTTTATATTTTATATTTTATATTTTATATTTTATATTTTATATTTTATATTTTATATTTTATATTTTATATTTTATATTTTATATTTTATATTTTATATTTTAACTTTTATATTTTATATTTTATATTTTATATTTTATATTTTATATTTTATATTTTATATTTTATATTTTATATTTTATATTTTATATTTGATATTTTATATTTTATATTTTATATTTTATATGTTATATTTTATATTTTATATTTTATATTTTATATTTTATATTTTATATTTTATATTTTATATTTTATATTTTATATTTTATATTTTATATTTTATATTTTATATTTTGTATTTTATATTTTATATTTTATATTTTATATTTTATATTTTATATTTTATATTTGATATTTTATATTTTATATTTTATATTTTATATTTTATATTTTATATTTTATATTTTATATTTTATATTTTATATTTTATATTTTATATTTTATATTTTATATTTGATATTTTATATTTTATATTTTATATTTTATATTTTATATTTTATATTTTATATTTTATATTTTATATTTGATATTTTATATTTTATATTTTATATTTTATATTTTATATTTTATATTTTATATTTTATATTTTTAATTTTAATTTCTTCCTTTAGCTTTGATTTGCTATGCTTGTAAAATGATATAATATTCTAATACGTTTTGATTTTTTTATTTAATTTTCAAATATTATTGTTCATTTTACCCCACAAAATTATTAATTATTAATTACTTCTTTTTTTTTAGATCAAGAAGATAAATAAATATATATATTAAGAAAAAACAAGAAATAAATAAATAAATAAATTATTCAGTTAATCTAATTAGAACAGAACTGCTGTTATTCAGAACTGAAACAAATAAATAATATTATAAATAAAAAATAAAACCTGCATATCAATTAAAATTAAAGAACTAACAAAAATTATGTGAATTTATTATATTCAACCATTTCTTGGATTTAATTTTAAGAGTCAGAACAACACATAAAATTGCGAAGTATTAAAAATATTTCAAAAAACCAATTTTTAACTAGGTACACTTACTCCAAAAATTTAATCAAATTGATTCTACTCAATTATGAAAGTTTTTATAAACAAATGTCATAAATGATTTTTAATGTAAAAACGTTTCTAAATTTTTTCAAAATGGCGAATTGCGTAATGCTAAAATTATGGAAAACATTTAAAAATTTCTTGAATTAGTTTTTTTTTTAGGTACTTTAAAGTAAGAAGTAAAAAATTCTTCAATTTTATTATTTTATCATTTTGATATTTTGGTGAATCTTATTTCTTCATATTAAAATGTCTTCGATAATAAAACTAATTTACTTTTTCAGTAATAATATATATTATTCATATATATACATATATAATTATGTATATCTATATACTGAATAGTATATAAGGTATATTAAATCCAATTTACTTTATCTGGAGAAATAGATTTCTCTATTCACTTTAGAATCAATAAATCCTTTCGTCCTTCAAAAAAAAAAAAAAATAAAAAAGAAAAGTGAAATAGAAAATCAACACTTTATTTTTTCCTTTTTTTTTTGTATTGCTATTTTATAAAACGAGTTTATATAAAATGATAATAAAAACCTGATGAAAAAAAAGGAAAATTGAAAATAGTGAAAAAATTAAAGACCTGGGTGTATATACTTAATATATTATATATATATATATATTCGTATATAAAATATCGGTACAAGAAACGTCCATGAAATTAGAATTAATATTTTTCTTTTAGTTTTTGTTATTATTTTTATTCTGTTGCCTTTTGAGTTTCTCTTGATCTTAATTTCATTGGCCATTTTCTCTCTGGTACTATCCATCTTATCATAACAATTTTCTTCTATCCATATTCCAATGTTTGAAGAATACTAGATGATCACATTTTATTTTCATTCTTTTTATTATTTAATCATTTTATAGAACCTACACGTATATATATATACAGGGTGTATGTGTATGCGTATTATGTTACCAAACATATATAAAAGAAAAATGAAAAACGAACAAAAAAAATGTAGTAGAAAATAAAATTACACATAATTACTTGCCTATATAAGAAAACCGTGTATATGGAGATTGGGTGTTCGAAGGCTTGTACTTATTTAGTATATTAGAAGATTATTAAAGAAGACGAAACAATTAGATACAGACTCTTTATTTAAGTTGTGGCTGCTTTTAATTATTTTGAATTCTCACAATTGAAATTAATTTTCTTCTGTATAGATACAATCGAAAAACTAAAACAAAAAAAAAATGTTCTGAAGATTATCGAATAAAGAAATAGAAATTTTTTGGATCAGAGAAGTAAGTATTTCATAGTGAAGAATGAAAATATTTTTGATATTAAATTAATTAAGAAGGACCTTAAGAACTTAGGATCTTATGAATATGAATTTAAATTTTAATTAATTCATAGTTAGTATTTTGTTAACCTAGTACTAGTTTTATGTTATGCCAGCAACTTGTCAGCAGCTTGTTTGTTCACATTTTTGTGGAGTAAGTACAATAATAGGGAGTAAACCGGGCCGCCGTAAGGGCTAAGTATGTAGGATATAAGCCAACTGTGATTAC
Source organism: Argyra leucocephala (assembly GCA_963942445.1). Classification (NCBI taxonomy): domain Eukaryota; kingdom Metazoa; phylum Arthropoda; class Insecta; order Diptera; family Dolichopodidae; genus Argyra; species Argyra leucocephala. The sequence goes on along the minus strand of OZ012678.1, from coordinate 65,965,826 downwards.
TGTTCTTATATCCACACTACCAACCAAGTACAATTATGAAATATAATTTATATATAGGTACAGTTACAGTATATATAGTATTTATTTGATAATATTTGTTTGTGATCAAACAGGTAAGGCTAATATCACAAAGCAAAACTATTTTCGTATATATTTAAAATATATAATTTTGTTTCAATGAAGAAAAAAAAATATAAATAATATGTATAGGTATTGTAAATGCATTAATATAATATAATAAAGAGATTTTCTGATTCAGATAATATAAAACCCCATTTGCACCACCTGCACCTCCACTTTTAACACTGCACTATGCCGATCCAGAAAATTTTAACATTTCTATTTTAACATTTCAATAGAGGCTGTTACAGTAAAAATGACGCATAACTTGTAATATAAAATTAAATTGTCATTATGGAGTCAAGGAAGAGCAAGATATATTAAGGCATAATATCGCATTATCAGAATGAAATAGCCAAAAACCAAAAAATATGTAAATCATAATTATTTCTGTTTTTCATAATAATATTTTAATCCTATACCTCGTACAATTGTTTCTATTTTTAATACAAAATTTTTTCCAGATTCTTCTTCTGTTTTTTGAGTTTTGCATTAATCACCTATTTTTTTAATTTATGTCATTCTAGTTAAGTTTGTGATGACTACATCCTGCATACAATCTTTTCAAAGGTCTTTCTGCTAAACGTTTGACATTGATTTCGCTATTCATTACTAGATTCGCCAGTCGACCTTCTCCTATTCTATTAATGTGGTCCCTCTACTTTCTTCGTCTAATCCAACTCCAACGGGTAATGTCTAAAATATCGCGTGCGCACCTGATTTCGTTGCTACGTTTCTTATTTCTAAATGTGTACTTGTTTTTGCCTTAAAGTTCCCATTTCTGTTGTTCGAATTTTTTGCTTGATTTAAATGTGTGCGCGGTTGTCCCAATAGTGTACGTTAGTTTGGTCGAATACTTTAACCAAAATTTATATAATAAAATTTTGATTTCTCTCTACTTTAAATTTTAATATGGAACTTCCATTCTGATGATGTGATATACTCTTTTTTATTCTACTTGTAAGACTAGTTGAATACTGTATTTATGAAAAAGTACTATCAACAACAAATAACTCTTAAATAACTAATTTTTTCTACTACTCAAATATCAGTGGCAAAGAATCGTGTCAAGAACGAAAGTCAAAAACAGTGAGGGAAAGCAAGAAAGGTTAATTATAAGTAGTTTACCCAACTTAAGTGAAGTGTATTTCAGCATTTTATAAATTTCTGGTTCACTAAGTCAGATTTGTACAGATTTTATAAAATATTTCTACCGTCAAACAAAATTTACTATTTGCATTTCTAAAAGTGATAATGTTGCACATAATGTTGCACTGTTTTTCTAGTGAACCTCTTTCTCGCCAAATATTATATAGGTACCTACCTATTATATCAAATAGAATAAAATGAAATAATCCTTCTTAAACGATTGAAAACTATTCAGATTCATGAAAGCTGTGGTCTATATTCTACCTTGTGGTGACAACGTATAAACACCTGAAATTTTGAAACCAAATTGATGAGTTTTTTTTTTTTCTAATTTTTTGCTTAAACTTTTAGTCTCTTAAAGGTATTTTTTTTACACTGTTTTTCTCTCCTTTTTTTATGTTGGTTTTCATTATCCTTTTATCGAATTTCACATTTATTTTAAAGAACCTTCAGTATTTTTTTGTACTTTTTTTTTTATTTTTTTTTTTGTGATTTTAAATGGAAATTTATATTTATTTCTAATTTATTGTAATGGTTGTATTTTCGAAAATTAGATAGATATTGGTTTTTATCAACACATATTGTATAGCTGGGTATGTATACGTATACACAGATAGATTCAAAGTTAATAAAAAAGCAAAAAATATTACGAAATCTTTTGGAAGAAAATGAAAAATTCCAATGAATATAAAATGCGATCATAGAAATATCTAATATTCTCAAGATAAAAATATCTTAATACATTTGAAGGAGCTGTTGTATTAAATAATGTAATAAATTTTGAAAATATGACATTATTATGATGGTATTATGCATTTTTTTAAGATGTAGGTACGCTATTCTTTGTTTTATTCTTTTACATTGTTTTCAATAAATTTAAGAGAAAATTTTATTTTTTGGTTAGTTTCAAATTTAATTCTAGCGGATATAATTGATAAATTATGAAGGGTATTAAAAATGAAAATATTTATTTAATTTATATGCAGATCAAACATAATGTTGAATTCATTCAAAGATTCCAAAACGAAAAAGTGCTAAGAAATATTGTCAATGACCCTAGATATAGCATGAATATGGCACTTTATAACACATCTGTTTTTTGATAATTGTAAAATCATTTTAGGTCCTACAGATTTGATTTTATATTTCAATTAAACATTGACCTAAAGATTGCATATTTTCGAAACACAATCATAAGTAGAGCCAGTTTTAGGACAATTTACTTCCACAAAATTGATTGTCCATTTATTTTTAGACAATATAATATTTATGCACCAACTCGTAAATCAGAAAATAGAAGTGTCTTATATATTAGTGCACATAGGACTATTTATGCTTTCTTTGAGCCATTAGTAAATTCCCAACCCTTGTTTAATGAATGTTATTCGGTGATTGACTTCAATTTTAGTAGAATTGTTTTTAAGAGAAAAATCACTAATTTTCTTAAATTGAATCAATATATAAATTTCTTTAATTTATTTTTTAAGTTTATTACTTTTAGTTTAATTAATATTTCGGTGATTTGACTTAAGTTTTAGTGAAGTTGTTGTTAAGGAAAATCGCTAAGTTCGTATATAATAATATGTATTAAATAAATAATATATTAAGTTATTTTTTATTCTATTTTTTCTATATTGTATTTTTTACATTTTAGTGCATAAGTAAAATCTGTAACGATATAGCCGAGTAGATTGGAAATAAATAAAATAAATGAAACATGGAATAGAGGTGTGACATTGAAGAAACTAAAGTAATTAATTTTTTATTTTTTGTAAAATTTTGCAACACTGGTCTTTGACGAATTTTTATTATCTGTTTTTATATTTGATGAACTATAATAACTGAAGAGTTTGCAATGAAAACCAGGTGAGGTAGTTAGAAGTTGAACTTCCACCTATTATAGTATATTGGTTCTTCTGGAAAATCAATTAACCCCTAATTATTCTTTTTTGATGTAGAAATGAGAAATAGCACTACAATAACTCTCTAAATATTTTCAATATAATTTTAATAAAATTTTGTATTTTATATTGTTTGCATGGCTGAACATCGTTTTGTAAAATTAAGTATTATTTAATTATGGTTGTTAGGGTTTTTAACTTAAACTTTTAAAAACAAAACAGTTTCATAAACTAACTCTATTAAAAACAAGCAAAGAGGGACCTTCATTTAGATATTTGTATCAGAGTAACGGATTAGACTTACGTCTTAAGCACAAAATGTGGTAAAATCGAAAATACATAATTTTTGCTACAAACCCTTTAATTAATAAATAAATCTACAATAATCGCATTTTTTTTCTATAAAGAATTTTTTAAAGCCAACCATATGGCGCAGTATTCGTACCAATTGATTATTAATCAGAAAGTCCACGGTTTGAATAATGGTAAGGGTTTGGAGGGTGTAAAAAGTTTTTTTTTAATTTAATAATAGGCTTTGAAATTAAATTGAAATTCAATTTGATATCATTTGAAAGAAAGCGAAGCTGTCTTATATTAATATGCAGTTATTCTAGTAACAATATTAATATAGATAGAATTTTCTACTTAAATTTTTTTTTCTATCTTGATTTTGCAATTACATTTTTACATTGACTTATAATAATTAATTTATTTATTATAGGAGAATAGTAAGTGGTATCTTATAATAATAGTGTTATATTAAAATTTGTTAAATAAATTCCTTTTACTGTGGGGTGAACAAAATATTAAAATAAAGCTACAATTATTATAAAAATATATGCAAATATTAATATATATTATTATGTACATTTAGTTGGTACAGCTATATCAAAAATTTAAGAAAGAAAATAAAATATAAAATATCTATGTATCAAGATTGAATATTACTTAAAAAATAACCGAAATGGTTATTTTTATTAAAAGGAAAATGATGTAAAACCTTTAAAAATTTATAATTATATAAATCTTTTATGTAAAAATACATTTCACAATGAAATTTTTGTCGATTTGTATAACTCACAGATGTATTATTGACATCTTCTAATAAGTTTTAAAGTCAATCAAAATGATAATAATGAGTTGTATAGGTAGTCTAACACTATAAATACCTACTGATGAGTCATAGTAGTGTTATGATGAGCGAAATAATTCCAGAAAAGAAAGAAAATAACTGTATGCAAAGTCTCCGTGTAAAAATAGTTAAGGCATAATGTTGGAACTATAAATGTTATAAAAAAGTCAAGTACAATGACTAGAACTTACTATACAATTTTCAAAATTTGAAATAAGATGATGTTGCACTCCAGGACTGCTCCAAATTTTTTTAATATATTTAACGTATTTTTAATTTTTAAATTTTAATGGCTAAATTATAGAAAAGCAGACGAACCGAAAAATTACTGTATTCTATTACCTAACGAATATACTTTTATTCTAATTTATAGAATATATGCTCTAGAATGTAGGCTCTAGGTGAAACATTTTTAAAATTAAATAAATATTAAAACTCTAGGTATGTTCCACAATTTTTTTAAATATGTATCTTAACACAATCAGAAGACTCAGCCCAGAGCTTTAATATTTACTTAATTCATTTATTCCGAATTAATTTTCTTATTTTTGTTTTGTTCTTTAAATTTTAGCTTTTTTTAATTTTATCTTAATTTTAATATTATTGTTAGTGTCGTTTTTTAATTTTATTTATTTCTTTTTGTCTTAAATATTAAAATTTTAGAATAAAAATAATTTTTTTTTTAATTATGGCATGCATTTTTCAAACATAGCTAGTAAAATTAATAAATATATGTACTGTGGTACTTATTAAAAAACGATAACTCAAAAAATAAATTTCCAGAACAAATATTGTGTCCTGCTGATTTGTTAACTATTTTGATTTACAACTACAATAACTGTGCTTTTTTTTAATGTTTTTAATAATTTTTCGAATGAAAATATATAAGAACTTGTACATTTGCAACGATAATATTTGGTCTAGAGCAGTTATTCTTAACCGGTGGACCACTTGATCAAATATTTTCAAATAATGGAGGACACATAAACTCTGGATTAAAGATCCATAAAACAGTTGTAGCAGTACTATAATTTACTGATCAAGATACATTGTTAGAATTAATAAATGATTATAATTTGAAATCTGTTTTCAAAACTGAAAGTGTGTCACTATTTTGGTCACAGAATATCATTTATTGTTTTCTTTAGCATAGCTGCCTTTTGCAAGCACATATTTTTGTGAAAAAGATTTCTCAACTATGGTGGGTATAAAAACAAAAAACGCAATCGAGTGCGATTACATGATACTATTACAGACAATGAACCAAGAATTAACAAATTTGTTGAGATATAGTGTTCAAGAGAACAAAAGCTCATTGAAATATTTTCGAATATTTTTTTTTCTATGAATTTTGAAATGTTGTTTATATTATTTTTTGTTAAAGTTTTTGCTTTTATAATTTATGGAGTTTGAATTTTTTTTTATTATCCCTGTGAGACCTACCTTAACCGATTTCGGGATTTAATGAATTACTTCTATAATTGATATTTCGGTTTAAGACCAAAAAAAATCAATCTCTGATTTTTTTTTGGTTGTACAAAACCAATTGAAGTGCAATTTTTTTCTTTGGTCTCAAAGGGATAATAAAAAATAGTAAAGTTTTAGTAATATAATATTTTTATATTCGTTGTACAAAAGAATCAATTTAGCTATTATCAATAATTTAAGAAATATAAATTGAAAAATTGTGAAAAAAATATGAAATATTTGGTGGGTCGCTAGTACGAAAATGTTAAACATCACTGGTTATATTGTATACTCTTCAAAAACACATTGAATAGAAAATCGAGGTTTTTGAGCTACTTTTCTTTTTCAATAAGTACAGCAATAATATTTTTCAATGACCTAGTGTAGTATATCCAAACGGTAAATTTTAGATTCCTTATACATATTGTGTCTAAATTTATATGAAGCAAATTTATTTTTAAAAATTATATTTTTTTATATTAATCATAAAATTAGTAAATTAACTAATTTATGGCTCAAGCCACACACATCCTATTCAACTATATTTATTGTATTACTATAAAAGGATCAGGTTACAAAAGTGCCATTCTTATTTATTATTATTGCATTCTTTTAGTAATATTGTTTTATGAATATTTCTAAACGGTAAATATTGTAAATATTGCACATTCATAATAATGTAAACTCAGATTCATAATTGAAAGTAAAAGCAATATGAAATTTATGAATAGAAATATTTTTGACAAATTTATAAGGAATCCTTATCCTTAAAATTACTGACCTATAATAATGTTATTGATTTATGTATGATAATAAGATTTATGTATGATTTAAATAAGTTCCATAAGAACTTATATATTTGATTTTTTTTAGCATAGATTTTAAATTGGTTCTATAAGAACCAATGTATTATATTTGTATAAATAGAAATAATAATTGGAAATAAAATTAATAATTATTTTGCACTGAAAAAAGAAGCATATTTTTATTATTTTCCAATACAATTATATTAAATTGAGCAAAGCTTATTTAATTTAGAGATTGGCACACGATGCCTTAAATATTGGCAAATCAACCTTTGCCATAATATTTACGTAGGTCTAAAATTATATACATAAAAATAACTATACCATTTATACTAGGCTTTTTTTTAACGAACGATTTGAATGAAGGAATTATTCCTATAATTCATTATAAATAACTTCTATTTTATGGTTTTTTCAAATTGTTAACCTATTTCATTTAACCAAAATAACTGATGGCATTTGCAATGTGACCCATAACGTAATTAGTATTACTAAATTACTGCAAATTTATATCGAAAATGCTATAAATGAAAAGTCTGGGATTATTTTTAATTTGTATATAGATATAATTTTTAAATTTCAAGATACAAGGTGGTTGAAAATATGCTAATGTACTAAAATATCTTGCCCTAACTAACTAAAGATAAACTAACAATGAAGAAATAAAACAAAAACAGAACTGTAAAAAGTGAAAACATTCAATCCAAAAACTTAATTAACAAGTTTATTAGTAGTCAAATATACCTACGTGTACACGTATTATAATATTATGTAAAGATGATAGAACTCACTCAAAACAATAAAAAAAAAACAAAAATTTAATTTTCAATTTAAATGCAAAAAAAATAAAAATTTAATTTTTAATTTTTTTATTCTGCTAACAACTTTTGGACAATCCCCTTAATATTGTGCTTCTTTATAGAAAGAACTATTATATGAATTTCACTCGTAAAAGAAAATAAAATTTTCATTTCAAATTTCAAAAAGAAAAAAACTAAAATGAAAATAGAGAAGAAAAGAAAAAATTGCAGAAATAAATTTTATTAAAAATTCATAAAAATCATTTTAGGTATATTTGCTTTACTTCAAATTTTCTTCACATTAATTCGTTTTCATTTAATCTCGTCAACTTTCATCACGATACATTTCCATCAAAAATATTGATTTTTCATTTTTCCTTCTAATACTGTTTTTAGACACTCACTTCGTGCTTTTTTCTTTTTATTATACTTTTTTATTTTTTTTGTTTTTTTTTTTTTCATTCTAATTTTCATTTAATTTTTATTTTTATTTCCTTTTTTTAATGTTTTTCATTTTTTTTTTTTTTTTTTTTTTGCTAACAGAGAATAGAAGAAAAACTTTTTAAATAAAATTTATTTACTGGATATATGTCATCAACACTCAATGTTGTACAGGCACCATCAGATTTAAAAAACAAAAAAAAATAAAAATAAAAAGCTATATAGGTATAGGTACGTTATATATAAGTATATTATTTTGAAGATGTCTCAAGATAGCATGAAAATAACTAACAAAAAAATATATTGTTTGGTCAGGTTATTTATAAGATAGTAAAATTTACAGAAAAATAAACGGGAAATTAAAATATCGTGTAGTAAAACAAGTAATGTTGTTTTGATTATTTGAAAGTTAGTCAGATGGTGTGTGGGTGTAAATGGTTAGTTACTACTGATAAGAAAATTAATTCTAGGCTATTTTTGTTTTAGTTTAAAAGTGTAGAAATTTGTTTATCATAGAATTTCTAGTTATATCATCAAAATTGAATAATCAAAAAAAACCAAAACCACAGATAGAATTATTAGGTAAATACGTAGCTACATGTTAATTACAACACCACTATCACAGTAAATTTCCAAAGCCAGTAAGGTGCTCGAATAGAAATAGAATCTACCCAAAAACAGTTTGACTTATTTATTTTATGAAGTTGTTAGGATCACAGAGACTTCCAAAATCTTCTTCAAAAAATAGTATTAGACTAAATTCGTACAAATATTGAGTCTCGCAGCGCGTAGAGCACTAATGAGTTCTGCCTCTACGTGGGTCGCTTTAAATGGCAATATTGTTTCCATTAAATAGAAAATCATTTTCAACGAATATGTGAGACTAACAAGTAACACAAGAGTTTTGTTAGAACACACACATCGAACTTATTATGGTAAAAATGAACCAATCAACAATTGTTGTACCATATTTAATAATTATAGTCATCGCTTTGTCACATAACATTTTAAAATCCACTTTCAGTTATTTTTTTTTTTTTATTTCTCAATGAAATATTATAATTTGTCTCTCAAGGAGACATTCAGTAATTTGTATGACATTTTTTATGCAGGTAAATTGCCCTGACTACCGGATGAGATAACCCCGTGGTCAACCATCCATGATGCCAAAATTATACTTCGTTGTATTTCTTGCCCACTATTTGATTGTTCCTATTGTCTACTGGGTAGTTGCAAGATTCTATGACGCTGAAGCTGCTTACCACTCTGTTTGGATATGTAGCTAATCTTATCTGATGGTACTTTCCGCTTATATTTCTAATCTCCTCCTTAATTGTTCTAACCTGAAATTCACGATGTATGACATCATTATTGACAAACCAAGGCACCCAATAATCAATCTTAATAAATTTGACTGGAAACGCTGTAGTATTGCAATATTTGAGTTACTGGCTACTCCCCACAGTTGGATTCCGTAGGTCCAAGACAGTTTCAAGAGAGCTTTATAAATCAACAGCTTGTTTTCCAGAGACTACGGCAAGTTGCGACCAATCATCCAATACAATTTGCTTAGCTTCTAGGCCAGTTGCTTTCTTTTGCTATGAATATGGATTCTATTTTTCAAATGCATGCGCAAATACTTTAAAGCCACTTTTTGAGGTACTACTTCGTTATTAAGTACAACCACTGGACAAGTTTTTCTCTTTAGTGTAAATGTGATATTAGATATTAGATTATATATGCTGTGTTGCAGAATCTCTGAAGCATGCACTGGGTTACTATGTGACGCCAGTATGGCCGTATCACCAGCGAACAAAATTACACTAAAAAATTGAAGTAAACTGATTTTTATCCATGGCCTATCTTAACTCACCTACATTTTAATATTAATGTTTTTATGCCCTTAATAAGTGAAGCTGACACACTTTGTTAAAAGAAAAGCATTAAAGTTATAAACGTATTAATTTGTATTTTCATTTTACACTTCTGTATTTTGTATTTAAATTTTTAATATTGTAATATGTATTATACCTTGCTTTGTTAAATGAATAAATAAGAAAAAAAAATAATACAAAAGAAACGTAACTATCGAATTATGGCCGTATGCGTCATACAAAATATTGTCCGTTGAAGCCGAAAAAGATGAAGAAAATGCAGAAGAAATAATTTGAACAGAATGATAGAAGACCGACTCGCAGAACTAACAATGAACAAGCATCTACCAAAAAGATTTTCCAAAAGATGAATGAAAAAGATATGAAAATTTAATTTTCACCATAAAATTGATTAATCAAATAAGATAAAAAACAAGTTAATTCAATAAAAAGAAGGAGAAGACATAAAAAAATTAAAAAGTCAAATTTTAAACTGATTGTTATACATTTAGGCAAGAGCTATATATCAATATTTTTGGATTTTAAATCGAAATATCAATTATTACAGAGTGTAGTACCATTTCATGGCATTTTTCAATCGCTTAAGGTTGATCTGAAATGGTTAAAGTCTTTTAAATATGGGAAAAACATATTAATGAACATATGTTCCCAACATACAAAAATAGGAACACTCAAAAAGAATATTTCAATCACTTAGAACAAATTATATATTTTCTTTCTCACAGTTTTATCTAATTCCAAACTTCATTATATATACATAAAATAGCCTAAGCCTAATGTTTAAAAATAAGAATTATCTGAGTCGTTGATTTGAAGTTAGTGAACAAAAAGATGAAGACTGAATTAATGATGATTTCAAAAATTATTTTAATCCCATCGAATTGACATTACAAATGGAATATTTATTTCATAATAATTATATTATAATTTTATTATTTTATTTTAGATACCAACACAAATACATGTTTATGTCCACAGTTGGAGTTTTGAAAAATTTATTCTTTAAAATTCTTTCGATACCTCTAACATTTAAATTCGGGACAACTTTAAAAAAAAACCAAAACAAAAAATGAAAACTCAGTATTTTAAAGGAACAAAAAATTCAATACTCTTCTTCATATTCGGCACAATCTTTCTCTGTGTCACCCTTACTCTTACTATCACCTTTCTATTCTTTCTTTATTTTTTTATTTTTTTTTCTCTACTTTTTGAATAATTCCCTAAAGAGAATTAGGATCCGAAAAAAAAACCTCTAAAGAAGATCGCAATAAGGGAAAAGAAAATCAAGAAAATGAAATATATTCATTTTACCATAGGACCAGATACAGATCTGATTTTGCAATATGAATTGAGTGAATAAGAATAAGAAATACATATATATATATATATATATAAAGTAGAGAGAAAAAAAAAAAAATACGCAAAAAAATAAATAGTACAAAAATTAAAAGGACTCGTCCTTAACGTTAACAAGAATTGAGTTTCGATTTATACAACTCTATATAAGTATACATTTAGTTATATATAACCAATCTGTTGCCATCACTGGTACAACAACATCAGAATAATAAAAACAAAAAAAAACAAAAAAAAAACAAATGGAAAATTAATCAGATTTTCGTAAATATGTATATATACACAATAATATATAATATATACCTATACACATATACACAATTTATATAAACATGAAATAAAAAAATGGAAATGTAAAAACCTCACACTGTCTATCACCAGTAAAAAGGACTTACAGAATAAATGGATTTAAAGTTTTCTTGTTTTGTTTTTTAAATGAAAAAAAAAAAAAAAAAAATATAGAAAAAAAAACTATGTGGCATTAAAAGGATTTCATTTAAATTTTAGATAGTTAAGCATAAAAAAAAAAAACTAACTGAAAACGAATTTAAACTATAAATGCATGAAAATAATATTTTATATTATTTTATAGATATATTTTATAAACTTTTATTTTATTTTTTTATTTGTTTCATTTTATATTATATATATATATATAATGTTATAAAATATATAAATTGTGGCTAACTATATTTGCGTACCACAATTCGTTAGCACGTCTATTTTTTGAATTTATATGCTTATATTTATGGTATACCAACCACAAAAATTGTTTATTTCCTCTAAAGTATGGCACAATATTTGATAATGGTTAATCTGAGCTCTTATTTTTAAAAGATTAGATTAGTATTGGTGCATGAATTGTTAAAAAAAAAACAAAATCATTGATTTGCAATGTATATTATAATTTAAAAACAAAAAAAAAAATTCTAATTTAGCAGTTTATTGTTTTGTGACATGGCAGCCATATATACAGTGGAATACAATAAACAATTTGTGATTTTAATTTTATAAATTTTGTGGTTCATGCAAATCATAATGATATGCCCAACTGAATCAAAATTAAAGTAATCAAAACGATTTAAAAACAAATTTAATGTGAATTCTATTTGTTTTTTCTAGTTATGTACGAGGAATATTCAAAACGGTTGAAATATTGTATATTAACTAGAACTATTTAATATTGGCATTATAAGTTCGTCGCAAGCACAGATGAAGGAAGTATGTTGCTTCCGAAGTATCGCTATTTGCAATCAATAATATTAGAATAATTATTAGTGAACACAAAATCGATAATTCAATATAATTAAATTAAAATCTAGCTTTAAAAGTAAGTATGTAAATAACAAAGAGAATTACAATATATTACAATTATATTCATTTAAAACAATTAGATACAAAAATCTAGATGTGTAACCGAAAACAAAACAATCAAACCAGAACAATGTATTAAATTCTAATATCTAATTTGTTTAATGCAAAAGTTGCGAGAGTTAGTTTGACGAAATCGTTTGTGTTGCCTTCATGTGCTTTGATGTTGCAGTCACTCACTATATATGTTTAACAATTTGTCGTACTAGCACCGCAATCATAAATTTGGGACGTTATTACTTCCCCGATCTATATAGAGGGCATATTTTCCATGGCTTATGGCAATTCTGTTCTGTTCTTTTGAGATGTCCAAGATCTGGCTAAATTGTGAAGAAAGTCAAAATTATTTTTAGTTAAATTTTTTTTATTTTAATCTTGGGATATGTTTTTCTGCAGTATATTGATATTATAACGAATTGTAGTAATGTTATTGCCATTAATATGCTTTGAATATCCATTTTGTAATCAATCTATGGATATATAGTTAAGATTACTTCTTAGAAGCCTGACTTTTAATACTACTCCTAATATTACTTCTATACTATTACTTCTAATGCTACTCCTAATATTACTCCTAATAGTTCTGATTGAAATAGTCTGAGTGAAATTTAACACTACCTGAAATCGGTCTCTGGTATAAGTTCTGAAATGAGTCCTCTGAAGTTTAATTTTATATTATTACAAACCAAATTTAATAAAAATTGTAAGACGATAAAACTCAAGTATCAAGTAAAATAAAAAGACTAATCATTTACTCTACAAATTTCAAACCTATACAAGAAAACTAGTTTGCGTGCCTTGGCTGAAAAAGAAAGAAAGTATATTTACCCGAAAATATTTTTTAAAAAAAATCGCTGGAAAATTTACCATAGACTAGCCTTTACACTTTTGTAGTATTTATAGTTGTCTAAAATGAAATATAGCCAAACCGTCATTGCCAAGCAAAAACGAGACTTGAACCAAAAGCTTCGACCTAAACTGTTAATCTGGATCATAATAAAAAATTTTTTAACAGAGCCATTGAAAATGAGAAGAAAGGAAAATCGTCACAACTATTTTTTTATATCAAATGAAAAAAAACATTTTTGGACGCTGGTTAAATCACTGATCACTATGAGCAGATTATGCGATGAAGTAGAAGGTACAGCATATTTTGTACGAAGCAAAATATTGCTTGTCCTTGGATCCGAAAGGCAAAATTCAGGGGCGACATAGAATAGATATAGACCGGCTTAGGTGAAATGTACACTAAAAAACTGACTTAAAACTTAAACTTATCCAATCTATTAAAGTGTTAAAGACTTCTGGTAGCTACTTTCACAATTCTGGGCCATGTAATATGAAATAAATAAACTAGATACTTACTATTTTATTTTAAGCCAAAACATGAAAGGTACTCATTTTGTAGGTTATAACAAAGCTGCATTACAAAAATAGGAACATTTGGGATTGAGATAGGGACTTGTATTAAAATTTTAGATCTATACCATTATATTGAATATTTGGTTCACATTTGATATGATTGCATTAATTGAAATGACTTGTGTAATATTGTTTTAAGTGACTTACGTTGCCGCAGGTCGACTATTTAAAATATTTCTATATACTCTATAGAAAAATGAAAGTGGAAAGGTATAATTTTTGTTTACTTCTTCATTTTATTTACAATCTGTATACTAAAATCCAATAACCAATAATATTTTTTCTGTGCAGATTTTGTCTTGGCATAGTACACTTCATAATGCAGCCACATAGTAATTAATGTCACCTTAAAATATCTGCAAGTAAAATTAGTCTAATTCTAGTTCTAGACGTGTCCAATCTGTTGTTGTATTTTATTAATTCATTGAACCCACGGAATGCGTAATGTGAACCCACGGAATGCGTAAATCATTTTCGATTAATTCATTTGGTACAAACAATCCAGCATTTACTGTAACATTATTCTGAAATCGTAGAATAATTTGTGCATTGCTTTAGTCTACATAGTTGAATGCCATAAGTCCAGATTGGTTTCAGTATAGAATTATACTAATTGTTTGATCAACATTGTATAATTTGTATATTATATTGAATTTATAATTTTTTTAAGCATTAAATTGTTTTCAAAAATAAATTAGTAAATTAATTAAAAAGGGTAGAGAAAGTATATTGCCCCAAAATTATACAGCATCAAAATGAAATACCTGCTGGCTTATTTAAAAAAAACTCACACAGTAGACTCAAACGCTTTCGGAGTTTATCAGACGGCTACTAGTCCAAGGCTGAGACTATGACTACAAAATTTCAGCTCTAAAAACTTTTTTGGAGTACTTGCAAAGTAGTTTTTATTACCAATCGTTAAGTGAGATAACTCTAATGTGTCAATCACAATTGAAAATATGGCTGTTATAACAGATAACTTTGCGGTTGCGGTTGCCCTAAAAAAGTCGATTGTGATAGCTTCGGACAATTGTCTATGATAACCATCGCTTATGGCTTTTATATCTTCGAATAAGCTAATATAAACTCAAACCAAATAACTGCTGTAACAAAAACAAACATTTGGTTGTGATAACCGACTGATACAAACATTCGGCTGGCTGTGATATCCGACTCCTGGTCATGAGAACAGAATGCCAGTAAGTATGATTTTGAATGAATTGATATTTCGTCAGAAATAGTTCATCAGTTGCAGTTCAGTTATATTTCATTTTTATTCAGTCGTACGCTTATTGCTGTTTCAATTGTATCATTAATTTATTGTTAAGTTTTAAGTTTAAAATAAAAAAAAATGTATTTTAGTCTAAAATAGAAATCAAGTCTATATAGTTTCAAAATAGAAAATCAGAATTTAAGAAAACTGTCAAATTTTAATGGATGTTCTCTTACCTGTAAAAATTGGTCTGAGAGCCCTACTAAAGGTGAGATTAAAACTACGTAGTTTTGGGGTTTATTGTTTGATTCTATCAGGAACGAAAAACTAATGCGAGTGTGGACCCTAATAGAATTATGAGCTCCAATATGAGGTTATCAAAAACTCGAATGTGGTCATAGTTACCTCTTAAAATTTTGTTACTTTCAACTCAAAGTTATAATAGATTCAAAGCTGGTTACGATAATGTTGTTTCTAAGAAGCTGCTTTACCCAAATGGATGTAGTAATGGTTGCTGTAAGCAAATTAAAGTTGGCGCAGCCGAATTCTAATATCACATAACATCAAAATTTGAGGTTTCAGCAGCCGTATTGGAGGAGCCGATTGGAGGGGACCCTTTTGTGAAGTTGTAATAACCTTCACAGAATTCTCCGAGATAAATTAGGACAATAAGCTATAAACTAGAACAAAACATTCACCTTGTAGTAAATTGATACTCAATTGAGACTTTGTCAAAAGAAACTAGGAACTAGTAGAAGCTATCTTCTACATATTGCCAGCTCTCAGTCATAAATAAAATCTATCGAAGATATCAAACATTTTTATGCCCGTAGATACGAGAATGGAACTATAGTATAGATAATTATGCAAACGAAAAGAGGAGTTCTGAAATAAAAAATGGAAAAAAAAAAATTTTTTTATAGGTTACCTAATTCAATAGAAATTGTCTTTTGTCTTTTCAAATTCTATTTAATTCTGTCATTCTAAACATTACAACAACATTTTATACAATTTTGTATTGTTACCATGCTTAAAGCAACTATAACATTCATACTAACTATGTTTTTATAAACAATTTTATTTTTAAATAATTTAATAAGAGTAGTAGATGATAGCAAAACAATTTTTTTTTTATATTTTAAATTTACATAAAATTCACATTTTACATCAAGTACAAACTGACTGATGATATCACATTTTTTTTTCCATTTCCTTATTTTATTTTCTTTATGACTGATATTAATGTAATTTTTTCTGACTTGTTATTAAGAATATTGTTGCATTACAAAGTATTGCAATAGTTTTCATCATCATCATTAGTTGTTTTGAGTAATTACATTAGAAAATTGAGGCAATGTATTTTTGAAATGTTGTGGTAATTTTATGTCATTTTCTTATTTTCAAAATAATGAAATAAAATTGATTTGAATTTTAGAATCAGACATTGTTACAAATTTTATATAATTATTAAATTAAAATTGATCTTGACATAAATCCTTGATATTATATTATGTCATATATTATTGGAAATTTTCATTGAAAAGGATTTTCTATATTTATACATTTTTGTTGTATTTTTGCAATTTTATTTTTGTATACAAATATCTGGTATGAAATAGTTCTTAAATAGAATAGATATAAGATTGAAACAAAAGCTGAAAATCAAGACTCAATGATACTAAAAATATTTAGTTGTTAGGATTTGGCGAAGGAAGTTTATTGTTTTAGAAATAACAAAAATTGGATGTGATGTCGAATGACTTTTTTGAAATTTGATTATGAAATTTGCTTCTATTCTGATTCATGTTCGGAGCTCTATAAGCCATAAGGCAATTTTTAAAAAATTTTATACCACATAGAATTTTAAAACCGAAAGATGTGTTAGTATAACACATTGTTGTGCACCGAAATTGTATTGAAAAATATTAGAACTAAATACTAAAATAAGAACAAAGCGAGTAATAGTTAGGTATATTATATTGAGTTATAAGTCAAAAGGAGCAGCTAAAACAGATCTTTGGAATACAAGACTCTGTGAAACATAGAAAAATTGAATTTAATTTTATTTAATTTACTTTTATCAGCTGTACATAAATGAACAACCAAAATGCATGTGGCATGTAAGCCATCTTTAAATCTACTTAGAGAAATTAAATAAAAGAACGGAATCGATATTTAGCCCGATACTGCAGATGTTGTACATTTATCATTTTCTATCATTAGAAAATAATAGAACTGTGACATTTGCAATAATTGTGTGACATACATTAAATCTAGGAATACGAAGATTCTATAGAAATGTTGCAAACAACTAAGGTCAACATGCAAGCTTACACGAAAGTACCCAAATTAAAATTCAATAAAGCTGAAACAGTAATTGTGGATTGCATGAATAATAAAATTGAAAAAAATTTGGTTCTTCAGAAATGGAGAAATTAGAAATTACTTAAAAGTAGAATCCGTTAACGAAGCGATAGCATAACAAAAAGTTCAAAATACTTTGCAGATTGAAAATACATTCAAATGTTGTCTCAATACAGCCACAATATTCAGACCAACATGTCTTGTAAATATGTCTCATCAGAAGAATTATGAATAGTCTATAACAACAAATTTTCACTATCTTGATCAGAACTATGCAACTTCGGAGATGAGTCAATTCACTCAACATTTGTAACAAAATAAAGCCAAAACAAGCATCTAATATAGTGGCATAATTCACTCAACAATTCACTCAACATTTGTAACAAAATAAAGCCAAAACATAGCATCTAATATAGTGGCATAATATTATTATTAGATTTAAATAAGATAAAGGTAAATAAATGAATGAAAAAACAAAAATGACGCTCTTTACAAAAATTTGGAAAGCTCATATACTCGTAAAAAACAAAATAAAAATGAGCTTTAAGTCTGATGTTGACAAATTTACAGACGTATAGCTTGATAATATAAAATAAGCTTCTGCTTTATAACTGTTCGGAATAGAAGCCATCAGTATGGTTAACTTTCCGGGAGGAAGCCACAACGCTAAGCTAGGTAATTCGTTCAACTCCCATTGACGACAATGCAAAAATGAAAATATAGACAGAAAATTTTTGAACACTTGTTTTGCAGTTGTCCAGCATCAGGTAGAGTTAGACCTCGGACTTTTAGGAACCTACCTAACTATAAACGTTCCAAAATTAAATTCTAAGTTTTATTAATAGTTTTGAATATGCCCTAGATCATTTCGGAAACAACATGCGTATTCTATTAAAAAAATTAAGACAAAATGTGATATATTTGCACCCTCAATAAGCGTTATTATCTCGAATAGTAACTCAATAGATTTGTTATTTTTTGTAAATTGTATGGCTTTTCTTATTTTATTTTGAATTTTTGGTAGGTAAATTTGTTGAACTATTCGTCTATCACAATCTAAATATAAAATACCTAATGTGGTTGTTTTGATTAGAAAATTATCTGGCTTCAACTAGAGATAGCTGTCTTTTTCTACTAGCAAATCCAATTCCAAAAATAGGTGACAAAAGCGATCGAACAAACTTCAGACCTATAGCTATCATTTCGATTTTGTTCAAAGCCATTCAAAGTTTTAATCCATGAGGAATGGATCTTGAAAACAAAGCTATCTGAAATACAACATGGTTTTAGACAGCACCAGTGAACCGATAACATGATGACTTCCCTCTGCGAGAAGCTGTACAGCAGCTTACACAATTCCGTTCAATCTGATATGGATACTTTAGATATTTCAAAAGCTTTTGATCCAGTATGGTAAGCAGATTTAATAGGTAAATGCCAAGCAGCAGGTCTATAGTATGTATATTCAATTGTTAAAAAAAGTAATATGTATTAGTTTAATAAACAAACCCCGAACACGGAAAGCAATTCCATGCCGGACTAGTATATACGAACAATTTATATCTTTACAGTTAAAATTGATTGAAGGTTTCCTTTCGAATCGTGCGATTCGTGTTTTAGCTGATGAATTTTAGTCTGAAAAATTGAATATAAATGGTGGGGTTCCGCAAGGATCTGTTCCCTTACACACTCTTTTCCAATCCAATTAATAGTTTAGCAGATGATAGTACTCTAGTAGCATTCTTTCATTTTCTACGCAAATCTAATAATTAAACTGCTGAAGTTAGCAATAAAGGACAAATAAAAGTTAACATGATTAACCCAGATTTCATATAAAATTGCAGACTGGGACAAAACAAACAGAGT
The DNA here is from genome assembly GCA_963942445.1 of Argyra leucocephala. Taxonomy (NCBI): domain Eukaryota; kingdom Metazoa; phylum Arthropoda; class Insecta; order Diptera; family Dolichopodidae; genus Argyra; species Argyra leucocephala. The sequence continues at coordinate 65,946,523 of OZ012678.1, read as the reverse complement.
GAGTTATTGAATTGTGTAAAACTCAAAACTGTCTAACTCCATGCAAACTAACAAAACTTTTGAGCCAAATCTCTCTTTCCAAGGTTTTACTTTACAAAAACCAAATAGTCTAAACATTTAAGGCATGTGCGTGAACCAAAAAATGGCTGTGAATTAATCACATTTTTCACATTACGAAAGGAGCATCAAAGTGTTAGGGATACTTGAGTAGATGAAAACAAATCAGTCATTATAATTTATATATGTACTTGCAAATGAGTCTATGTACATATGCCAAAAAAAAAACAAAAAAAGAAATTCATCTAAAATAAAAAATATAAAAACAACAAAAAAACAAATCACTTGAATTCTTCATTTTTATCTTTTTAAGTAACTGTTTCTAAATTTTGGTTATTTGTAGTAATAATATAGTTTTTATTAAAATTATGTATTATGTAGGTTAATGACAAAATTTTTTATTTTAAGTAATTTTATCCACTAAATGCCACTTACTATAGGGAATATATCGGAAACGAAGCAGTATATGAGGGACGTGTATTTATGTGTCCTAAATAAAACTTACTACCACAAAATTTTTTATTAAACACGAGTGGTTTCGGCTATATCGTGCGAAGTCTATGTCAGTACGTAAATTACTGTTTTTTTAAAAACTTGAAATTTGACTTCAACTTGAAATATAATTACTCAACAGGGGCCACTAGTTATATTTATATTTCTATAAAGTATAATAACAGTGTATTTTGATCGTTAAATATGAATACCCATCACAATCACATAACTACATTGTCGATATAATACAATTAAATTAACATAAACCAAAAAACATTTTCTTTGTGAAAACGTCTAACGACAGGTAGGTAGCTACTTAGGTACTACCTATTTAAAAATAAAATCTTCTTTATATTTGTTTAATATTTATTTTGTTTCACAGCCTTCACTATATTATTTAAAGGTATTTTCGTCATTACTACCATTACTTTGTTTTTGAAATGACTCATTAAAATGTTCCAGTTTCTATTAATTCTATAATCTACCAACTTTAATGGCTAATATTTAAATAAGCATAAAAATACTTTTAAAGTTTAAAATTAATATTCTTCACCAATCTCAACCAATGTAACACAAGAACATGCATTACACTATAATTGTTTCTTTTATTTCTATAATTACATTGTAATTTGTATTATTCCACTTCTTAACGACAAAATTTATAAAAAGAAGTATTCTCGTAAAAATTGCATTTCAGAGGTGATTTAATTTCTATTACGTTTTTCCACTTTTTTTGTTTAATTTTTTTTTTTTTTTTTTCAATCTAATCAGAAATCATTCTCTGAACTATTTTTATTTCACTTAAATAAGTACTCTCTTACCATACCTCTTCGCCCCGATTTGAATGTGCATTAATGTGGCAATTGTAATGTGTTTTTGTTTTTGGAATAAGATTTATAGTGCTGTGTTGTTGTATTTGGAGCGTTTAGATCAAATTCTTTAAGAATAATGTTGATGGAAATTAAATATTCTATATAGGTTTAATTAGTGTAATAATTATTAAAAAAAAAAAGAAAAAATAATAATAATAAAGAAATATTAGAACATAAAAATGGAATGGAGTGTCATGAAAAACGGAACAATTATTCCAAACATATTATTTTTATCGTGAAATGAGCACGTCATGTCTTCCATTAATTTAAAATATAAAATAATATATAAAATGTTTTTATAAAAGGATAACAGTCCAGATGTTTAATAGTAATTACTATGTTTTATATAGAAGAAAAAATAAAACCGATATAGTTGGTCTGTACAACATGAGATACATTTGAACAATAAATAATATAAAGTGAAATTCAGATTGACTAATTTCTGTTTTCGAATTGACTAAAGTTTTATTTTATTTTAGTAGTTTTTCATTCTTTGTAAAAGGTTAGATTATTTTTGTATGGGTTTTCTTATTGATACTAACTGATTCAAATTTGTTTGATTGCAGCTATATTTTATTTATTAGTAGCAACTAAAATTGTAATAAAAACAGTCTAGTTAGCAAAACAATCTAAGATCCATTCTATTTAACTAAACAATAAATCAAATCATATGGAAGAGCAAAATTGTTAATGTAGGGTATCCATTCAATAAAATCAAATCGAATCACATTGCAGGGTACAAAAGTAGTAATAAAATATTCAGTTTAAGGCAGGATGAGATTAGATCATTGCAGAAGTGGAAAAAATATAATTGGAATTTATTAAAGTTTATGGTATTTAAGTATCATTACAATTGTACCTAACATATAATGTATATGCATTTAGTGGCATAAATTCAGTTACTAGTATAAGCTACAAAATTATTACACTGTGTCGTTGTTAGTCTGCCAAAATAATTTGTACTTCTTAAAGATATTATTTTTCTGACCGACATAATATTCAAATCTGCATTATCTGATCGTTTCACACACAAATTTCAAGTATACTACAATTAATTGGTTTGTGTAATAATTATTGATATATAAAAATTTTTGATGATTACTTGCTGAGTGCCAGTACTTTTCTGTGGTATTAATACTTTGAAAAATATTGAAATAACAGTAAAAAAGAATTCAGTATTTTACTTATCCACTTGCGATGCGTGTTGTAATGCAATGCCTCAATACTGCGTATTAATTGACTATTCAATTACGAAACCAAAAGTATCTACAGCAAATATTTAGCTTTGTAAAAAAATAGCATTAAGTGCGCTGTTGCATCGGATGCGTATTAAACTTTAGTTGTGTAAAACCAATCGAAGTAAACATTTTTTTTTCGGGTCTGGAAAGGCTATAATTTCTACAAAGTACATAATTAGATTTTGATTTCAATTACTTTTGTAATAATTTTTGATTTTTGATTATTTTGAAATCAAAATTTAATTACTTTATAGGACTTTCAAGCAAATAATATTGAATTAGCCAATACCACGAATTTTTACAGAAACTTATAAAGAATTATTTACCAGGTATTTGCACTTATAGTGTTAACATTACTTACCACAGTAATAAAGTACAAATTTACTCAATATTTTCAGTATAATAATTGATAGTATCAGAATTTTAAATACCTTTTTTTATGTTTGTTTCATGCGTTATATATAGTTTTTTGCTACTTCATGATGAATGCATTATTTGTACGTATTCTATTAACGGCGGCGTACGTATTCTAATATCACCATATGTAATAAATCCATAATGGCCGGATATGACTTTATTGCTCATTCAAAAGCGAAATAATGCCATTATGGCTTTATTTCGTATGACGTTATTTCACGGCGCCTCTACTAACATGATGGATTAAAAGTCAAAATACTATTCAAATATACGTCGGTACCTAAATCTCGCATCGAAATAACAGCTGGATTATGACTAAGAAGTGCCCGATTAATTATTCGAGGCATTCTGGAAGATTAACTCAGTTTTTTTTTCTTTGTATAGAGACTGTGCCGTTATATGACACAAATGTTATATGATGTGAGTTATTTATTTCCAAGTTATTTGAATTTTGTTGGCAGTACTTCAATGGAAATATTAAAATGAATGATAATCTTTATTATGTATGTTATGGTGGGAAGATTGATTTGTTAGCGTCAAGAAATTTTTTTGGAGATATTTTTATTTATGTATCCGTCCGTTTCGTTAGTAAAATTTCGTCATATTATAAAGGTAACGAAAAATAGTCTGACCGGGAAGGTTCATTTTCAATTCCATCCCGATAAAAAGTTTTTGATAACATTAACAAAACTAATTATTTTCAAGTTTATTTTGAATTTTTGCTCGTAAAACTTAAATAAGTTGTTTTTATTTTTTACCATTATCTTCTTCATCTTATCAGATCCTAACTTCTTTCTAAAAAACAGATTATCATAAATATCAACCGAGACTTAAGATGGAGAAGGATTAGCATGCTCTCATATGCAGACAGTTTTGTATGATCATCTCGAGGCAAAGTGTGTACGGCAAACCTTAAACATAAATTAAGTGAATTATAAATAACATAGTGACCAGACTTGATGTACATATTCAATATGGGGTCTAACGAGGCATGTATACAATAAGTTAAAAATATAAAGACTGTTGGACTCCTTTGACCAACGTCTTATAAAGCCAAACATTGAACTAGCTTTATTAACTATGCTTTCGTAAAAGAGCTTGAATGATAAATTCTTATCAAAGTAAACTCTTGGGTCCTGAATTGAATTAATCTTATCTAGAGGTTTGCTGTTTAAAGTATATCTAAATGGTTGGGTTCGACGTGTGTAACACATGAGTCCACATTTACTAATGTTTAATAAGAGATTGTTATTAATGCACCATATCTAAAATTTGTCTTAATCGTCTTGAAGCATATGAATGTCTTGCATTGACGTTATTGTTTTGAAAATCGTCGACCGTAAATTTTCAAATCACACACAAAATTATGGAAGAAATTATTAATTCACATCGTGGTAATAATGAATAACAGTGGCCCTAAATGGCTAACTTATATGTACCTCTAGAATTTGCTATGAACGGGGATGAAAATGAAAATCAAAATAAAACAGTATAACTTTTATTAAAATAAGATGTAAGTAGACTCATAAGTTGTAGAAATTTATAAATAAATCCTAGTTTTTTGAATTTTAGTACAATAATAGGTGAAATATCAAATGCTTTTCTATAATTGGTATAAATTACATCCATTTGGATTCGACTTCTACATTGGTTAAGAAGGTTGATGTAGATCCTATAAGGTTGGTTTATGTAGACTACTTATTTAGAAATCCGTCTGGATGTGTAGATAAAAACTCTGCAATGATTGTAATTAGAATCAAACATCATCAACTCAAAAATTTTAGGAATAGTGGAAAGTTTAGAAATTGGCCTATAATTGTTTACATAGCTTTTTGCATTTTTTATGGGCAGGCTTAATAAAAGATTTTGTCCAAGTAGATGGAAACAATTCGCCAGTGATTGAAATATTAAAGATGAAAGAAAGTGGAGGAGCCAATCATTGGCACTGTCTTTTAAGACTAGCTCAGGGACGCTACTGGGTCCAGGAAATATATTGTTCCCCAAGTTATTCAAATCTGTTTAGCAAGACTATTATTGATAATTCAGTCTCTAAATGTAGTTTTAGTAAAAATGTTGTTTCATATTATCATACGCTAAAGTTTTACAAGTCGGGACTAGAATTTGTAGGCTTTTGGAAAATTTTATAAAAATTTACCTAAACCCACATTCCAGAATAACAAACTTCTCTAACTTATCTGGTATAGTACCAGAATTACAAACGGCTTGACAATCTGCTCAACTTATCTGGTATCGTACCAGAATTACAAGCGGTTTGGCAACCTCCTCTATCACTTATCTATTACTGATAGAGACAATATATATTATATTCATGTCTAGAACTTTGATTATTCAACATTATAACAGTATAAGTAAAAAATCAGTGAAACGACAAAATTGCACGTTATTTTTTTTTTCTTAAACAAGGTATGACTCCATTTTATTTGTATTCATTTTTGAATCACACGAAAGACTCAAAATAATGGCAATAAGAATAATTTTATCTTGTTGAGTATAAAAGTATAGTTTTAACGGAATTTCTTTTAAACAACGATAATGAGAATGAGTACGTAAGGTATGCATTGCGTGTATACAAGCACAACAGTTAATAGGATTTATGATTGGGAGTTATTTGTCATTTTATTATGTTAAAATATTACAAAAAAAAAAAATAAGTAAAAAACGCAGTAATTATTATAGTGAGAAAAGAATAGGATAAAAAAATGTCATTTGCATAAATAAGTCCCTTTGGGAGCATAATATACAAATTAATTACTTTCTTATAAGTCACAAAACAATACGGTCGTTAAGATTTTAAATTTTTTTGTTTCTATTTTTGTCGCGCTTTACATTCGGGATTTCCAAGTTTATGTAAATCAGAAAATAACTTAATTTTCATTTGAAATCACCCACAGCATTTTGTCAAGTCATTATTATTTATATATATATATAGTAAAAGTAAATAATTAGTTTTACATTTTGGAATATAGTGTTGTTTGGAACTTAAAAGATTTATTGTATTCCAAAATAGTAAACTGAGTAAAGAAAATAAATTGAAAGTAAAAAAAAACAAAACTAAACCACTTGTATTGCTACGCGGTAGGTAGGCACAACATAATAATTGTTACATAAACTGTTGGAAATGTTCGTGAAATATCAGTTTTTTATAGTGTTAGACTGTGATACGTCCTCAACAGAAATTATGCCACAAATGAAATTGGGGTGGATGTTAAAACATTAATTAAGAATGAAAAATTAAACAAAATAAAGAAAAAAAAAATTACAGATTGAAGAGTTCTGGGGTTGACCAAAACACAATCTGTTTGCAAAAAATTAAAAAAACACAGATTGAAGAGCTCTGGGGCTTAATGCAATGACAAAGGCTAAAGAAAATATCTATTCAAAATTGTCATAGTTCGTCTGTTAAAAAATTCTGCGGTTGACCGAAATACAATGACAAAGTTTAGTATAACCACATATCAATGATTTTCACCATAGTAAGCAGTTGAAGAATCCATAATAGCTACAATTGGTTTGACCAAACATCGCCTAGTACAATAAACGTTTATGGAGAAAACGATACTCTGAGACTCAGAAACACTGATTGATTGAACGCAATACAAGAAATAAATAAAACTGAAGCAAATGAATGAAACATCACATAGGACTTAAGATAGGACCCTAGATGTATTTTCATATACAACTTCGGATGAAATTTCATAGGTATAGAAATAAAAGGGAAGAAAGAGAATTAAAATCCTATACAAATTTTTATTTCTCGCATCATAGCTTCTGGATCAGAATAAAAATTGCCACCACGTGATGATCAAAATGTAGCTGCAAAATGTCAAAAACCTGGCTATCAAATGTCATTGAACACAATGACAAATTTGAAAGCGTTAACTTACATTGATTGTTTTACAAAAAAATATATTTAAAATTTAGAGAAGGTTTAAATTTTGGTTTGTCTACAGTTAGCCGAATGTTAAATTGCAAAACGCCAATTCGCCTAATATCTTTTAACAAAAAATACATTTTCCATTTGACATATTTGACCATTTTACAAATGGTGGTTTGTCATAATGAGACAATTCGCAAAAAGATATAATCCTCCTAATTCAGATTCTCTCATATACATATATATATATAAAAATTCCGTACCAGGCGTAAAACCCTGATTTTGAATCCAATTCTAAAATCCGAGTTACAAAGTGTCCTATTTGATAAAGTCCTATTTGCAATATGGTAATTTTGCTAAAATGAAATTTTTGAAATACGAAATTATGGGAAATAGCATTAGGCGAAATGGGATTTGATAGATAGATTTTGCGAACAGGACGGCTCCCTTAAATTTTGATATGTGATAGAAAATAATTTAAATTTTTTTTCAATAAAACTAGTTCGGCATATTAACAGCATAATAGAGAACATCTTAGATTGAAAGGAGAACGAATAGAATTTGTAAACAACTTCTGCTACTTGGTAAGTATCAAAACAAGTAGTGATGGTTCAAGAAAACAGATTAAAGAAAGGAAGGGCAGCATTTGAAAGATTACAACCGATATGGAGGAACAGCCAAATATCCAGAGCATCTAAGCTTAGAATATTCTTATTTTGTGTAAAATCAATCCTGACATTATGGCAGTGAAACTTGGTTAACATCAAAATTCCATCACCCTGAAATTACTATAAGTTCATTAGAAAACGTCTAAGGATAATATGCCGAATATTCTGGCCAAACCCAATAAGAAACAAGGACTTCTGGATACTACCCGGCGAAGAACTCACATCAAACAAAGCAGAAGAAGGAAATGGAGATGGATAGGTCATTAACACAGAAAGCCGTCAAACAAAATTGCTCGAATGAGCTTTTTTTTTTTGTTTTTTTTTTTATAAACAGCCAAAGCGTTATGTTATCACCTTTATCACTTACGTGCCGCTTGGGTCAGATAGGATAAGATAGGATAAATTAAGAAGAAAAATGAGGACATAGATTAGTAATAGGAAGTTGAAGAATAAAGGTATTTTCTTTAAACTTTTGCAAATTGTAAATTGAATGTGGAAACATATTGGGAGGAATATGATTCCACATTCTTGAAGTGCGAACTATTATAACGTATATATAACGAATAATTAACGAACTTCCATAACCTACTTTATGCCATCTTACGATTTCCACAGTGTAGGCGTGAGCATTTACGGCTCCTCTTTTTCGCACTGGAATTGCTTAAGAGGAAGAAGCAGCGCTTTGATTTCTGCTGCGCATGCGTTCACACCTACGAAGTATCTATAAAACAGTGAAAGTGCTCCGACTACACGTCGATGTCCAAGAGAAGTTAGGGATGAAGTTATATTTGGGTCGCCAATTACACGAATGGCTCGATTTTGAACGCTCAGTTCAAGTTAGCTCAGAGCTGTAATGAAAGCCCCAGCCCAAACGTGTGAGTTATATTTTATGTTGAGACATATAAATAATTTATAGATATTAAGGAGTTCCAAAGGTGAAAGGACAGCTTTATATCTACTTAAATAGCCTAAAAACTTGGCAGCTCCTTTCGCGATATCAAAAATATGGTCGTTTCAAATAATTTTTTGATTTACGCGCATGCCTAAAATATTTAAAATATCCGTGTTAAGTAAAGTAATTTAAAACAACATCTAATTGCAATGAGAGATGAAGTAATAAAAGCCCTCCGTTCTATCGCATCCCAAATTACAACAAACAACAAAATGCAACCTTTTTGTTTTAAAATATTAAAATTAAATTTACTTTAATACACCAGTACTTAATTATGTATTTAAGTAATGTAGTAATAATTCATCTAAGATTTTGTTTTTGTTTTTTTTTTTTGTTTTTAATGAGACCCTAACTAAAGTGCATCTATTATTTATATAAAAAGAACTTGATGATCAGTTATTTAATTCTACACCCAACTCATTCCACTGTCAGAGTACAAGTACGAACTGATGCTAGTTTAATGATTATTATCTCTTCAAGGTGATGATACTTTTATGTGGGTGATGAGTAATAATTTGTTATAACAGAGAATACTGTTATTTTTTTTTTTTCTTTTTTAAGTTATTCCTTGTAGATTTATTTATAATAATAATATTATCTGCGCAATACAACACAAATATATATGTATAATATATATATATATATATATATATATATATTAGATATAATTACATAATTTTCAAAATGAATTTAAAAGGACACGCAACCGTTACTTCTTAATACTATTTTTAATACCGACTATTATTTTTGACGAAATTATGGTAATGATGATGATTAGGATATTCTCCAGAGTATTTCAATGTAAAAATTTAATATAGTTTTGCATTTTGGTTATACTTATATACATAGATATATTTTATTTAAATTAAAGGACAAGCAAACTGATATGATTTTAGAATATACTTAATACTGTGTAGTTGGAATGTAACGAACGAACGATAAGAATATGATGAGGGTAAGTGTAAGATAATGATTTTGCATTGCAGAATAATTAATTTATGTTCTTAAATGTAATAAGTTAATTATAAGAACTATTTAATTATTAATTTTTTTAGTTAATTATGTACCTTAGTAACCGTTGATGTATCTATTATCTAATACAGTAGTTAGTTTAAGTTTTAAATTAGAATAAGTTATTTTATAAGATATGGAATAACAATTTCTCTTTAAAAAAAACTCAAATGAGTGAATTTAAGAAAAAAAGAATTGTAAAGATCTTGGTTTACGTGTACAGGAATTGATGATCGTTCGTGTTGGGAGTAAATGGGATGAATTTGAATCCAGAATTTCATTTGAAAATTTTATTCAGTGCTGAAACACACATTTGCTTAATAATCGCTATGTAAATAAGTAGAATTGTCGCATTTGGAGCGATAATAATTCACAAGTCATTAACAAAACACCTCATTACATCAAGGAAAGGCAGCTTGGTGTGCTATATGGGTCTTTGGAATCATTGATCAATATGCCTTCAAACATATAGTGATGGTCAGAACATAGAGAGACTAATTTTTTCGTGCCTCAATTGGAATAAATTAATGTTGCAGACATATGTAGTTTCAGAAGGACACATAGCGTTCAACACAATTAAGTTAATGAAAGAAATTATGGAAAAAGATTAATTACACGAAATGGGTCTGTTAACTAGAAAATCTCGTTCGTGATGCGATATTTCGCCTTTAGATTATTTTTACTGGGGCTATCAGAAATAATTGAGTACTTAGAAGCCCATAGCCGACGCATTATTGTAGAAATACAACCTGATTTAATTGAATTTTCAAACTACGTCATGTATGAAATGAAAAAATGAATTTAATCTAATATAAACAATATGTGTTAAACTTTGGGTTACGTATGCGATCATAATTTTCTATTAAATCATATGATATCACAGTCACAGAACCCTGATTTTCCAATCTCATTAGTGTGCGATAATTTTCTCAGATTGATTAATATCCCCTTCATTTTGAACATGTTTTCCATGGGGTTGTTATAATTAAAGGTAGGATCCACCCGCATTTTTTCAGCTTTACAATGTATCTTTATTTGTCATTTATTTGCAATCCTAAAAAAAGTTAAAATTTGTCCCCTACTAAATTATATTATTATTACTCAGACTAAAATTATTGGACAAAATCTTCTTTTGTTTTGTTTAATTCTAGAATAATGAAAAGAGGGTATTAATATAATGAACAGAGGGTTGTTAATAATATAGATTTGTAGAAGTAGCTTTAATTTGTACTCCACTTGATTTTTAAGTTGAGTTTTTGCAAAATATAAAAATATCAAATGATATTTCATGTATCTTAACTTTACTACACTTAACTGTTGGAAATATTATATAGATAATGAAGATGAAGTATTTTATTTTTTATTTTGTTTGTTTTTTTTTAATGTATTGCACTAATGTTTTATTATAATTGTTGTTGTTTTATTTTAATTTACCCTTTTTTATTTCTTATTTTAAAGTTTTTCACCTTGTTTGAAGTCAAGTTGGAAATAAATTGTAATTGCTCTCTCTCTCTCTCTCTGAGATCCTTGAGATTATAGAAGATAATTATTTTGTTTTTGTTCACTTTTAATAGTAAAAGAAAAAAAAGTGAATATTATAAAAACAGTAGATACAAATGGTTTTTATATTAATTTTATTTTTTACTATGTTTTCATTTTTGTTTTTCTTACAAGAATAGTTTTCATACAATGAACATAAAAGGTTTTATGAGTTTTTGAAATAAAAAGTTCGATCGCTTGAGATTTTATTATCAATTTGTTTTGGTAAATTCCAATTATTTTACAATATAAACCATCAGGTAATGCGAGAACCAAAGAATACAAAATTTTGTATAGAATAATATTATTTACTATATGCGTTCTGTATACGATGTCTATCAACTACTGGATGTTAGCGGTTATATGTCTTAGATGTTATATAGTGGCTAAATTTTTGTATTAATTTTGGTATATTTTACTACGAGCACTAAACCTCCGATGTCTGGTATAATTGTCCAGTATTTGATGTTACGTAACCATAACATTTTTTACTGGAAACTCGTCTTCTGCCATCGATTTGTCATTGCAAGATGGTTTGAACAAAAATAGAATTTTCGTCCCCGCACATGACCAAAATATGCCATTTTTAATTTTTATTATTAATGGGTTGTGTAATTTTATTGGTAATGGGTAGTGATAATGTTGTTTATTTATATTCGGGAGTTTTGCTTATGTAATCTAGATTATAATTTCTTAAGATGTGATTGGATTACTCTAAAATCAACTATTTATCTTGTTAGTTTCTGAATATCGGTTTAGAATATGATTAGCGTTGTACATGATAAATTTGACGATACGGTTTTACGCATCTGTTTTCTTAATAAAAAGAAGTTTGCTTAGCGACATTTAAATCAGTTCTTCATTTCTTCAATGCACTACACTGACTGTTCTAAGATCAATATTCTACACTTTAGTAGCGAAATCAACTGCACCTACGTTTAAATCTACGTTTACATTAACGTTTCTGTATTTACTGCAAAAAATCTTATGAGTTTACAATAGCTTAGATCAGACATGCTTAAATTAATTTTAGAGCCAGATTTGAAAATATAATATAAAAAAGAGCCACAATCATTTTATAATTCAATTATTTTTTTTATTAATTCATTGTGAAAAAAAGCTTTGGAAATAATAATAATAGAATATTAGAAAAATAATAATAATTCATAATATCACAAATAATTTAAATTTACGTTTTGGAAATTATTATTAGTTTTGGTGATATTTTTTTTAAGAGAACTCTGCTTGTCATTTTTTTTTTTATAGTAAGTTTAGGTCAATTACAATTTTTGTTGTAGCTATACGCAGCTGATTTTCCATACTTTTTTCAAGTAATCTAGTCCTATTTTTATTTAAAAATTTGTAACATTAAATTTGTAACATTTTTATTTAAAAAAAAGGGATTCGCAAAGATAGACAATACCAAAAGCAGATATTATTCGTATTGCATGTTTCACCATATTTGAATATTTTGTCTCCGATATATATTTTTTATAAAATGCAATATTACTATTATCATCATATTCTGTTTAATGGGATTAAAATTGGATATTTTTTTTTTGAGCCGCACATAGTATATAATTATGTAAAATAATGGGAGTCACAGAAAATTATTGAAAGAGCCACCTGCGGCTTATGATCCGCGGGTTAAGCATCGCGGGCTTAGATGATAATAGAATTATAAAGATGGAAACATAAAATACGATATTTACAGAAAAAACGTCCATATACAACGAACCATCCACATGTTATTCAAATTACCTTCATAGACAAAAAATGGCAGCTGATGATTATTCACTGATCAACATATTACTAACTACATTATTATCATCGTATAGTTTTATAAAAGAATGACGTGACAAGAAAAAATGGATGTAATGGCAAAATCATTGACCTAATGATTAGAAACAAACTGCTCCATATCGAATTGAATAGCTTGTTCAAAGAAAATAACGATGTAGAAAAACCTAGAAGAATTTGAGTAACGCACTCAATATGCACTGCGAGCTACAAAAAACAAATTTATCAAAAAACATAATTTAGAACTAGTAATTGGATCATTATGACTTGGACCAGCAAAAGATATGCAAAATATCATGCTCAGCTTGTTAGAAATTATAAGACAATCAAAAATACTAATAAATACAGTGAGATTACAAGAATTTTTAAAGCTAGCCGAATAAGCAAGAAAAAGAGGTGTTACACTAAGTTTGAATCGGCAATTGCTAAGCATATAATTGAAAAGCCACATAAAATTGATAAAACCAATTTATAATAAATAAAGGCAGTACAAAAAATAACCAAATTAGATTTTATACGAAAGTTGAGCAAATTCGTGGGAACAAGTAATATATTATTGTTTATTATAAACAGCCAAGCATTAGGACGTAACTTTTATTAAGTACGTACCTCTTGGATAGCATAAGACAGCATAAGAAGATAGAAAAAAGTTATTGAGAAATATATGATTTGGATAACGGACAACGGTTAAGTAGTATAAATTAATTTGCAAGAGTACAGGTAAAATATATGATTGTTATGGATTAGTTTTATAAAAACGGAAAAATGTGGAAGAAAATTAGTTAAATTATTCCGAATTATTATTGATATTTGCAATCAATTATTCAAATTTCAAAATTCAAAGCCTGACATTATAAAGCCAAAATTAAATTATTTAATTCAATTAACAAAAATCCGGATTAATAAATAATTAAAAACTTCAATATGACATCGACGGTTTGTTCATTAGTTGGATGTTATGAAAATTCTTGTATTATTATAAAATATTTTTTCGGCGTATAGCCTTCTTGCGCAATTTTTTTTATAGAAAATTTTTAATAATTTTTTTTGAAAAGCTTAATAATAAACTTTTTTGTTGTCTATTATTTTTTGTCAAACTTAGAGAAATTAGAAAAGATGACTTTGTATAATAATAAGATATAAAAATATTCAAATTTTGGAAAATTCTTACCAAAAATAATGTAAATACGTATGCATTATAATTACATAATATGCATACATACTTATATTTTATACACGTTTAACTGAAGAAGAATTATCGCAAAGTGAAACTTACCTGAAAAGAAAGAGAGAAAATGATTAATTAAATATTTTCATAAAAATATGCATTGTATGTATTGATATGAAAAAAAATATAATATAATATAAATATTTGTATTCGAATTTATTACAATTAATAACTAAATATTTTTTTGTTAATACAATTACTATGAATAATACTGAAAATAAATGTTATCTTTATAACTGCATTTCCATAATAGGTATAATTTTTAGTAAATGCTTCAATTGCAAATTTTTTCACATTAAGTTAGATAATAATATTTAAGTAATATTGAAGTTGGATAACGATACCATAAATAACTTGAGTTCAAGAGTTAAGAATAAAAATCTCTCTTACAACGCAAAATAATTTTAATCCTAATGACTTCTGTACTCAGAATTAATAATTTTATCAATGCTGAAGAAATACTGAATTTGGGACTCAAATTCTGATGAAGAATGACAGAAAAATACAGATTATAGAACTGTAGTTGAAATTATTCATTCTAGGACTACAATGTCGTATCCTTCTCATTGGACTGCAGGCTTGAAAACGATATCCATGACGCTGGGTGGCGCAGTAGGTAGAGCGCCTGCCTTTCAACCGAAAGGTCCGATTCCCGATGAAGCAAAAAAAAAATACTTCAATGGTTTTTCGAGCTGGTCTAATACTCTTTGTCATTGGGATATAATAAATGACAAAAGATAATTGAGAGTTAATCTGGTAAAAAATTAAATAAAATGAAACTATTCTATATAAGAAGGCTTAGATCCTGACAATAGTAGTAGTTTTCCACATTTAATGAGTAAATAAGCCAGTAATTTGTTAAAAATAAAATGCTCGTTTTATTAAAGATATTGTAGTGTAAAATTGCAGTACCGTACTTAATTAAGCACGAAAAGTATAAGTTACTGTCAAGATCATAAAAAAAAAAAAAAAAAAAAAAAAATGTACACTGAGTATAGAAAGTGAAATGAAGAACAAATTAAAGCTGAAGAAAATACCTGTATGGAAACAAACAATGACATTGTGTAATATTTTAAAAAGAAGAACAAGTACTTATTTATTTATTTAGTAATCTCTTGAAACGTCATTGTTAAATTTTACAAATTCCAACTATTATCAGAAACTAGGAATTCTTAAGTTAATAATTTTATTTTTTATCAAATTATTTGCTTAACAAGTCTTATAAAATTTCATTACTTCCAGAAAATTATATTTTTATATGTAATAAAAATTACAAACAGTTGTAGTTACATATTTTCATGATTTTTGCCATTTCTCACAACACACAACAATTATTAATTATACATTTTTTGCTACTTTGTATGCTCAAATTTACCAACCATTTCACATAGCCGAAACATGACAATCCTCAATTATTGACGTCAAATACATAATAACCGATTGACAGTTGATTTTTTTTACAGTTGCAGCGCAAACAATTGGTCTGTATATTATTTGTTGGTATGTATTTATATAAATTTATAAAAATTTATCCAAATTCCTGTATGTTACCTTTTTTAATTGCATGCTTTTTACAAATTTTTGAGAAATTTAAGAGAGTTTTATGTTATACGTCAAACGTTAGACGTCAAACGTTAGACGTCAGAGCTCTCTCTTAAATAAATTTTTGCAAATGAAATTTCTATTTGCCAAAATTTGTAAAAATTTACTGTCAATTTTTTGTTGTTGTCAATAGAATATCAATAGAAATGTCAATAGAATATTTTTCATATAAAAAATAGTATACCTAAAATAAATAAAAAGTTGTATACCTAACCTGAAAACTTATTTATATAACTTTTTACCGACAAAAAGACCAAAACCACGAAAAATTATTTAATTTAATTTGTTTCAACAAAAACATTCCATAATTTTACAAAAAATTTCAGAAAATTACTAAATTAGTTCAAATTTAAAAAAATCTCATAATCTAAAAATTAATTATTTTTAACATAAAAAATTTGTAAAAATTTTTGTAAATTTTGCGTATGTCAACTTTTGTTTGCAAAAGAGAACATTTTAACTATTCTCGCAGAATCACGTGATTTTACTTTTCTTTTGCAAATTTTTGCAAATAAAAGTTAACATACAGACCTAATATAATCGAAAGCAGAGATAGATTTGCTTTATTTTAATTCTTGCTTACAACGTTATAAACAGTTTGTCAGAGCTTCTTCAAATGGTATTTATTTATGAGAGGTATGAGGGGTAAAATTATACAAAGAGTTATTCAAATGGTCTATCGATTTAATGAAGCAGAGTCTCGTCAGACAGGCAGCAGATATAATTCGAAATAATATTTAATTTTGCAATAATTCAAAAACATTAATACGCAACCACAATATTTTGTTATCTGGTTTAAGGATACACGCAAGGACTCTTTTTTTGTTTGTTTAGATAAATTCTAAGACAATAAGTATATATATATATATAAATACAATATATAACTATATTTATTTTTATATATAAAACACCTTAACATGCTTTTTTTTTTGTTTTGAGTGACTTCTACCAAATGATCAGAACAAAAAAATATTGTATAGAGATGGAGATTTTTTACTCTTGTTTTTTTTTTTTTTTATTTATTTTTATTAAGTAAAAAGCTGATATCACGAATATATCAAAAATAACAGTTCTGATAGGTGTCAAGTTTTACATATTTCAATACATTTAAACAATTTATTTTTCTCTTCTCATATTTTTGTAAAGATAAAATTTGGTTCATTTTTTTTTTTTTTTTTGTGAAAAGGTATGTTAGCTCTTGCGGAAGACTAAATAAATTCATGGCTATAGAATTTCAGAAGCGATAAGTTTTCGTTTTTATTCTATTTTATTATATAAAAATTGAAAAATTAATGGAAATAAAATTTTTATTTTGTATTTATGGATAAAACAAAATTGTAATTTTTACAAAAATATAAAACCATTTTGTAGTTCATGGTCAGAATTCGATGGCATATATTTTGAATTTGGTTGACTTGAAATTGAAGTTTTTATATTGACTTTTAATTAATAATACAGATTCAGATATTTTATTCGTTTGGGATTATGGACGTTTAGCGCAGTTGACAATTTTTTCAAGTTATATTTGGTAACATAAGGCTTTGTTGTTGGTCTATTCTGTTTCCGAGAATGAAATTTTTAGAAAATCGCCTGATAATTTATATAATTATATTACCTCTTAATAAATATATTAATTAATTTAAATTTAAAAATATCATAAATATTTATTTGAATTTTGTTAAGAAAATGAGTTAATTAAGACCGCTTAATTGGACCATAAACAATTGTGTGTATTAATTCCAGTACATCTTTACTCTGAATACCGACATCTTTTATTATTTGTTCAAGCTACCTTATGCATCTATTCCATTTGCTATACCGTCACTCTATAACTTCAATGAAGCTTTACTATTTAGCAATAGACGTTAGTTAAGATTTAGGTTAGGTTTACATCATTAGATTTTATATTACAATAAAATAATTAATTCAATTTATTCTAAATATTTAAGTCAGGTTAGTCTAAATAATTACAAATCAAAGGTGTAAAATAGGCTTATAATATAAGCTCTTGAAATATAGAATTAAAATATATGAAAATAACATATTGTACAAATACATATTATGATAAAATAATAATAATAATTTACTATTTAGTAATCATATTGTTTTAATGTATAATATTATAGTATACAAAAATATTATATATTTTTCTACAATTTCTGTCATAGTTCAACCTAAAACCATAGCAAATTTAATAAGTGAAAAAAATATATACTTGTAACACTTGACTTTGTTAAATATAAATTTATTATAAGTGTTTCACAGTAATTCTCCTCTCTCTATTTCTCCAATTTATCTATTTTTAAATCCTTATATTCAATTATCTACCATAGAAGTTTTGAAAAAAAAAATATTATAAAATTTTCATTTCTAAAAAATTTTCTAAAATAAATCAGTGTAAAATATAAAATCTTTACAGTCTATTAAATTCATTTCTATATCAAATATTTTCTACACCAAAAAATTCTTAATAATTTTTAACTGATTTCAATACCACAATCAAATTCAAAAGAAAATATAAAAAAGATTTTTTGTTTCATTTCATTTTAAAAATTTTTAATTTAACAAAAAAATTTGAATTCTATTTTTTTTTTTTTTGTGATTTTCGATTCTGAAAATGAATTTTTTTCTTTTTTTTTTTTCATTTTACTTTATTTTCTAAACTATACGCAATTACATAATATCTATAAAAAAAAAAACAACATAAACACAAAAAAAAAAGTATCCTTTTAGTTCATAATCCCTAATGAAACTTTCTTTTCAATAACATTCATACATCTGGGGAGAAAACAAAAGGTCACTTGGTCAATATTAGGTGAATTTTCTTAAAGTATTCTAATAATGCTGTAAATATTAGGGTTGCCATATTGTGTGTAAAATATAAAATGTAAGTGTATATAAATGATATATAAAAATATCTAGCAATTAGATTTAGTGATAAAATATTGTTTTGGGTAAGCAGGTAGAAGTGACCCAGTTACTTATGACTCGAGTAATATACTTGTTGTTGGCTTGTAAGCTCACTCTCTCACTATCACTTTCTCTTGAAAAGGTTGATCAGATCACCAATTTGCTTTCAGCAATAATCGTAGCCTGCCCAAATTTCAAAGTCTGACTCTAGCTAATACTTGCCAGAAGCAAAGGAATTGTTGAAGAGTTTCCGTGTTATTTTTTTTTGTAGCAGCGACCATTTGAGTTCAACGGAATAACTGATTTGGTAGCGTAGTTTCCTATTGATCGTACTGATAGCTACTACTCTTGAAATAGTATTTTAACTTCTAACAAGTTATTAAATTATCGTAAATTTACTCATAAAAAGTATTGGTTTTCTTCAAACAAATTCTTGGGTAAGATAGGACAGATCATTGTTAAATTTGTATGCGATGCCATAACTACAGCCGTTGGCACAGATCAAACTTCTAATAACGTAACTGAATATCCAGCTTAATAATCGAAAGCAGCAGCATAGTACTTAAAACAATATTCTATAACGTTGCCATCGGCTTATAACTAATTTATAAACCATTTTTAATATATCAAAAGTATAAAATAAACTTTTACATTGTGAACGTCGACGGTAAGAGTAAAAAATTTATTATAATTAAAAATGAGCTATGTTAAAAGCTAAGCACATAAAGCTGAACTATTTTAGTGTATTCAATTGGAAATTGTTTTTGCACATAATGTTTTTTGTGTTTATTTTTACCGAAAGTAGAATATTAAACGTCAATGCCAGCATTAAAGATTGGATTGATAAAAATATTGTCATTAAATTTTTTAACTGTTAAAATTACAACTTTAGAAACACGTCAATAGTATTTGTTTTAAATTGTAAAATATAAGATTATTTAATAAAAAAAGGAAAATGAAATGTCGTTACGATGAAAAAATATTTGTACCTGCTTTGTGACAAATAAAAAACAAACCCTTATCATAAGCAACTATCTATTCCCTGGCGAAATGTTTGAAGACATTTTAATGGTAAATTACATTAGAGATTCTAGCAAACTAGAGTCAGCTGAAACAATCGAAATCTACAAAACTAAAAATGACTCACTCCTAAATAAAGAACAAGGCAACGGATATTCTTCTTTATTTAAATTTTTAGTTAAATATAATAGAACGAATATCACCACTATCTATCTATCTGTGACATTAACGTCGTTGGTTCAAATACCAACAATGAAATAAATAATAATATTATTTGTTTTTGATAATCAGATTTGTTTTTAGTGATATGTTTAGATTTATGGAATAAAAGTCGAGTTTCCTTTCACTAATCATTTGTATTTATTTTGCAAATATCGATATTTCGGAAGCAACTTACTTCCTTCATCAGTGCTTTGCGACCTAGAAATTGTCTATTCGATCCGTTTTAGATTCATTATACATAAAAATATCTATTTGAATGATATTAGGTATATCCAATTTAAGGCTTACTGGTTTTGTTTATGCAAATCCTAATCCACTTTGTTTCAAATTTGCGTAATTGTTCCACTAGGCTGCTACTGACATTGTTCCAGAATACTACTGATATTGTTAAAGTAGATATTATTAATGTTTGATAGGCTATCACTTTAATATTCTTATGTGTATCGTTTAGAACACTATAAATGTTGTAGCGGAAACGTTATGGCTTAAAGAGAAGAATAAAAAAATAAAGTAAATAAAAAATATATTCTGTTCATGTTTTAAATTTACTGATGGTACTCCCAATAACTTTTTTATAATGTTAAGTATTTTTTAGTATAAACCTAGATAATCTATAGGTTCAAATCCAAAATAAATATTGAAGAAGAAATAAAGAAAAATTAAAGAAATTTTTTAGAAAGTTGAGTTTTTCCCTTAAATAATTTTTTTTTTTTTTTCTTGTTTTTTCTTTCTCTTTTTTCTTTTGTTCTATTTTTGATTTTACTCTCAAAAGAAAATAGAAAACAAATTTATATTTTCATTTAAAATTTCCACAAGATAGTTTACCAAGACTATTTTCACAAGTAATTTCTATTGATTTTTTTTCTATTTTTTTTTTTTGTTTTTGTTTTTTTTACTTATTTTTGTTTTTGTTTATTTTATGAAGTAAATATACATCTATTATCAAACCAAATAAAGGATATGGATAGAATATCCTTTTTTAAGAGTTCACTTGGTTTTTCAGTTTTTTTTTTGTTTTATTTTTTTTTCATTTATTTTTTTGCTTTCTTCTTAGATGGTTGAATTGTGATGGTTGTGCTTGTAATGGGCATGAAATGGGTTACGCTTTGCATTGAAATATGTACGTAAGGTTAAAATATTTTTTGAAACCTTTTTGTTTTTATGTTTTTTTTTTTTTTTTAGATTCACATTTCTTATTTGGGTTTTGGTTATCCCAATCTAATGCTCATATACTAAAATCGTTTTTAGATGCAAAAGTTAAAAAATAAAAATAACAGGAAAGCAAATGAAAAGAAAAAAAAAAAAAAGAAAAAAAAAATATACTTGACCAACATATTGAAAACTAATTTACTATTCATGCGTAAGTTGGGAACAAATTTTGCTTTAAATAAAGAACAAAGAGGGGTGTTTGAATGTGTGTGAGAATTTGTGGGAAGAATAAATAAGTTTGGTAAATTTGAAATTAAACTAATATGCTATTTCATCACTTTGTTTCTATTCATATATACATAATATATTTTTTGGACTTTGTATATGTGTATATGAATGTGTCGATAATATTTAAATGTATATACATACATACATGCTTTGTTTAATATTTAGTTTTTGTCAGTCCTGGGTTTTCAGTTTTTCAGAAATTTAAATTCAATTTATTTTGTTAAAACCTGAGACTATTGGCTAGATTCACTTAACGAAAACAATTTATGTAGTATTGGAAAATATTTTTTAATTAGACAATCACCCATATTCTGTAAGACTGATGCAATGGAAAAACAGTTCAGCTTAATATTTATGGAAGAAAATTTTTATTATGTTGGTGGTACTGACAATTTTTTTTCACATTATGTCAATCTAAAACTCTCTTAATTACGTAAAAAATATCACTTCAATGATATTTTCATAAAATATCTACGTCTATGAGAATATGGGTGAATATATTCTGAATTAGATAGTATTATCTTGTTCAATTCCATTATCAAGTTATTGGGGCAACCAAACCTCAGGAATGTGGCATAATTTATAGAAAGCTATTTATTTGCATGACTGAATTAATTAATTCAAATTAAATCTATTGATCTCTAAAAGCGAGACAAAAATATGTTAAATTATAAATTATCAAAAACTAAATTAATATAATGTAGAAATAAATTTGATATTATAGGATCCACTTGGTATATAAGATTACAAAATGACCACACTTACTTAATAGTTGAGCTCTATCAGTGTTACTAAAAGCTTACTATGCCAGGGACTAATAATATAAGAACAGATACAGATTTCAGTAACTGAAATGTGGAAAAAAAGTCTATTGAGTTTAATCCCCGAAGTCCATTTGGTAGAAATATTTTCTCTTAGACTTTTAAAGTCACCAACATTTTTTTGATGGACTTCTAAGATGGAATTAATTAATTTTTAATTTATTTTTATTTTATATTATGTTTTATAAAATTTGTTGTTTTTTATTTTAGGAAAAATTTTTAAAAATATAAGGCGAATTGTTGGAGAAAATTGTGAGTTTGATGGAAAATAATATGGAAATTGAAACAGGTGCCGCCAAAAAATTTTTTTTGTCACAATACACAACTAAAAACTATCGAATTTTAAATCTTACTAACTAACTTAGTAACTATCAGGATTCAGTACTCAACTCAATTCAAACAACTAAATTAATTCGATAGTGTTCATCACTAGTTACTATATTTGCAAATATTCCAAACTGTACAATTTATATATTTGACAGTAAATATTTTGAAATACATGTAGCAACGTTTTTGACAAGTATATTTTCAATAGATTTCGCAATACCAAAAATATTTGTGAGTACCAAATAGTTGTTCGTAGAATCAGACCAATATGTGATATGCATGTAAGCATTTTGTATCTGTAAACATACATCTAGTATAAACGATCTATAAAGTTACATTGTAGGTATAAGTTTATATAAACGGAAATATTTTGTATCTGTTGTAAGTACATTTACTGTGTATATACTGTGTAAAACTACAACCATCATAATCATTAGTTTACGTTTAGAGCTTATCTTAGTGTATGCATTTTGTAAAATCATTTTGTTTAAGTATATATTTTATAGCTATACATTTACAATTCTTGCCTACAACAAACGATTTGTATACAAAATGTAACTTGGTTATCAGACCACAGTAAAATAAGTTCTAAAACAATCCTGGAAAATTACTATAGATATTTATTAAAATCTATGGTAATTTAAAACATATCGTCGAGCCAATATAATACTTTTGGACTAATGATTACATTTTTCATTGGCTTATACGTCAAATATATTATAGTAATTACTAAATAATTCTAGTCTTCATTGAGTGTCGTACGTAAATTTTTACATACACAGTATATTCCCAGCTTTCCATTATATAAATTTTCAGGCAGTTTAATTGTCCAGTTTTTTCTCAATCATTTAGGCTTTAACATTGATTTCCCAACATTGAATTTTGAGTATATACCGCATACCAGTAATCAGTCGACGTTGTAGTATTTAACTGAATATGTAGAAAATAATTATAGTAATTTGTTACAGCTAAAAATATCAAATAAACTACTCCGACCAATTAAAACAATAATAAAGCGCTTTAAGCCCACTTGAAATAAGAACAAAACTACTTAGATTGACCGGGTTTAGAAAAATATCAAACAACATCAACTTTCCACAAAATTATTATACTTAATTTTATATTTAATATGTGTTCCTTGGACTTGAATTTCTAATATACATAATAGAAAATCATATTTGTAAATAAATTTTAATAATTTATTTTCCGGTTTTCTCTTTTTTTGTTTTTGTTTAATTTTATTTTGTAATCTTTAACTACTACAATAAAACTTTTGTTACACTACCTCAATAAATAAAAGTTTTTATTGTTTTACACTTTATACAAAAAGGATATTTATGTTATATTAGTGTACTTATTTTTCTCCAAAAAAAAAAAAAATTATATAAAAACCATGGAAAATATAATTTTTATAAGGATAATTTGTTTTGTGTTTTTTTTTTTTTGTTTTTTGTTCATCAAAAGACCCCAAGAAATAATTTCTTTTTGAATTTTTGTTGTTTTGTTTTTTTTGTTATTGTTTGTTTTTTATTTTTTGGTAGGTAATCAAAATTATTTTCCATTCAGTATTCTTAGATTAATAACTGTTGTTCTTTTCTGTCATATTAGGTCATGACCAACACAAAAAAAAAAGAAATAAACTAAAAATTTGAAACTTTGGTACAATATTCAAGTACAATTTATATACGAGTACTTCAATTAGCCTAAAAGTGTGATAAATTTTATTTAAAAACTCTTCAGAACTGTTCTTTATAAAGCACACAAAAAATTCACTAAAAGTCCATTAAAAAATCAACAAAAGAAAAAAATGAAATTTTATTGTAGAGAAGGAAGAACATTTTTTTTTGTTGTTGGCAATTTTGTGCGTTTAATATTTTTTGTTTTTTTCATTTATTTTAACAAAATTTATTTAAATTTTTTGTTTTTATTTTCTAAATTTTTATTATTTTTCAAAGTATCTACAAAAAGAATTTACTCCCACATTAATTTTTTGTTTTTATAAATATTTTTTTTATTTGTTTAGGGTGTTTAGTTGAAACAGCAGGACTTAGAAGGAGTTAGGTTCATTTAAATTAGAATATAGATAGATCTAACTAAGTAGGTATAGCTAAAAGTGTTAAGACATATTTTACAACAATAAAAAATCATATTTTGTTGTTTATAAATTTTCAATATTTTGTAAAAACAATTTGTAAAAATATTTTTTTTAATTATTATGTGATTAGTAAAGTAAAATAAAATCGATTTTCTTAGAAAAAAGATTTTAAATTGAAATTTTTGCTTTGAACATTTTTATGAAAAGATAAAGAAAAATACTTCAATAACAGATAGTTTACAAGATATAATAATATGTTTGTATTTTCCTATGTATTTCCGAAAAAGTAAAAAAAAAAGTTTTTTAATATAATTTATGAGCTTTTTTAATTTAAATATTTTATATTATAACTATACATATACAATAAAATTTTATACCACTGCAATTAAATTTAGAAATAAGAATTTGTGAGAAAATATTGATAAAATTTGTCGATGGATAAACAATGAACTCTGTATACTTTAAAATTTAAAATTCAAAGCCCTAGATTTTGGAATAAGAGTTGAAATTTTTTGGGAAATACATATCTCAATTTCAAATCAGTCGTTAAGGCGGGTTTTTTACATTCTGTAACATACATTTTGATGTCCTGATTGAATAATCTTATCAATAATCTCATCAGCAGATAGATAGAATAACTAGTAGGTATGGATTGAGAAAAATGATAAATAATCATGATACATCTTGGAACATAATCAAGGAAAGAAAATAATTTACTTTATTCACATCAGCACAATTACAAAAATAATAAAATATTGTTATTCTTATTTCTCTTTCTCTCTCTCACTATTATTCCTGTTAGTAACATAGCGTCTACAAATAATTAAGATCTGATTCTATACTTTACTAGTCCCTTCATTTTGTGTCAGGTAGGCTACCATGTATTTCTATAGAACATATATAACAAATTGGAGCATTTGTTAGCAGCAACAGTGCTACCATGGTATGATGCTTGCGAACATTTTTGACGTTTACGATTTTACTTGTTTTTATTTGTTTTATAATTTGTTTGCGAAGTGGGTAGAATTTTTTTTTTGTTAATTTAGTTATATTTAGTTTTAGAAATAAATAAAATCAGTTTATAATAATTAATACTACAAATTAATAAACACGTAAGTAATATATATATATGTACATATTATGTCATTTATAGAATTTATGATAACTAAAGTTAGATATATGTTTAAGTTTCAAACTACTTTAATTATTTATGTACTTTGTTTTAAAAAAAATTTGGTCCTTCTGAGGGAGATGTTGTATCGGTGTACGACCTAATTACCATATCCAAAGCTTCAGCAAAGCAATAGCTGGAATTGCTAGCTTTCCAAAAATATATATCTTTAGTGTCGCATAACACCGGTCATATCTGTTCATCTAATTAATATATAATATTCAGTTATATATTCTAGAAAGATAACGATCTGGAGCATATTTTAACATTTGTTTGATGATAATTCGTGCTGTCGTTATGGAGATATTCTAGTTCAAAGTAGAAAATTATGGAAAAAAAAAATCTTTATTTTCTTTCTTGGAAAACCAAATACCTCAAGATTTTACCATAAAAGTCCCACATTCATCGAATAAATGTGAAAATGTGCTTCAAATGGTTACCTTTCTAGAATACATTACTGAATATAGATCAATCAGATCTATAGATACAGAATATCTAATAGATTAACAGATATAACGGTTTTCATTCAAAAACATCAAAAAACAAGGACACTTTCTAATTACAAAATTTCAGCTATCCTTGAGATATGGTCATTCGGTCCTACGTCGATAGAACATCTCCCTTAGAATCCCCAAAAATTTGTATCGATAGTACCCCAATTTGCTACTATAAATATACAAAAAAAAAAATAACAACAGTATTTACATAATATTAGCAGTGTAAGATTTGATATTAGCAAATTTTGTGTTTGAAATTATATTTTATTTTATTTAAAAAAAATTGTTTGTAATCTTACCAACAAAAACACACATGTCGAAATGTCGATTTTAAAAATTTCTAGAAAGAAAAACAAATGATTTCAAATGTCACTTTAAATATTATCAATGGCAACACTATTTGCGATATGTTTTTGTTTAATGGTAGCACTTTTTGCGATGGGTTTTGCGCACATTTTTGTTATGTGTTTTTGTTCCATGGTATAGGGGCCCAATGGCTGATTGGACTTTTTTGCAGAGTGATTCTCTATCATGTTTTCATCATGAGCTTCACATACTACCTGTTATAATCATATTTGTGACACATGAATAACAATTCTTCAAGGTAAAATGAAATAAAAATTTGGACATAAGATAATGTTTATCCATAAATCTATTTTTATATACATAGTATATTGTTCTTTGCACTTTTTGTTAGTCATACAATTCGTTCGCATTCCGAAGAAAAAAATTTGTTTTTACTTTCATCCGAAAACAAAGACTTTAACTAAATTGTGATTTGATATTTTTTTAATATTTTGTAAGTATCGTATCGTGCCTTTAAAAAGCTTGCAAACATTTCATATTTTCTTGCAAACATTTTTTTTTCGTAATTGAGTTTCTTGGAATTGTACTTTTTGCTTTCTATTTGGGTGTTGGGCTCGTTCTACTTTAATACATTATTTGCGCTTCCTAATAGGAACCATTCTAAGAAACATAGTCAAACCTAACTTATCATACAGATCAATATCATATAGAAATAACTCAGACCATTGTTTGCCTATTTTTTTATTCTTGTACATTCGTTACGTTCATTTTTGGGTACGTAAAATAACTAAAATAGCGTCGAAGCATTATAAAATACTTCAAGTGTGTAACTGATTGTACTTTTGATGAAATATCTTAAACTTTTATTCTTGGGAATACCGCTAGGAAATTAATAATTTTATTGTTGGGAATACTGCATGCCGACCAACATAATCCTGTGATAATTTTTCTGTTATTATTCAATTAAATCTTTGTACAAATTTTTGAGAATATAATTTGTAACAACTTTAAGTATAATACAACTGCGCCATCTACGAAGGCCTAATCAACATATATAGCTTTTCACTATAATGTGGTAATTAAATATTTTTACACATTTTTGCACACAATTGCACTACCTCTTGTTAATCGGTAAATACATGGTTGCTAATGATTGATTAGTTGATTAGATTTAGCACCGCTAGGTGCTGAACATTTTTTTTTGTAGCTAATAATAA
This sequence comes from Argyra leucocephala, assembly GCA_963942445.1. NCBI lineage: Eukaryota > Metazoa > Arthropoda > Insecta > Diptera > Dolichopodidae > Argyra > Argyra leucocephala. Next base: position 65,918,729 of record OZ012678.1, on the reverse strand, counting down.
TTTAGTGCCATATTTATAATTTGAAGTTATAAAAATTTAGTGTTTATTTGTTATTTTCTTATATTAAAATTACGGTTTTTATTTACATTTTCAAAACAGACACAAACTAACGTATAAATAAAGTATAATAATAAAGTCAAACTATAATTTTAAAAATATTTTTCGGTTATGTTTTGCTCATGAGCGTTCATCTTACAATCTACTCATTTGTAGTTAACACAAGTTAATAGCATTCCATTAAAGAGATAACTTATCAAGTAAATTTACTCATAATCGAATCTAAGAAACTAGGAAAAAATAGTTTTGACTGACTTCCTATTACCGAATATTAACAGAATGTAACGTGTATTATGTATAAATTTTTCATTGAAATTCAATTCAATATTTTTTAATAGTTTTAATAACACTGTAAATAATTATTTTAAATATTATTCCACAATAACTGTAAAAAATAATTTTCGTTTTAATTTCAAATTTAAGATCCCTTTTCTAATATTTATAGAAAAAAATTCGGCATCTAAAAAATAATTTTATTTTTATTTTTAATGTATTTTATTTTGTTTGCTCTCATCGATTTCAACTAAATTATGTTTATTTATGTGCACCGAAAAGTAAATTATTATAGGTATATGTTTTTCTAAAAATACAACCTAAATTAAAATCTTTTGTAAAGAAAATTTTATTCACTGGAAATTACTAAAAAAAAAAAAAACGAAAAAAAAAACTTGAATTGAAGGACATTCACAATCAATATTAATATTGCCATAAGCTATTTTAATAAGTCTGAGAGTTTGAATTAAATTATACACAAATATACATAGTATTATATACATAAACATTATAGTTGTATATATTTATATTTAAATATGAAAATGTGTTTATAATAATATCCGAGCTTGTAAAAAGAGAAAAGAGAAAACTTATAAAATTATTTTTTTAATAATAATTGAATAAATTAAAGGGACCTTGTTGTCATAAAGTAACAATATTTAGGGTTCATAAAATTTATTAAATCCTTTAGAAATTATTTAAGTCCTTGAAGTGAAGCGATATTAATTTTAATATTGAATTCTTTAAAATGTTTGAATAGAAGTTAACGTTTCATTGCCGTGTTTAGAAAAAGGCTAAACATTTTAGTTATTACATGACTTTTTTTTAATATTGTCATTTATATAAATTTCATGGAATAAAATATTAGTTATATTGATTTATTTTTAACCGTTATATTAACCGGGAATTTAGAAAACGGTAAGTAGTGTATGCTAACCAGCTTGCTCACACCAGTAATGTCAACTGTCTATTAAAACCGGACAAATGAAATAATACCCACATCACCCAAACAAGTTATACCTCACTAGAGGGAGAGATAGGATGATTATATCAAAACTGTGCAATAAAACCAGTTTAATTATGAGAGCATTACATTCTTGCGTTATTAAGGCATAGACAAATATTGACTTATTCCCAGGATAATGTTCGTATTACTGTTATGACTATTATAACCCTTTTGTTTAATTCGATTTACAAATAAAACTTTATTAAAATAAATTTTATACATTTTGTTTATTTAATAATAGACAAGTTCAAATATTTATTAAATAATATTGATAATAACATGAGTTGGACTTCACATACAGCATTGTTAAATAGTCATTTTTGTTCCACTTTACCTAGTTTTTATTGTTTGCAATATTTTTGTTCTGAAGAAGTTTTAAAGAGTTCGTGTTAATGTTGTGTTCGCCGTTTTATGTCTAGTTTAAAATAAATAATATTTTACTATTCAAATATCCAAACTTCAACAACTCAAGTATTAAAAAAATTTTATTATAGAAAATATTAGAAACGAAAATTCGTCAATTAACTGCTTTATTATTTTCAAAGGTAAATTTGTTGTATCCAAACAATCAGCCGTACCGGTGAATTCGATCGAACAAAAATCGAGTACTTACTCGTAAATTTTCAACCGATGAATTCGATTTAAAAAAAATTCTAATATTTTTGATCGAAAATTTTCTGGTCCAAAATTTTATATTATTTTTTTTTTTTATACGTAGCTATGTGTATTTTAATAATTTATTTCTAAAACAGCAATCTAAATTTATTTTTTTAATTTGAAATTATTTGACATAGAAGTCATTACATTTCGTTACATTTCAATGAGTACAAAATTACTCTTTCGATCTTACCGTTAAGAAATTCTCATCAAATCGAATCGAGAAATTCGAATAATTTTATATCGAATCGAATTCAGCGGTACAGCTGAATATTATACTATAAGAATAATGTTAGCAGTCAAAATATTCGAGTAAAGTAAACGAAATAAAGTATTCATTGAAATATCAATTTTAGCTTCAATTTATTGTTGTGAACAAAGTTTTGGAATTAGTGGGAACACCAGCGGGATTTTAGACAATAATCTCGGTATCAATACTTAAAGTACATAGTTATAAAATGAAATATTATTATCATTGTGGCTATTTTATCGCGATGAATCTTCTAAAAGTTAGAAACCTCTTATAACAACAATTCCGATTACTTACATCACTTTTAAATAAATAAACTACAATATTTTTGTTAGATTTGATTTCTTGAAGTAAAGTTTGAGAACCTTTCATATATACTTACTTACTACATATTAATATTTATGTAATAAGTATAATAAGTATGGCTATATAATTAACATGGCTGTCATATAATAACCCAACTTATTTTTGCACAAAATACTAATATTCCCCACTCCACAAAATTCGAAGAAGTTTGTTTAAAAATCGTACTCAATTTCATTATGAATTATTTTTAATCATTTCAAATCACCCTGGTACTATATTTTATTTTTTATTGATTTAACTTTGACAACAACCGCATAATGTAATAATTTAGTTAAAAATTAAATGTAAATTTATAATTCTGCCGATCAGTGAATTGCGGCAATTTGATAAATTAAAATTTTTGTTTGTTGAAATGACTTATGCATGGGATGAAATTTCAAATTGAAATTTCTAATCCCAAATTAAAATAATTTGAAAAAATATTTAATTTCGCTACCATAATAATTTAGTTGTTCCGAATGCCTGCACTGTCCTTAATCCTTTTACAACCTTAAAATTTCAAACAGCCATCATGATTTTACTTAATCGACTTTTTATTGGAAAATTGCATATATTGAATGAACATATTAATTTTAAAATTCCCCAGTTACATACATATTGTGTTATTAAATGTAACTAACATTTATTTCCTACTTTCTTTTTTATTTAGAATTTCATTTATTTTTGTTTATTTTGATATTTAGAAACTTCGAATTTTAATAATCCTTATTGTTTTTGATTTGATTTTATATGAAAAATTTAGAAAATATTTTTATTTTGTAAGCTGAAAACAAAAAAAAAGAAGAATTTTTGAGATTCGAAAGAACTCTGTTCTATACTCTCTATAAAACCGTCTCTATGACAACAAAAAAATATCATGTTTAATTTCATAGAAATAACATACCACCTATTCATTGATACACAAACACAACACATACGATACGATACAAGTATGAATGATATGATACTTAATTATGTAATTTGAAAAGGAATAATAATAAAGAAAATGAAAGAAAAACAAAAAGAATTCATAAATATATTTCTATAGTTTCCAACTTGGATATAACAAATAAAAATTATTTATAAGCTCAGAAAATACATATACGTACGTACGTACATAAATTGAGATAATACTTCACTTAAAAAAATGTACAGGGTTGTTCAAACACAATATTTAGATAATTATTTTTTTATAGAATAGTTGGGAAAATTTAAAACTGTCTAAGTAAAGGTACTTCTTGATTAATAAGAGATTTACAATAATTATTGAAAGTGGGTACATCTCTTCCAGTTGCCATTTAGTAGCAGTTGTTGTGAATTATAATTCAGAGACAGTCGACTGAAATTAAGAAATTTATTTAAGATCAATTTTATAAAATTATTTTACAAATTTAATAAAAGTCGAGTGACAGTGAAGAAGTTTGTAATTAAGCGAAACACGCCTATCCAGTAATCTATATGTGAGGCAAATATGTGAATACACATTGCGAGATAAGCAACGAAATTAGAGATTCATGCGACATTCAAGATATTGTTCATTGGAGTCAAAACAGGCGAATAAACTGGAGAAACAGCGTAAATAGAATGACAAAAGGTCGATTGGTGAAGGTAGTAATCAATAAATCAAAATCAAACGTCTACCAGGAAGATCTCCGAAAAGATGCTATGAATTCGCTCAGATTCTATGCTGAACGTTGCCATTACAAAATTGGGAAGCAAAATATTGAAAAACATTCACTAAATGCCTAATTAAAGACACGAAATGCCTAATTAAACAAGAAGAAGAGGAAGAATTCAAATTGACTATTCTAAATTACAATTGACTGCACTTACGACGACTGACATGGAAAAGATAATTGGAAAAGATAAACTAACAATTTTTGAGTGGTCAGATTGTTTTTTCTTGTTGTGTCTTGATATGAATCTTAAATTATTAAGAGATAGATGCGAATTATTCTGTTTTCAAACGGAACATAACATTAACAGTAAACATTTATATTCACTATATTAAACTCTCATTTAGTTTTTAAATGAAAGATGTGTTTGTATCAGTGTTTGAAATTTAAAATTTCGCCTGTATGATTTCGCTCTCGATAGGAAGGGCGATAAAAATAAGAATAAAATAAAACTCTTAAGAAACAAAATCGAAATCGTTTTTTTTTTATTTATTTTGTTCAGAGCCTTATTATTTTAGTTTGAATTAAATTCAAAGAAAAATGAGCGATAAAAAATATATAAAAAAAAAGTACACAGATTTTATGGTCGTGTAAAACTAAAATTTAAAGCTCACGTGTTTTATGTTTAAAATAAAAATATATTCTTTTCGCCCTTTCATTTATTTATTTATTTATTATTATGTTTAAATCAAACAAGTTAAAGTTCATGCAGCAAGTTTTTATCAATCAACCAGTTTCAGAACTACATCTTCCAGGTGTTGAATGGTGGAAAGAGCCTCCAGCAAAAATAGTTCCAGGTCCCGTCTCACAAAACCCTCGCTTTTTTTTTGTTTTTTTTTAACTTGTCTTTAATACAATGGCTCTTAAGCACGATGCAAATAAGATTGTTCCGGCGTACCGAAAGTCGGGACCAAAGACCTTCAACAATAAAAAAAAAACAAAAAAAAGGAATCTTACTTATCTTGATACGTAATTAATATTGATATTTTGGTCTTTGGATGTGTATATGCTTAATCTAATATGTTGGTCTTAAATTCTAATAAAACTATAAAACAAAAATCAAAACAAAAAAAAAATAAAACCCTTTCTCTAAATATTTGTACTCTTCTTTCTTAAATTATTCGCTTTAATAACAAAATTAATAAAAAAAAAAAAATAATAATTTCGAGTTTCTAACTCGAGTCTTTTTAAGAGTTTTATTTTATTTTTAACGAAATCATACGAGCAAAATATTAAATTTCAATTACTGGGCTTTTCTTTTATTTTTCTTACACATTTCGCTTTTCAAATTTTTTATTAAAAATAAAATTCATTTGAATGAGGTTTGCTGAAATATTTTTTAATTTTTTTGTTTTATTCTGATGGGCAAGAGCAATATTTTTAAAATAAAATTTTTGCTGCGCGAGCTTTATTTTTAAAATTTCAAAGGGCGCCCATTAAAAGGTGGGTTAGGGAATTCGATGATTCATATCTCACCACATAATTTATTGTATATACGTCTAGTTCATCCCAACCTTGAATATGGTAGTCAAGTGTGGTCGCGGCACTATAATTTTCATATAGGTAGAATCGAGTAAACTTCCACAAAAAATTCCTAAGGTATGCTTTACGTAATCTATACTATGGGCTGATCCTCTTATTTCACTTTTATATAAAGATCGCTTGAAGCTATTCAATTTAATCTTTTTGGAATCTAGGAGAGTAAATTTCAGATTTTATCTTCATTTGACATACTTTTAATACAAAATATTGATTATGATGCTTTGACGCAATTCAGTTTCGCTGATTAAATTAACTTTCGTCGTTCTGTGCCACACTATTTTCTATGGCATCGAGTTTGCTACGAGCTTGATAGTTTAATATCATTTTGATGGAAGACAAATGTAGTTGTATATCTTGTTATTGTCCAAGTCAATTGTTATAATATGAAGTTGTATTTTAATTTATTGAAATAGACACGTTTTGTAAATTAAAATGTTCTTATGAAGTAGAAAAAAGATTAACAAACTCATTCAAATGTCCCTACAGATTAGATGAAAATTAAACATTTTTCTTTCTCCAACCCGCAACTACTCAGAGTTGTGCATTCGTCTATAAAGGTATGGTTTTAAACCTAAATGTTTGACTAAGCTTTTTTTAATTACAATTTCTATCTCATTTACTGTAGAATGTAGACAAGTTTAACATCATAAAAACTGAACGGATTTTTTGCAAAAATAAACGAAAATCTATATACAATAAGAACAAAGTTATAGCGTACTGTTTTATGTTCTACTACTATAAAATATTTGCTACTTGGACAAAATTGTAGTACATCTTTCAACAAAGTATTTTTTTTATATATGGTTTGAACATCCCAGATCTCGATCAGGCGGTCTACTTACTTGCGCCACCCACCGTATAAATATGTTTTAAGTTGTTTAAAATAATATATTTTAAAATCTAAAGCTTAGCAGTGTTTAAAAGAGTAATATGATTATCAGAATAACCTGCTCTCAGTAAAAATTATTTCAGAATGGCAATTTATGCTTGATAGCTATTTTTAATAATGAAAAATAGTATGTGGTTAACAGTAATTCCCAATAAAAAAATATAAGCATTCCAAATTGACTTAACCCTCATATTATCATGAAAAAAAGTTACAAATTCCTCCTCCTCGGGTGAACTTTTACCCAGTATGTAAATTTTCTTTAGGTGATATTTTACCCAATATGAAAATATCATTTCGTAAATTAAAGAAGATATTTTATAAAAAAACAACCATTTATTCTTCAATTTATTTTATTGTAAAAAAAAAAAATTTTTAATTTATTAGACAGTTGATTTATTAGCAAAAAAATGGATATTCTGCACACATTTTCTTTTTAAACACTTCGCACTCCGCATTTACTTTTCTATCCTTTTTTATGCAAATTTAACAATGAACACCAGATGAAATTTTTCGTTTTTTTACCTTTTCACCAGATGTTTCTCCAGAAGTTGTCGTTAGTTCGAGCCCGGAAAGCTTGACGTTGTGCTCGATCATGTTCGTCGTCAAATCGAATTACCCGATTAATCTGTAATAAAAAGTTAGCCGACATTACTGCACAAAATATTGGTTGAACAAAGTTATCACACCATAAATTCATAATAGATTCATTTCTTGATTTATATACAACTATAAAAAAAAAGTTCGTAGTTCAACAGTTGCACTGCAAGGCTTTGGGAAAGTTTAAAAAGCAGTTTGATCATAGCCGCTAAAATGAGTAGTCCAATAAAACTTTCCATAGTTACATCATGAATGTCATTCAACGTTTCTCCATACACTCGTTTTCACTTCAAGTTTGTATTATCCACCACAATCTTTACCATAGCGGGATTAACACACAACTCAAATGCATTTTTGATACTGTGAATTCTTGCAGTAGCATACGACATAATTACAAGTCTATTTTTGATTACATTTTCTATTGAAGTTTTTCCACTTAACACTGGAGGTTATGCTGGCCATTAAACGGATTTGTTTTTTGAAATTGTGAATAAATTTTGGTCAAATTAACACGGCCTACTAAAAATCCGTAAAGTATCTAGCTATAATGCATTAACATATAAAATTTAAATGTGTAAAATTTCATCCGAAAAAAATTTACATATTAGGAGGATGCGAGGACCCGAGGATCGGTCACGTAGTAAGTTGCATAGATCCTACATGTCTTAAAATTTTCCAAAAAGTGTTGTAATTTATAAGGAAGTAACCATTTTTGACAAATAACTAAAAGGAATAAGAAAAAGCCTTGAAATTATGTAATATAACGGTGCATCCAATTGAAAATGGGCGATATTCTACCCGAGGATAACATTAGGCTTAAGATACAATTGAATTATCGTTCTGAACTTATTTCAATGAAATGAAGTGAATAAAGATAACAAAAATCAAAACTAGTACCAGAAAGACTACAAAAATATTCAGCTTGCAGTTGAACTTTAAAATCCTATGAGAAATAACATTTAGTGTAAAATTTAACGCAACCCTGTCTGCAAATTTTTCATATTATGAAAAAAAAACCGAGTAGAGATGTGTGTGTTCATCATTCGGTGTAAGGAATTCAATTTGTTTTTTGTTTTACGTTTTTTTTTTTCTCAAATTCAAAATATAGAATGTTGAAAAAAAAAATAACAATAACACAATATTATACATTATTGTATGTGTGTATGTATAGTCTGTATGTATATGTTTTTGAAAGGATTTCTCTATTTATGTGTCAATATCAGAAATATTTTCCTCTTCTCTTAAATTTTGCTTGTTTTGGTGTTTATTTTTTTTTTCTGGATAGAATTGGAATACATTTTTTTTTTATTGAATTGTTTTTTTTTTTTTTTATATATTTTGTAGAACACATGAATATTTATGCATATATCTACATAATTATATAATATGTACATATTATTTTCTTTAGAATTTTTATGAATTATTTAAAATGGAAATATGTGTACTATAATATAGTATAACAACACTAAAAAATAATGAAATTGTTTTCTTCACTTTTTAAAATGTTGATATTAAATATTTTTTAAATAATATTTTGATTTTTTTTATAGTTTTTTTTCCTAAAATGGAAGTTTTCATTTCATTCTGTACACGTTAGAAAATAATTTGTTGTGATATATCTAAATTAAAATAGTATAGTTAGAAATATTGCATAGATGAAGTTGTTATGCAATTTATTTGGTTGTTGCTATTGGGATATTTTCAAATAAATTCATTTAACTTTGATTAACTAATTTCGATATAAGCTATATCTTAAACGAAGACATGTGGTTCAAAAATATAACAGTTTCAGAGCAGCAGCTTAATGTTATACATTTTTTACACTTACAGAAAGTGCTGCAATTATGCTATAGCAAAGCATTGTTTTTTATTTTTGTAAGTTTTTTGTCTATCCTATCCGAATTTATAAGTTGTCAATTAGAGTATTCAAGTTTAATTGTGTCGTTCAAATGCAAACACCGATAAATACATGTTAAGCCATTCTGAGAAAAACGTGAAAAAGCTATAACATATTTTTTAAACATAGTCTTCAGATTTTTTTTTTAATTTATAATGGCTAACATATTTAACAATAATAATGAAAAAAAATAGCACAACTCATTGGATAATAATATCATAATATTAATTTGAGATTTGTAAATATCGGGTTTTGAAATTGACACATGTGTGTATCGGAATTGGCATTTTATATATTGTAATTTATCGGGGTTTGATCTTAACAACTCACATTAAGTGTATTGAAAAAAATTTTTTTATTTTATATCGGAAGTATATTTCAAAATAAACTGTGACATCGTAATGTCTTAAAAAAAAATTTCAATCTGATATAATGTAAAAAAACTAAGTTATCAATGTTATCTGTAAAATAAGTTGGCAACATTGTAAAATTAGTTGCAACATTGTAGAGCTTTCTGAGACATTGTGTTTTAATTTATTTGTGATCAAGCAAAATGAACAGGCAGTTTTTATTAACACTGTAGGTTTTTAAAAAATTTTGTAAACCAAAATACCTGTCAAACCGGTCACAGATACATCGTCAACAACAATTGTGATCATGGAGACTTTTGAAGCTTTTGTAAGCTTTTGTAGACATTTAGATCATGTGGATGTTGTATTCAACTTTGTATTGAGACATTTACGATGTCAAGAAAACTGATCTTGTTCTTATGTAAAGAGTAAAATGCCTTGACAAATTTCATAGCATCTTGTGCCTTAACAATGTTGCATTTTAAACTTTAATAAAGAAAAAAGACTTTGAAATATCGGAATTTGATTCAGTTTTTATAAATAAGGTTATAGAACTACAAATATATGTCAAAATTTTTGTCAAGTGTAGTTATCGTTGTTTGCATTTGAACGACACAATTAATTCTAGCTTGCATAAAAGTCAAGAACAACTTTCGAAATTAAATTTATCTCGAAATTTAGCTTCAAAGTATATCTCATTTCATTTATTATGCTACTTTGTTGTAAAGAAGCATAATATAAAATACAAGAACTATAAAAAAGCCTATGTGGCTATTCAAAAATATTAGAGATTTACAAATTTAGGCATATATCTTAAAAAATTATTTTATAATAAATTAGGAGTATGAAAATAGAAGAAATTTTGAGCCATGTTAAATGTGGTAGTTTCATTTATTTTAAATTTTTACCATATTACTCTTAACTATTTTTTTTTATGTATTTTATCCCAATGACAAATGGTACTAAACGCGATCGAAAACCCCATAAAGCATTTTTGCATTAGTCGAACTTGCAAATTATTATGGATTGAAATATTGGCACTCTATCTATTGAGCCACTTATTTCAAAGTTTGCTATACCATCACTTTGAACACAACTGGAATTTTTACTAGTAGGTGCTAAATACAAATTATATTAGATTTAATTTAAATTAGAATTTATTTAATGATATTTACCGGGTCCAGAGCATTCGTATCAAGTTCTTAAAAGAGGAAAAAGCCGCTATTTTAAAATTAAAAAAAAAAATTAATGTCGATTGGTATATTAAAACTTTGACAGTCTCGATATCGGTCGATATCGGCGAATTTCGGCTTTAAAACCCTTATTTCCGGTCCTTTTCGATAGATAAAAATACAAATCGATAGAGATTTGCACCCTCGATTTAGTTAATAATTTTTTTTTCTTTAATTTTAAAACTACGGCGCCAAAACGTGATACGTATGCTCCGGACAAACTGCGGTGTAACACGCTTTTGCTTTTCCTGTATTTATCTTCCAGTAGCAAAAGTAGGTACTGTTGTAAAGTTTTATAACCATCTTCAATGTTGCTGGTTACCACTGAGAGGTTTAAATGCGTGCTAAATATCGCTGTGATATCTACTGCAAACATTCCAACATACAATTGGTAGGTTTTGGAATTTCTGAACTATAAAATATATTAAATAATATTTAACTTATTACTGACCCTTCACCTGACTTGGCTTCATTAATTTTAACGAAATTAGTTATTTTTATTAAAAATTTTTGGACAATTTTTATTGGTATAATGGAAAATTTAAATTAACCATTGTGTGTTTTTCGTGTCCTATAGAACCAAAAGCTTTTTCGATGTCTAGGGTCAGTAGACTTGTGCTTGCACTTTTGCTATGTTTTACTAGTACATATATTTGGTACACAATAGAACAATTTTCCCTAAAACCAAATTTGTACATTGATTTTGATTTATTTTGATATTAGGTATTTGGCCGAATTTTTATCAGTCTTTCGAAAACTTTGCTTATATTGCTCAACAGGATGACTAGTCTATAATTTCAATGGTATCTTTTGCTTTTATTCGGGTTTGGAATACAAATTACTATAGCGTCTTGCCATGATTCGGGAAAATACCAGATTTTAAGCAAGCCTTAAATTTTTTAGGAATATTTTTGCTGATTTCTTTAAGTTTTTTACGAAAATTTGTTTTATACTGTGTGAACCTTCTGTCTTTTTGCTTTTTAGTTTTTTTTAGGATACTGATGTTTAAGTCTTTAAATAATATTACATTAAAATTGGAATAGTGATTGTTATTATTATTTAGTAATTATATCGATTGTAAGTACCACACGTAACATTTTATTGTTATGAAAACAACAGTAGTTCTATAAGACTCCTATATGACTTCCGATGAGCACTACAGGTGTTATTAAGATGTTTTTATGAGAATAAGGTGATAAATATTACTATAAGAATGTTCTTATAGCAATTGCGGGAGTTGGAATAATGGGACTTTGAGTAAGTGCTACATAAATGTTGTTATAAGTCTAAAAGAGATAAAGTGTTGTTATAAGAATAGAATTGCTAGAATTGTAATGGTATTGTTATTATTTTACTAACAAACTTATTGATAAAGCTTTTGAATAATAAATATTTTGCGACGGCCATTATTTTCTACAAACATTGTAAAAAATTTTTTTTTAAAAAAGCAAAACTGAAAAACTTTCTTTTCGCAAAATTATCATTTTTACTTAACAGAAAAATTATTTAAATATAAAACTTTAATTAACGTACATTATTTCCCATTTTACAGATTTTCAATTTAAAAATATTTTATCTTTTATTTATTTAAAAATTGGTTATTTTTCGAAGGGTATTATAATGTTTGCATTTTGTTCAGAATAATTATGAATATTAATACAATTATTCTTAGCCGCAAAATATTATTTATTAGTAAGACATTTTTTATATTAAAAATCATTTTACATATAGCTATATAAAAATATGTAATTAATATTTATATTCCTTTCTCATGAAATAAATATAAACTCCATAAAATTATTATTTTAAAATAAAAATTATACCCATCTCACTCTCGCATAACATTAAATTATTTCAAATGCATTTTCTTTCAAAATAAAAACATACACTCTAATCCTTTAACAATATTACAGTAATTACTCCGGTGTCTTATATTCTCCATTTTAGTCCTACAACGTATTTATAACATTTCGCAACAATTCAGAAATACTCAAATTAACACTAATACTAAGAGTGTTTATAATAAGAGTGCGAAAGAGTGTTATAGCAATAAAATTGATATTGGGATATCAACTGAATTTGCTATTAAGTCCACAATTTCTACTTGAAATAATATTTAATATATCTATATCATTTTTTGTATATAAGTTGGATTTAAATCAGTATGAGGACTAATTTATATTAGTCTAATTTGTATTGGAGTCTAACCGTACCAAAAATTCAAATACGCATGGTATGCGAGTTTTATGCGAATATGAAAAATGTATCCGTATCGCGTAACAAATACGAAATACAAACTACAATACGTAGTACAAAAAATGTGTTAACATTTAGTTTTTAAATGATTTTTGCATAGCAATACAGTTAGGCAATTGATGTTACTATTCAGTTAGAAATAGTGCACGTTATTTCTTTCAATTCTTTAATGGTTTGCTTGCTCTTACCATAATCCATTATTAATACCTAACTTAACTTGTTCCAGTTGTTCAATGTCAGTGAGTTTTCAATAATGGCAAAAAAAATTCAAATGTCGAAGAATTTCTAAATTTCTTAGGTACACACTTGGGATTTTAAATAATTAAAATTTTCTGCCATATTGTCCTGAATATTCATTCTGAAAAATCTATACTCTCTATACATTTTTCCAAAATTCTAATTCAACTTTTAATTTTAATGTGTGGGGGTTTGTTTTAATTTAAACAGTTTGATTTTTACTGTAAATTTTTCATAAAAACTTATTGAAAACTTAATTATTTAACTTTAAGACTTGCTTTTTTTTTTAAATTAAAATTTCATAATTAGAAGTATTTTTAAACAGATTACCTATATTTTTCCACAGTTATATTATTATTATACCTACTATTGTATAATATAATATTGTACATAAGTCCTTACAAAATCCGCGATTTTTAAGTATCTATGTACTTCAAACAATTTTTTTTTTTTGTTTTTTTTTTAAATTTTTTTTTTTCTTAGAGGAGCAAAAGAAAAACTCTTGTTAAATTAGTAAATCACCTAAACTAAAGTAAATCATAAATTTTATTTTAAGCAAGGAAAATTTCTTTTGAATTTTAATTCTAATGAACAAAAAAAAAAAACAGAAAAATAACTACAACAACAATTACAACAGCGTAAATGAAAAGAACATATTTTACCAGGAAATTAAAAATATTTCTTTAGAAAATTGTTATCCTTCCTGTATTACAAGGATTGACTTATCAAAACAGTTTCGTTCTTTTCTCTGTACATAACTATTGTTTTCATAACTAAGAAATAATAATAATAGAAGCAGAATGAGAAAAAGAGATAAGAAAAACAAAAACAACTATAATAATAATAATGATAATAATAATAATAAATTTTATTTTAAAATCTTTTCATGTTTATGCATATTATGTTCGTTAGTGTTAGTTATTGTAATAATAAAAGTATATATATATATATATATAGTAAAAATATTATATTATAGTAGGAGTAGTAGTTGTAGAAGTAGTACACTAATAGCAGTAGTAGTAGTACTAGTAGAAGTAGTAGTAGAATTAAAATCAGTAGATTTAAATGAAGATAATCCCTAGAGACGTTAAGGACTACTTTTTAATAATTTAAAACAAGTTTTGAATTTTAAAAAATAAAAAAAACATTTTCAAAAGCGTGACATCTAAACATAACTATTATCTTTATTTTCTTTTTTTTTTTGATTTTGCTTATTTATGTTGCTTATTTTTATTTTGTTTTTGTTTTTTTTACTTTTTACGTAGAATGTAATGTTTATCTATTCTTCTCAGTAGGATGTTCATAATATTTAAAAAAAAAAGGATACAATCATGTAATAATATATTTACATTAAAAAATATTTTCTTGTGTGGGTGTGTTTGTATTACAGAGTAGTTTCAATTACCCTCGATATTTGAAAGCTAAACGAAGAAAAGATTTTTTTTTTGTTCTAATAATATTTTGATAGTAGAAAACACCCGAAAGGATAATATGTGAACTACATAAATATCTGTTAAAATAAATATAAAAATATGTAAGTTTCACGTTGTTGTTTTATACTATGTATTTTTTTTTTTTTGTTTCATTTTATTTAATGTGTATATATATGTTGTATTTCGTAGTTTTTCATACTACTACAGTATGTTGTTTTTTGGCCTTTGTTGTTTTAATAATAAATTTTGTTTTTGTATTTGTGTTTATTTTATATTTTTATTTTTCCTTGAGTATCTTATTGTATATTTCAATTTTTTTTTTATTTTATTATTATGTTTCATCTTCAATTTCAAAACACATTCTTCTTGTCATTTTAGAATTTTCATTGCAATAAATTTTCTTTTTTTTTTTGTTGTTGTAGAATTGTAATTTCGTTTAGAACGTTAAAAGTTTTATGCTAAGTCAATATTTAAAATATGTTATTTTTTTGCAGTCTGTAGTTGATGATCTTAAAATTGATTTGAAACGTAATTAGATAAATGTTAAATTAATTTACGCTGAGTTGTTGGTGTTCTTCAAAACAAAATCATTAAGTGAATTTATTAGTTTATAGAGATATCTGATAATTTTGTTGTACAGCGCTGCAAACTATTTTGATTATCTGTAAATGCATAGTTTTGATTATCTGAAAGTGCAGACTTGAATGACCTCTCCTACTTTTGCAATAATGAAACCATTGAAATGTTGTAACGCATATTTGTATGGTCTACTTCATTCTGTTTGACTTTGAAAATATTTTGCATACTCGTTTGTTTCAAATTGTATTGTTTCCAAATTGCATTTAATTTCGTTGAAGTGGATAAGTTGGGTTAAATTTGCGTCTGGCAGCTGGAAAGTAGTATGTATATTCTTACTAAAAATTGTTTCTACTAGAAATTGTGCATATGACAAGAAGCTAAGTTAAGTTTTGTACGATACGGTAGATATCTGTTGAAAGTGTTTGTTCTATACAATCCTTGTTGTTTTAATTTTAAAATTATTCAAATTGGGTTATTCTAAGTGAAGCGAAGGTATAGAGATAACAAAAAAAAAATGTGGATATCCAAGTAAAGAAATTAATTTACTAAGTTTATCAATTTTAACTGTACCTACTGTTGATTTATAATTTTAGCAGGACCTACATAGTCTGTTGGCCACCTAAGTAAGTAAGGAATGTTGATTTAGAAAATGTATAGTTGTTTAGAATTTAGAAAAAATTTTTAGTTTAAGTTTATAATAGGAAGATATATTTTCCATTGTTGGCTTAAACATAATTGATGAGTACACGATAGATGGTATTAGCTATAAGTGAAGTTGGAAATATGGTACTGGCTATTTTGATACTTTTGACATTAGCTTGACATGAACAGATGAACAGATTTTCATGAAATTCTACAAAAATTTGATTTTATGTTTACAATACTGAAATTTCCTTTATGAAATTGTTCGATAATTTCGATGAAATCACGAAACGTTGTACGGATATTATACAGTTGCTTGATCATGTTTTAATCAAATTTAATTTTTATTGACCCATTTGGAACGAACATATCTAAATTAATTTTTTGTAAAATTTAGTCACTTGATGTAATGAAAGGGTCTTACTATTTTCAATTACACTAAAGATTTGGTAATTGAATCTTTAATACTCGTATATGTTAATTGAAGCATCACAATGCCAGAACAAGCAAATGCCAGTCATAAGTGTTATCGCAATAATCACAATATAAATAAAAACAAATTAACACACATCCAAAAAACTGAAATCACAAATTAATGATGCCCATCAATGATGCTAAGACCTAAAATAATTTTTGTTGTTACAATCAATTTGACAGAATTAAAGTTTATTTTTTGAAGTCATATCATAACTGTATACACTTTTAAAAAATATAATATACCATATATACCTGGATCCTACTTAATTTTCCCAAATAAATTACAGTACTATATCAAATATGAAAAGAATGACTAGAAATTACATATGAAAAACAGTATTATGAAATTTTAAAGAAGACGCATTCGATAGAAGTGCGGTGTCAAACTAATTTAATATATTTCGGATAGATAAATTAGGGTATTGAATCATTTGTGCAAATAAGTAAGGGTTCTGCTCATTAACAGTAGTGGCCTCGTGATAAGACTGAGTGGTAAGGCACTCAAGGGTAGTAATATAACGCCTGGGCTCAAACCGAGCGTAGGAGCACGGGTTCAAACCCCGTGAGAGCTGAAAAAAAAATTTTAAATGGTGAAAATGTAATTTTCAATACAACGAAATCGGTTCAAATATAATTTAATAATTTAATAAAGATATAATATAACTAATAAAAATAATATAAACATATAATAGAAAAATATATACCAAATAATTAATACAATTTAACAAAAAAGGTCTACATTTCGAAAGGGAATAGGACCTATAAAAAGTTGGTCTGCAGATTTATCTGTAGGATAAACTGTTAAAATAAATAAATAAATGAACAGTTCGTAGTATAGTAGCACAAAATATGTAAATTAAAAATTATTTCCGTATGAACAAAATTTAGCTGAATTTTAGCTTATTTTAAAATTGGCTGTAATTTGGACAATAAATAAATGTATATAAAACAATATGTTGGATGGTGAAATTCTTTGCAAAGAAAATAATTAATAAAACATCATAGATTTCGAATATTGGAAGACATTTTATTTGAGAATGTAAATTCTTAACCATTGTTTTATTTCATAATAATATCTACTGTTCTGTTCACAGACTTGTCAATTTAATGCTAACAATTTTACTTTTTTCTAAAGCTCTTGGTGAAAATGTAATATAATTGAAAATATTAATTCGAATTATGTACACTAGAAATTATTAAACAGTAGGTGAATTACAAAAAAAATTAATCATCACAAAAATTTCGAACCGTTGGTCAATGGCCTGTGTAGCATCATGCATAAAATAAAGCAAATATATTTATTTTGTACCTAACTTAACCGATTGACTACTCTTGTCCATTAGGATGGACATAGACTTTAAGGCGAAAATTTAATCAATTAAAAAAACCACCTTGTTCTGAGAGTGAATTTCAACAATAGTTTACTTAAATACAAATACATACATATTTGATTCAATTTGTTTCAATTTGTTTCAATTTTGAATTTTTGACATTTCAAATTGAATGTTAAAAGGTACCTACCTAAAATATTAAGTTGAAGTTATTTCGTGGAAAATATTTTTTGGTTGAAGTTTTGTTTTATTATTAAAAACATTTATTTATTGTACAAAAATATACATTTCAAATTTTTTTAATTTTTCTTCCTAATTTTTAGTGTTTAATATTTTTTATTTGTTTTTGCTATAAATTTTTTGTGTTAATTTTTCTTCATACATATACGAATTTTTCTTTTTTTTGCAATTATTTTCTTTTAACTTTGGATTTCAAATCAGTCCAAAGTTAAAATAAAAACTTTAGGTTTTAATCTTTATACTTAGGCCTCTTAATAGATAGTAAGTTAAGATGGAATATGCACGTTGAACTCATTTCAAAAAAGATTTCGCCCTATATTTTGTATTTTAAGAAGATTGAAAAACTTTTTTCATACTTTCTAACCTTACGTATCTGAATCCAATTTGGAGCAGGTGCACTCAAATCCATCTAAAAACGTTAGATATCCAACATAAAAAAGCCATAAAAATAATGAATGGATTTACAAATCGCCATCTAACCAATTTGTTGTACTCCTCTAAACTCTATAGTTTTGATAATATTTGTAGAAAAAAATTGTACATAATAGCCTTTAAAATAGTAGACAATAAAATCAAACATAATTAATCGAATCAAATCATACATCAATAATCAAACATCATACTCTTAATCGAAGAATTGATACACCACACACGTAACAAAACAAACTTCTATCTTACTCTATTTAAAACTAATAACCAAAAAAATAATTGTTTATATATTTGCTTGAATGCCTTTAATAATCTACCGGAGAAGCTGAAAATTATTGATTGTATTTCGGAATTCAAAAAGCAAATAATGGAATACATATTGTCGCATTAAAAGCTGTATATTCTGAAAGAAGAATAATAATTAATGTGTATCTATAATTATAATTGACAAGCATTTAGGGATCTGCGCATTGCGCAGTAGACACCTTTTCATTTTATTTTGATTCTCCTACCCCTTAACGAATTTCTAATATATAAGTTGTATATAAAACAATAATGCGCACACAGTTGAAAATTTTTTACTCATATGATTTTACTATTAAGCAAATACATTATGCATATGTGAGATCTTATTAAAATAATAAACAAAAACAAACAAATCAGTTAATATAATTTACATATTTACTTGCAAATTAATCTATGTACATATGCCAAAAAAAAACAAAAAAACAAATTCATCTAAAATAAAAAATATAAAAACAACAAAAAAACAAATCACTTGAATTCTTCATTTTTATCTTTTTAAGTAGCTGTTTCTAAATTTTGCTTATTTGTAGTAATAATATAGTTTTTATTAAAATTATGTATTATGTAGGTATATATATACATACCTCTTTAATGACAAAATTTTTTATTTTCAGTAATTTTATCACTAAATGCCACTTACTACAGGTAATATATCGGAAACGAAGCAGTATAATAGGGACGTGTATTTATGTGTCCTAAATAAAACTTACCACAAAACTTTTTATTAAACACGAGTGATTTCGGCTATATCGTGCGAAGTCTATGTCAGTACGTAAATTACTGTTTTTTTAAAAACTTTAAATTTGGTCTCAACTTGAAATATAATTACTCAACAGGGGCCCCTAGTATGACTATATTTAAATATGAAAGTCAAATGAAACAAAAAAAAAACAAAAAAAAAAAATTATTTTATTATTATTTACATTATCACACTAAAAGTTGTTTATTATTGGAAAGATAATAAAAATATAACAATATTTAAACTTGTAAGTCAAATAAAACAAAAACAAAAAAGATAATCATAAAACCATGTGAATATCAAATTTTCTCTATATGACTAGACAGCTTTTTGCTAGGTCTTTAATTTTGAATCTATTAATAATTATTACATTAGAAATTTGTGTTAAAATCTTTTTTATTTAAATAATTTAATATAAAACATGTTCTTAGTTAATTTTTAAGTAATAGTTGAAAAATAAAAAAAAAAAAAAAAAACTAAAAAGTATATTTAACTTCAAAATTAAAAAATTCAACACAAATCGCTACTCAGAACACCAACGATTATCTTTGTTAGTTGTAAGCTGTTGAGTCAACTAAAATTGAAAATTAACTAAAAGTTTATTCTCAGAACAGCACTTTTAGATGTTATCATAAATAGTCAATACTGAACTGAGAATCTTTAAATCTGCAATGATAATATAATAAAATAAAGTTGGTCTAACATTTACAAGTTACATTTTTAATAATCTAATGGTAGATTTCCTCTTCATAGACAATCATCTTTATAGAACGTCCGGACAATTTTTTTTACACTATAATTGAAACACAAATACCACTAAAGAAAATTTTATGATTTCCTCTCAATGCAAGAAGAACTGACATTTGTTATGTAGTCAAAAAAGGTTGACGTTTGAAAAATTGTTTACATGCGTGGATATTATTTTTATTAAAAAAAATTGAAATTTTGTTAAGAGTAATAATGGATAATAACATTGTAATATTCGAGAAAATAAAATATAAGGCTTTTATCTTAAAATATAAATAATTTGTTAGAAACAAAATAATCTTATACTGAAAAACAAAAACAAAAAAAATGACACTTCATGTCTTTTTCTTAAAAAACATTTGAAATTCTATATTTGAATGCGTTCATACATAAATCGAGATAGCAATAAATATTTATCAAATAATTATATATCTTTCCTTTTCTTTTAGTTCGTCTTTTTAGAGGAAAACCACCTTTAGACAACAAAATAATATCCTATAGTTCTTATAGCTCATGATAGTTTCATGTACAAAATTTCTTATATGAAACTCATAATTTAATTTTTCTTAACTTTTCTTTAATTTTATTATTATTATTTTTTAGTTAATATAATTTTACCAAAATTATGCTTACTCGAAAAATAATGATGCAATATTATAGTACATAAAAAAAACCGCACAAATTTAATAAAATAAAGTTTTGTTTTTAATTACAGTGATATCTATTTGGTTTTACCCAGTTGAAGCTCATATTTTTCAAATTTGGAATTTTTTGTATTAAATATTATACAAAAGATCCATCCATCCATTTAAGAAAGAAATTATAAAATTTTGGAATGTTAAACTTACAAAATTTAGAAATTTAAAGAATGAGCTATACAAATATGTGTGTTAGTGTGAATAATATAAATTTCATTCGTTTTAAATTGTTTAAATTATTTCTTACATATTTATAATGTCGTATCTAGAAACATAAATAAGTAAAGTATATAGTGAATATTTAACAGATATTCTTAAAACATTTATTTTTATGTATACATTTTGTTCTGTTGCTCTACAAGAATTCATTGGTTTACTTTTTAAAAAGAAAAGAAAAACTGAAATTAGTATTGTTGCAGTAGATATCTTGGGAATGATAATTAAGGCAAAATATTAAGAAATTTTAAATCTTTGAAATTGTAAATTCTTTAATTTCAGTGAGTTCTGGATAAGTTAACAAAAAAACTAATGAGATTTTTTTTCATGAGCCAATAGTATAACGTACATCTGTGTCTGATAGTCAAAATTAGACGTTTAAATATTTGCATACAGTTTTTATTTTATTATAAAAAATATTTTAATTTTTGTGTTAAATAAATTTTATTTTATTTTTAACGATAATAGTAATAATTATACCAAATAAACATAGTTTAAATTATTTAATTGTTGCCAAGTTACCGTTCACTAATAATTTTGAATATTTGGTTGCAAATTTGACTAATCGTTTTATGTATACTAACATTAAGAATTGAATAAATAAATATCGATATTTCGGAAGCCGATTTTTTTCGGAAATAGATAACAGATTGAGTAATGATATAGAGAATGAATACTTACCTGGATACTTACCGCTATTTAACTTAATAAAATAGCTTATGTGCTGGTAAAATAGGTAACTGGATGATGATATAAAATGAAAAAAAAAATAGAATCAACATAATTAGTTCAAATAACGGCTCCTTCGCCTATTAAAAAGTTGATACGTATGCTTTGGAATACCCGGTATATTTTTTTCTATGCACTTCATATGGGCCGTGAGAAAGTGTTTCAATCTTATAATGGTGTATTTCATTATTTTCCAAGCGTGCACAGCCTCTTTTCAACAAAACAAAACCCATCAATACCAAATATTGTAATCGGAAATGTAACTATCGAAAACTATTAAACTCTAAGAATTCTTGGAATGGAAATAAATAGCAAATTATCGTAGCACGATCATATTTTTTCTGTAGCGAAGGATGCTGCGAAATGTTTAGAATTCTTAAGCAGAAGTAGAAAATATTTCACATCATTCAAGCTCCTATTAATATATAAGGCATACATATTCGGCCTCGACTTCAATATAACACCTATATTTGGGGCGGTGCACCAAATACCAGGCTACAGTACCCAGATAAGGTACAAAAGTGAACCATCAAAATTATCCATGATATAGATGTTACACAATACCTAACATCATTAAGTCATCGCAGTAATGTAGGAGCAGCCACTCTGTTTTATAAATATCTGTTGGGTAGTAGCTGTGATGAAATAAAAAGTATTATGCCCAAAATACAATCATTCTAGTGTAATATTCGCAGGGCAGACCTCGCTCATAAATTTATAGTAGAGCGTCTTCGAACCAAAACTGTGAAATATAAAAATTCTTTCATCAACCGAACCTCTAAACTATGGAACACCTTACCATCTTTTCTGTTCCCTCAAACATATAACTTAGAAGTTTTCAAGAGACGGGTAAATAAATATCGGTTAACCTGTCCGTAAATTCTGTACTAACTATTCTATTATATCTTAATTCTTTTCAAATTACATTACTCTTTACTATCCTTCTTTTTTCCTCATCTTAATATGGCTTAAATTCTGCGAAGGCAGTGGTTGCTTATCCCAATATTTTGGCATAATATATAAAAAAAAAAATCTTCAGTTTGATATAAAATAGATGCCGCGCTGCGTTTATCATTGCTGGCTTTGATTTGTTTCATTTCAAGGTTGAAATCTGAATCTGTTTCATGTTTGCAAATACATATTTCGATATATTTACAAAAACTAGCAATTTCATAGAAAAATTAAATAAAATCATTAAAATTGCTAACAGCCTATCTATTTTGATAAATAATTATAATTTTTTTTACAGATTAAAATTTAATTTTTCTTATTGATGTCTTCCTACACTCAGTTAAATACGTTGTATACAATAATTATAATTAATTTCATTCAAATAAAATCCAATTCATTTACAACTAATTTGGAAACTGAAAAAAAGAAAAAATAAAAAAGTATATTGCATATACAAATCATAATAATTTTGTAAAGGGTGATCAGTTCAGAGTTCTAAAATTTTAATTGAAATTTAGGTATACCTATATGTAAAATAATATTACATATTTTATTACATTAGTTTTGATTGAAAGTAATTTCATCATGTCGACCACTACTGGCTGGCTAGTAAAGAATCTATGTTTGTTTTCAAACAACTTTTTAAAACATTGAATGATATATCTTTGAAATAAGATAAGCTGTGTTAATATTGAATTTTGTCTGTACGACCAGACAGCTTTTTTCTTTCTTTTTTCACACAATTTTGAATGCTAATTTACTAAACCATTTCAGTAGTATCTATTGTCTTGGTATTTGTTTTGAATAAGTTAATTTTGCTTAGATAACTGTGACTGTATAACATGTAGTACCATGTTTCTGGAATCAAAAATCATAAGGTTCGATGTGAAGCAAATTTAATATCAAATAATTATTTAGCATGGCTATATAGTAATCACCATTGACAGTCACATTCACTTTGGCTTTATTTTTGCGGAAGTAAGTTAAAATAATGCTTCTAGTATGTAAGCCACAACAAATACTAAACATTCAGAGTTTCATTGAACCTGCTAGAACCCTTAAGGGATACTTTCACTTCATAACATTTTATAGAAATATGGGATAACTTTTCTGTTGACGTTCAACATGTGCTACAAAAAAAAACGATGTGGAGTCTTATGTGTTAAGAACTTATTGTACAAATTGGATATTACATGCTATCTGTTTAGTTAATTACCATGTAGCAGAATAGCAAAAGACCAACTGTTTGAGTACAAATAAGACAAATCAGAAATTTCCGATCTTTATCAATACTGTGAAAACATATAGCACTTCATTACGCTTAGTTCTTCGTATTGTTGTTTCTCAATCAGGATAAATGTTGCTTAAAATTGATCAATAACTCGATGAATAATACGGTCATATACACGAACATAACAGAGCAAAATATTGATTGTAGAAACATTATTGCAGTACTCTTTCTTTCAATGTTTTCACCATTAGTCAAAGCACTGTTTCTATTGAATTCTATAACTCTATACAAAAAAAATCACCCTTTAAATTACACGTTCAAATCAATAATGAAAATCATATTTTCCGCCAATTTATAACAGTTGTTTTAATTCTCAAAAAACCAAAAACAAAAAAAAACAAAAAAACAACAACAACAAAAATATCCTTCAAAACGTTACTGCATAGAAAATATTTTGTAAGATGTTGTTAGATGTAAGTCCTATTAATAAATAATTAGCCTAATGAGATTTTCCTTTTTCGCCTTATTTCTGCTTTTCTTTTTTGTTTTTTTTTTAAGTCGACTTTGAAATTTTTTTTTTCTTTTAATATTATTTTAGAAAAGGATCGTAATAGGTGGTGCGTAACAGTAAGAGAAAACTTCACAGGAAAATTATTTTTCTCATAATTTTTTTTGCTTTTTTTCTGTTTTTTTCTTTAACAGTCCATTTGAAAATCCTTTTCTAATTACATCAACAAAATAATAATTTGCATTAAATTTATTCAGACGTTAATAACTTGAATATTTGTCGTATTTATTTTTTTATGATTTTTTTGTTTTTATATTTCTTTTTTTTTTTATTTCAATTTTATATTTTATGTACTTTATTTATTTTAATGTGCCTTTGTATGTGTGTTTCAAAAAAAAATGTATTTGTTTTGAACGAGTCTGTTTACAAGAATATTTTAATTGAATTTGAGAAGTTAATCCGGATCTGAATTCATCTTTAATTGCATATCCACTACAGGATGTAGTCCAATATTCTGCGCTACGTGTATTAGATCTCTCAACGGGACCGTCCATTGCCTAATGTTCATTAGCCATGCCATTTGTTTTTTCGTTTTCCGCCTTCAATTTTACCTTGCAGTTGCAGAATATGATATTTGTCGTTTCGCATCATATGACCCTGATAAACTGTTTTTCTGCGTTTGATGATTCATAATAAGTCTCTACCTATTTTACTTACAATCTCACTATTGTTGACTTGATCCACCAATGATATCTTCAGTATTCTACGGTATATACCCGCATATCAAACGCTTCAAGATTGTTCATGATCGTTATTTTCAATGTCCACGCATCGATACCATATAGAAGAGTATCAACCACATGTACCTTTTAACAAACCAGATTTTTGTTTCGAGATTGATATCACGGTTACATAGAACTTTTTTATATTGCCCAAAACTGCTACAAGCATGTTCTAGTCGGCATTTTATTATATCATTTTCATTAAACCATCATTATAGACTTTTAAAACTGTAAACTCGTTAAATCATGGTGTTATTTGTATATGTTTTATTGTTGAATGTGTTGGTCCTAGAAATAGCCATAAATTAGGTTTTATTTATATTAAAATTCAAGCCGAAAAGTTTGTTGCGATCGTTTATCAAAATTAAAACAATCGAATCGAATGTCGAACTCGAATATTGCACTTTAATTTTTTCTATATTGAATAACGTGGTAGTTGGCTTCAGATGATTTCAAACTTTTGGCTTAATTCTACTATCGTTTCAGCAAATATTGTCTATTAAAATAGTTTTCCTTTGAATATTGCACTTTTCTAAGAAATTTGTTACGTTACTCTTGTCAAATATCAATAGTTTTGTAATTTTTTACTCCTATCATTTAAAATGTATAGACGGGTGTTTGCTGCAATTTATGTACCAGAAAACAAAAAGAAACGAAAAAATAGAACTACTATACTGTAAGTCTTAAAAAATATAAAACTACTGTTCAAAATGGTTTAATGTAGAATACGCAAAGAGCTAAAAACTATTAGTAAGTCTCAAACATAAGAAAAAAAAAAAATATTTTGCGTACCTATATAAAACACAAAATGCTACATACAACATTTTCATATTTTGCTCTCTATTATTTTTTTTCCAATAAACTTCTCTGTCGATCACATTTTCTTTTTTCATTTGGGTTTTATTCTAAGACCCACCCACAAATTTTATTAGAGTCTTTCCTGAGCTTGTTTAGATTTTCAGATTTTTTCTTCTTCGGCCTCTCTTACAGTTCTCAAGCCATCATAATGTACATAAGGTCCATGTGCGTAGTCACTATATTTTCAGAATTCAACCGAGTTAAACGTTGTAACTTGTCCTCACAATGATTCAGGAAAAACAGCTTTATTTGAGATAATAAATTTCATTTTTGTGTTTAGCAAAATTTTGTTAAATTGTCCAATTTTTAAATTATAGTGATGCAGTAGTGAGCCAATAGTTAGTACAAAGCATGCTAGTACATTTTTTTTACAAAGACACATGGCTAATGAACTTTCGATTATCCCCAATAACTTACTCTGCATATGAATGTTGAAGAAAGAGCAATACACAACATTATATGTAATTACTTTTTCATTTTAATTACATAATTGTAAATAGAAGATATTGACAGTGTACTCAATAAGTGTAATAATAATTATTATAATAATATTGGTAATTAAAATATTATTTATTTAAATTGTTATTTATTTTTTTTATTTTTATATTTTAATTTTCAATAAATAAAATTATACTAATTAGTTCTTATTAAAACTTTAATCAAACTCTTTCTATCTATACTACAACTATATACAACTCTAACCTCTATGACGGAATCTGTTGTTTTTAATTGGACTCGTAAAAAAAAACAAATAAAATAGAAAATAAAAATAATAATGGGTAGTAGTAGAATACATCACTATGTATATAATAATATAATAGGTGAATAATATACTTGCGTATTTAAGTGTTTTGGATCTCATTACATTGAAATATTCAACATTTTGAATATAACACCAAACATTTGTACAGAGTAAATTAGACGGAATACTTAATTTATATGCTTCTCTTTTCTTTATTATTTTGTATATTCTATATGTAGAATTTTCTTTATTTAAGCTTTTTTTTTTTTATGTACTTACCTACCTACAATTATTTACGTTTCTAGTATCCCCCTTTTTTATATTTTTTCTCTTTGATTTCTTTTTTTTTATGTTATTATTATTTTTTTTTTCTCTCTTTTATTTTTACTTAAATTTATTTCTTCATCTTCAATTGAACCCTTATATATTGTAAAGTTCTTATTTACGCACACTATATTACATAGCAATATTATACATAATATATATAATATTATTGTAAGTACGGATAAAATGTATATTTGGGTTCATACCTCAATTTTATTTTGTAAGCTTACTTTTTTACTTTATTCTACTTCTTTATATACAATAATGTTATATTATATTTTATTTTGTATTTATTTTTTCTTGGTATTTTATATTCTGGTTGATTCTCTTATTCTTCTTTATTTTTCAATTTATATTTTGGTTTCGGTTTCTTTATACAAATTTTATTTAATTTATAATATACTATATTTTTTTTCACTTGGTTTTGGTTTTTTTTTCCTATTTGTTACATTTTTTATCTTTTTATTTTTCTTTCTTTAAGAAATGTTCTGATTGAAATTTTTTTAATGTTATTTTTTCTTCACATGATTTTGAATAAGCATAACTTACCTATCTATTATTTGTTCAACCAAACAGTGTAGATTGACCTATCTGGAAGAAATATTTTTTTTGAAGACATTGAAGACTTCATTTTCAATAATTACAACAAGAGTTTTGTTATTTTTGTGAGATTCATTTTTTTAGAGCAACAAATAATATGAAGTTGAATGAGAAAGAAATGTTGTGAATAAATATCAATTGAAAAAAGAAAAAGGAAAAAAAACATTGGTCTACAAAAAAAGGACATTATAGGAAGTAGCTGAAAAATATGTATATAAAGAGATTTGTGTCAAATCGATTAAGACATCAATTGTGGTACATCGCTAGACTGTTTTTGAAATTGATAAAGATTTAAACAGGTTGAAGACAGTCTGTTTTAACATATTAAAGCCGGCTGATCAATCCAGTCTTATAATCATCACGAAATTTTCTCAGGGTGATTTTGTAAGTCATAGAAGTTGGGTTGGCGATGTTCCATTTTTTCAATAGATTTGGATAATTATTAATGAAGTGTTCTTTACATCTAATTGATTCTATTACTTATATCAAGATGTTGTAAATAAGAATCAGATGAGTTATAAGAATCGATCAAAAACTCAAACGTTTTTATTTATTAAAATTAGTAAAACCAGAAGAAATTTAAAATTTCTTTATTTAAAATAAGTATTAGAATAGGCTCCAAGTACTGGGGATTGACAATAAGCTGGTTTTCTTAAAACCCAATTACAATTGCATTGTAATTAGACCATGGAGGAAACGTCTTGAACGTCTTGTGAAATAGTCTGAGACAGTTGAGATATGCAAAAAAACAAGATTAACAGACTTTTTGTTTTTTGAATGTACCGTTTTCGATTTATGAGTAAAATCTTTCTTCTACAAATTTTTTAAATTGCATTTCAAAAATATTGTTAGGTTAAATTTATGGTAATTTCATATTCTTAATGAACTCATTTTGATTAGATTATTAAATATTATTTAAAATTAAATGAACAAATATTTTTTTATTAATAAAATCTATGAATTTCAAATGACTAAATTTGAATTGCAATTACATTAATAATATTATTCTATAGTGCAATTTCTTATTGCCTATAATAATATTCAGAAGAAACCATGAAGAACAACATAATTATTTTAAATTAATTTAATTTGGTGTGTGCTATCTAAATATTTTCAAACGCTTACATCATGAACCCATAATCTGTGAACAGTGAAAAGTCGAGCAACAAAACGAAAATGATATTTTTTTTTTTTACAAAAAAGACAGATAACATAATTTTTATTGTCTTCAGTTTTTTACTTTTGTAATAATAAAAGATAACACTCTAACTGTTCTATGTAAATAAATAGAGCACTAGATATTTCAATTATATTGATGATTGGATATGACACTCATCTTTATACAAAATACTATAAATTATAATAATATGTGTTCCTGTTTCATATTAAGGATTTTATATACCTAGGTAAATAATACTGTTGATTTATTTTGTTGCACATGGCAACAATAAAATAACAACGTATAAAGTTCAGCTCCCAATGTATCTTCAATATCAATATATATAAAGTTTCCTATTTCTTTTTTCACAATTTGATGTTATGCAATAACAAAAACAAGAAAAACAGAGAAAAAGAAAAAACAACAACAAAAATTAAATAATATTAGATATATGGCAAATAAAAATGGCATCAACAGAAAATATATTTAAGATTAAAGGTCTCATCAGGACAGAAAAAAATATATATCTATTTGATAGAAGGGAATAAAGATACATGCACAAATAGAATTTATTTAGGCATATAATATTTTCCTAAGAAAATAATAAAAAAAAAAACAAAAATAAATAGAAACAAATTAGAAAAAGAAAAAAATAACTCCCTATTGGCCTATTGATATGTTTTTCTTTGAAATATTTTATCAATATCCTTACGCACGCACACACACACACACACACAGTTATACTAACCAAATATGCTGCTTTACTATATTATATAAAATAATATTAGAATATAATATAATGATGGGGTTAGAAGAATATGTAATAAAAAAGAATTGTAACATAAGATTATTTTGTTTTAACAAGAGTTTCTTTGGTTACATTTCATCTTTGTTTGGTACATACCAGAAAATAAGTAAAAATTAATAAAAAGAAAAACAAAATCTATCGAAATCAATATTATTCAAAAATTGTCAAAAATTAAATTCAGAGTTACCAACTTTTATTTATACCAAAATAATTATAAGTCTGTATCTGAGCTCGCAAATTAAATATAAATTTGCGCAAATCTATCTGAATTCGTGTAAGTTTACTCTTTGCATGCTCTTTACAAATTTTTAAGATAATTTGAAGTTTAAAATGTGGGGTTAGAGCACTCTCTTAATAACATTTTTGAAAATGGAATCTCTATTTGTAAAAAAATTTGTAGGAATTTGCTGTAAATTTTTTGTTGTTGTTTTAAATGACAAGCCAATGTTTTTCAAATGACATTATTTTCACTGTTCTTGCAAAATCTTATGACCACGTAATTTTTGCTCTCACTTGCAAATTTTTTAAAAAAAGGTGCAGACTTAATAATTACATTGAACTATTTACAAACTACTATTTAAACAAGAACAGTTGTTATCGAAAAGATAATATTGAATTAATTAATAATTAAGCTGGATTTCCGCATGTGCCGATTTTCCGTCACGGTCGATTTTTACAGCTAAATAACTAATCAGAATCAAACGTTGCGCTGAAAATATAAATTAACTTTAACTTGATTATGACTGTGGGCACACATACCAAGCCAGTACAAAACAATAATATGACGGGCAATTAATTTAATGACAGCAAAATAATTTTATGGTGTATTGTAAAAATATAATTAATCAAAAAATATAAATAAGTTATTATGTTTTATATATCGTTCTGAAAAAACCGTCACAGATAGAAGCAACCATGACGTTAAATCGACACACTTGGTACAGCTTTAGCACAAAATAAACATAAAAGCATCTCTTCGATCACAGTAAAGTGGATTTTTTTGTAGTTCAAAGACAAATCTTAAATTGCTGTATTTTTTTGATTGACTATTTTTGGTGTCAATAACTAGCGAAAAAACAATTCAAGGCAATCATATTATTTTTTTTTTTGTTTAATGTTGGAATCAGATCACTGTTGTAACAATGAATACCTAGCTAAAATTTTCCATATCTCTGCTTAAACATGTTATAAAGCATACAGAAAATAGTATCGACATTTTTTGTTTTTACATGTATACAATTTAATAATAATAGTCACTAGAGTGAGCTGAATATCTTTTCAAACGATTTTCATCGTTTATCATACTAATTCCAACTAATTTTTAGCTATGCATTATTTTTAACACTATTTCACTACATTATTATTAACACTATATGTATATACAATATACCTATTGATGAGCTGAGAAGTGTTGAAAGAACTGCACACTCTTTTAAGATTATTTCAATCTGTTTTTCATTCTATGAAGTATTTAATCTCACATTTAATTTAAATTAATTTAATTTAATAAATTCACAAATATTAATTACTATATAAAAAAAATGTTTGCTAAATAATCAATTCATAAATTCAAAAATAAGGGGAACGGAACAATAATATTGACATCAAATAAAAATTGTATTCAATAGAAATTTTAAAAAGAGAAAGATTAATTGGAATAATCGGAGTTTTCTAAGTTTAAAATAAATTCTCTTCTTTCAATAAATCCCTTTGTTTAAATAAAATAATTTAATACCAGTATTTTAGATCGTTATTATTCCTAGCAGTTGGCAATAAGTTCTATTCTAATTTTATTTTGATTAATATGAAAATCTTTTAAATTAAAAATAATCAGTAGGAGTATCTATTTGTTTATTCTATTTACATTACTTTTATTTAATTACCATTAGAAAAAAGAAGTTAGTAGTTAAATAAAATTGGAAACACTGTAAAATATGACTGGGTTATCAAGGAAATCAATCTTTCTAGACTACTATCAATTGTATTGTTATTATTATTTTGATATCATCAATAGAAGATAACGAAACAAAATAATAATGTTAATGATTTTTATAGCCAAATAACATGTGAGTAATAGTCAACATAGATGTAAGTATTATTTGTAGTAGTCCTATTAAATTTATAATTTTGGCACCATACTAAACTCCACACCTGGAAAATATTTAAATAAGATGGTGACACATAGCACCTTTACTACCGTTAATTTAACCTTTAACTTATGACGTGGTGGTAAATTTTACACTCCATTGTTTTTTTCTCTTATTACTTCTGTCCATTGGTGTTTCACAAGGTGATATTCCCAGTACCCTCTAGTTATATTATACTCTTATTCACAGTATTATTTGTCATGTTGTAAGTAAAGCACGTGCAGAGAAATTTGGTAAGAGGTGTGAAAAATACCACTCGTCATTAAATGTGGGATTTTTTCTTATAGAAAATTTTTTAGTACCACGTCTAAGTTAACGTAAGCAGTTAATAGAAAATATTTTACTACACCTCCAGTTTAATGTTAGTTTTTAATAGAAAAATTTTTACTACACATCTATATTAAAGTTTTAAAAAAAAAATCTTTTAAAATCATCCATTTGAAGTTTTATACAACTTTTTAACCCTTTTTCTATAATTTTCCGGTTGTAAAGAATATTGCACGATCAAAAAAAATGAACGGATCTAGAATAAAACAGATTTTAAAAAATTATGATGAAATTTCTGATGAAGAAAATAATCATGATATAAATGAAGTTGATGACGAAATTGTTGATCCAAATTTTTACCTTGAAAATCATAGCGATAATAATTGCGAAATATCCGAAACAGACAACGAAGAGTAAATGATGAAACCGCAAGTAAAGGAAACGAAAATATTGAACACATTGGCGAGCGCGAAGGTGAAACAAATTGTTTTTATGGAAAAAACCATTTTAAATGTAAATAAAATTGAAAATAAAATGTATAAATATTGGTCCCAAATTTTTGATGATTCTATTATAGATAAAATCATCGAACATACCAACACAAAATAAAAACTGAGATTTGAATCTACTGTAAAAGTAGAAACAAAAGCTTTAGATAAAATTGAATTTAGAGCATTTCTAGGAATATTATAATTTATACATCAGTTTTCAAGTCAAATCGAGTGTTTACAAAAATAATATTTGTAACAGCGGAACAGGGAGACATATTTTCAGAGCTTCGTTGTTTTACTATACTTTCTTGTTTACGATTTGATAACACTTCAATAAAAAGGAAATATTCTGCCTCCTTAAGTGAAAGCATGTTTATTTAATATTTTAATATATCCACATTGAAATAATGTTGCATCTGTTGGAAACAAAGCTTCACAGCCATAGTAGTAAATGCATCCCCCAAGATATAACACTTCCATCGCCATGGGAATCAAATGATTAAACCACTTTATACTTAAACTCTTTTGGAAGATCAATGTATTTTTTTCCAAGAGATTCCGTGGAATGTAAATTAACTTTCATCTGTCCACAATATGTTATATCAGTACTCCCATGAGTCATTAACATATTCTTGAGCAAAAGCCTCACGTTTTGAAAAATTTTGTGGTAAAATATTTACTACTTTACGCACCCCATAACTTTGAATATTAGAATATTTACATATTCTTCGTATTGCTCGCTCCCTCCCACTTTTTTTCCAATTGTTTTGGCTGACCCAAAAACAATTTTAACTGGACTTGCATCAGGATTTTCTTTTTAATTACAATAGATCAAAATGCAATAATGTGTAGTTAATTATGCCGTATGAAACCAAATGTGTAATTACTTTTGCCAGATGACATAGCAAAAGAAACCGGTTACTACCTGAGTCATTTGAGATTTTTTTTCAGCCGAAAATTTAAATTTAAATTAAGAACATTTTGTAAAATTGATTCCCAAAGATTTTTTTAACACATTTGTAAATTCCGTCCTTAGAAAAGAATTTTTTAAATATATTGAGTGTGTAATTAATTCTGCCTACCACTGTATATCAGTAATATATCAGTAATATATCAGTTATTTTTTTAAATATTTCTAAAATAGCCGCTAATGGATCAATTACTAATATCTGCGGTCTATCAAAAGTGTTATCAAATCGTAAACGAGAAAGTATGTGTAAGAAATCGAAGCTCAGACATAACAGAGTGTGTAATTATTTTTGCCTACCACTGTATTTGATAAACTGATATTATTCGAAGAATATTGGGTTCAGATTTTCTCCCACAACCTCTACTTCCACATCAAACAAATTGTGTTATATTTGTCCAAACAGTTTAAAACGAAAAACACCACACAGATGTTTTGTTAATTTTTTGAGAACCAATGCGTATGGGTTGTAGCGAGCGTATGTGTACAAACTGAACAAATACTGATTTCGACGAATGGAATTATTACATGAAAAGACTGGTTGTTATTTTCTAAAATATAAAACTTTTTGAAATGTTCTATTTATTTTTTTTAAATATGTATATTCAGCTGTGAAAAAATATCATTTTATTTGTTGTTTAACTTTTTTTTTTTTGTTATGTAATTATAAGAACTATCAGTATTTTTTGAATTTAGAAAAGGCTTGTAAAATAAAGTGCCAATTTTTTAAAAAACCCTCACTACTAAATTTTTTTTTTTTTTTAAATAACATTTAGAATTAACTTAGTCAGCTTTACGTAGAAAAAAAAATTTATAAAAAATATTATATTCCTTCTAAAATATAAAAAAAAAATGGTGTAATATTTATTACCACGTCCAGTACTATGTTATAAAATTTCACCTCCTAATAAGTTAAAGGTGAAATGGTATTTGAAATATTACTTACGAAAAGACTAATGCCAGTACTCACCAGTAAGTGGTTAATGCCAAATTATAAATTGGAATTTAAGGAACAACACACAATAATAGAGAAGAAGAGTTTTAAGCCTAAGCTCACGATTTGATGGCAAAAATTATTAACTTTATTTTGATAATTATTTTACAATATAATGTAAAATATAATAAAATATATATATATAAATATAGTATACGGTACTGTCCAAATACAGGAAAGGTTAGATTTAAAGCCGATAATATATTACCACCCGAAGAAAATGGCTGCCGCACAAACGATTGTGGGTTGCTATTATTGAAGTCGAAAGACAAGAGAATAGTCACTGTGTCTAACTATCATGATCCATTTAAACTAATGACCTAGTTCTGAGATGAAAAGTTGATGGAACTCAGAAAGAGGTTATATGCCTCCCAAATAATAGCGGATTATAATCAGTATATGGAATAATATTGTTGAATTCTATAAACTCTAAAATCTATTGGAAAAAGGTCATCAAAAAGGTACAAATTGGATGTCCTCAATCTGTAAAATTCCTTTGTACATTAGCAAGACTGAAAGTTGCTTTAATGATTTTTATCAGTAAATACATTTTTATTTGGGCGGTGGTCTTAGAAGTGTAGACAAGATTTAAATTACGTATGTTTTGCAGGACTGTTGGTACATATTTATATCACCTAACATTCCGGGTGGTACAATGTTGTATTAGTTCGCCCTGGTGAACCCCCATCCCCCTTGTAGATACATTTTGCCCAAATAAATGTATTTTAGAGAATGTACATAAGGTGTTCTCTAAACTAATTTTATCCTAAATTTGCGATTCGAAATCTGGTTTGAAAGGGTTAAACTGCCACATATCTATTAAATAAATAACTGAATTAGAGAAATGGAAAATTAAAACAAACAAAAATAAAATCTGTCCACATAACCATTACTGAAAAATTACTCAAAATTTAAATGTGTAATTGCAGATTTCTTATATACCTACTTACGATTTGTCACTCAAGTTTTAAAGTTTTTATTGAAAACTGTTAATAAGTGGTTTACGAAAGCTTTTCATAATTATGTAGGTAGCTATAGTTTTTTTATTAACTAATAATAAAATTTTTAAGTTCCTTGGTAATGTCACTGAAGAAGAATAATTATTTACCGAAAGAAAGAATGCTTTTTTTACAAAAAAAAACAAATTTTCAATTAAATTCTGATTTAAAAAAAAATAAAAAAGGGATTCAAAGAAGAATTATACTCTTCTACGTAACTACATATTATAATATATAATAATTAATTATTAAAGTATCTATATAAAAAATAACATGTAATAATAAATATTATATAAAACTTAATTATTTTGTGCAAAATTTTCAAGTCCACTTTGTAAAATTTTAATTTCGAAACAAAAAATTTTCAACGAAATTTTATTCCATTTTATGAAACTGTTAGAACACTTTAAATTGGTATATATTATTATGTACATTATTATTACAGAGCTATATGAGTATGCATTTATGTATATAGTTGTATATAATTATATAATCAAAATTAAATTTTAAGGTAAATTAAAATGCAAATAATTATCCTTTTTTGGAAAAACATGTGCAATGAATAATAGAAAGAGTAGTGAACATCCATGAATACCATATAGAGACATATTCACATTGACTATATGAAAATTATAATGATAGTTGTATGCATAAGTGTGTACCTATAGATTATTTTAAAATAATATTAAATTTTTTAGTAGTTCTATTATTTTATTTATGTAACTTTAGGTATACATATATTATATCAGCAGTTTATAATTCGTATTTGCATATAGAATCTGTGTGGGTATATAAGTATTTTTTTTTTCTTTTTTATTGTGTTAGGGCAGCATTTGAACAAGAATTTTCAAATGCATTACAACAATTAGCAAACATTTTAACAATTAATTTCAATTTTATTTGAAATTTTACATTTATTATTTTTTCATGTTTTTTTTTTTTTTGTTTCGTAATCGTGATGGATATTAGAGTTACCAGATTATTTAAAATTGTTATTAATAATATTAATGTGGATCTTTGCATCGATGTAAGATTTTTTTTTTCCATAATGACCTTCAAGATAATATTTGTCATAAATAAATTTGGTACTCATTAATATGCAATCCAATTTCTTTATATCATACTTGAAATTTTAATTATATAGAATTTAAATATCGTATTAATAATATTAAAGTTGGATTTACACTTTTGAAAATGTTTAATTTAGGTAAAATTATTAAATAAATATTCAATATTCAATATCCTATTTCTTGAATTTGATTTGTTAATAATTTTGACTGTCGGAATTATAATATAATTTATAAGTTATGTACATTTATAATATATTATAATATAGATTTATCATGTAGATAGAAAATTATAATAGGCAGGTAGAAAATATAAAAATTATAGTCCAAGTCAAATTACTACTGTTTATTATTTATCTATAGTAAAAACCCTATCCCATTTATGCAGCCTAAATAAACATATTTCCTAAGCTTTTAGATAATTTACTGTGCCGACGCTAGTTCATCACATCCTCTGATTTGGATTTTTAAGCTGTACAAACAATTTTAATTATATTTTTCCGCTGGAAAATCCCATTAACATTCATAAGATTAGGTACTGTGATAATTTCTACCCATAATATAAAAATATTATTATAGTTTTTTTTTTATAGTGAAGTCAAAATTACCATTAGTGTACTGTTGTAGGTTTTTGAGAAAAATTTTTATTACAGAATTTATTTGTCATTTAAAAACAAAACCCTTGTTTTAACTACAACTGATTTCGCATTTTATTTTGTGCCTTTTTCTACAACTGTGAAAGAATGTTTACAACTATATTATTGACCCTAATTTGTAAATGCTTTCACTAGAATTAGATTGTTCTTCCTGATATCAATTTTAATTAACATAACATTTCAAGATTCTTTGATGTAGGCAATAATAAAATTAAAACCAAGTTGTGGTTACAATTTCCTTTTTAGGCCTAAGCATTTCATAAAATAAGTTTATTGCAGTCGAAATATTGTAATTTTTTATCAAGAAATATGATTTTTCAGTTAGTTAAGTTAAGTTTATTTATTTCAAGATATTTTAAGATTACATTTGAGCTTTTGAACAGAATTGAATCCAATTGAATTACATCATTGATTGTTATTTATTTATAAATGCATATGTATATTGTATGTATATACAGCTACCTTATGTTTGATTTTATTTTTATTAAAACTAATACATAATTAGTACCTAACCTAGCCTAACTATTATAAGATTATTAATATCTAGGATATAGAAGTAATGATTATTTCTCTATTTAATGTAGTTGAATCTGCTTGAATTGTAGTTTTCAATCATAATTATCAATTCCGGCTTATTTATTACTTTTTATGCATTTTGTATATTTTCAAAATATTCTCATTTCCAATCATACCCTTGGAATTGTCACAACTCGATTTTTAATTACATAATTGTTCAGATATAATTCTTAAAGTTCAACTTTCGAGTTGATAATGAGAGAAATTTGACTAGAATCGCAAACATTGTCAAGCGATTCTAAAATCTAATTAACTGATGAAAAACCCAAGATAAACGATTTGGCAACTGAAGTGGATCATACTTTTTGATTTGTATGTATTTCAGCTAGAATTCATTTGTTGTCAATTAAAAACATTTGCCGTTGGTTAATTCCAAGACACAAACCTGTGAAATTTCAAATTTATTAATTGAAATTTTAGTGCATAATATTCTGAACTGGTTTTGTAAACCGCCATAAATGACAGAAGAAAAATAAATCCTACCATTTCTTCCTTCATTGTAGTTTTCATTTCAAGTTTAAGAAAAATATGTATTTGCTTACTAAATTATCAATATCATACCTTTATTAGAATTACTAGAATGCTTTTAATTACCATATAAACAGAATATTTGTAGTAAGGTGCAAAATTTTCAATTCCCCATTTTGTCGATCATTTTAACGACATCTTATTTGTCATCCTTTGAAATTTAAATATATATTATCCTAAGAGTCCTAAGACCTCAATAATTCTAAATAATAAATATTCTTAGACATTCTATTGTATTCAATTAATTATAATATAAGATAGTCAAAAAGATAATTTCAATTTAAATTAATATAAAAATACTAAATTCAAATAATATTTTTAATGAAAACAAAATCTAACTATATAATATAAACTTACAATAATTTTATATTTTTACAATCATAGCCGAGTTCTACTGTAAAATTCATGTAGAATAAAAGTAAAAAGTTCTATGGGCAAATGCCACAGATAACAGATAACAGATGACAGATGACAAATGGAATATATGAGCAATAAAAAACAGATGACAATTACATGATGTTACAATTTGTATATATATTGCAATTTGTATAATATGTGTTGGAATATTCCGTCGAACTTACAAACATCCTGATAAATGCAAAAAATTATATATATAATATCTGTCAAAATTAGAACTAATTAAGCTATTAAGCCTCTTTGTTCCAGTACATTTTATATTTAAAAATATAATTTTGTAAAGTTAGGCAGCCTAAAATATTGAAATTCTTTGATAAAAATATCTAATTTAAGATAATTATATTTCTCCGTTTCTACCTACACGACATACATCATGATAATACTATATTACATATATAATACATTACATGATTATGTATTTAATAATTTTCTAAATTTTGGTTGTCATAGTTTAGTTTTTATGAGTACCTTCTACTTTTTTTTTTGTTGAGAATAGCTATCTAAAATAAAGAATAAATAATTTTATATACTCAGAGTTGATAACATTTTTTTCCACTTATATCAATATTAATGGAAAATACTAAAATATTTTCAAAATGGCGTACATTTCTAGAACAGATTTCTATTCTAACTTTCTAATTGCTAAATTTATATTATATTGTTTTTGGTTTTAGTTTTTATTTTTATTTTTTTTTATTTTCTGTTATAAAATTATTGTTTTAAAGTTTTCTAATTTGGTATAGAAAAACAGATTTTAATTTTATTTTAATTATGTTTTTTTTCTTTTTTTATTAAAATATAAAATTGTAAAGAAACTTGTTTTTGGAAATTTTTTATAATAAATTTAAATTTTATTTATTTATTAATTTTTATTTGTGTTCTTTATTATTTTTTAACTATAAAAACTTTTAGTATATTGAATTAAGTTTATTATTGTTTTTTTTTTTTATAATAAATTTAAAATTAATATTTAACAAGACTAAAGTATATTTGATTAAGTTTAATTAAGAACAACTAAGCGGAAAGGATACGAGAATATGAAAAGGATAATGAAAAATGGAAAATAAAAAGTTATGTTATGTAAGATGTTCACAATAATATTATGAGTTATAATTATATTTTTTATTGTTGTTATAAGATTATCAGATTATAATTAATAGCTTTTGCTAATGGTATTTCACATTCTTGTGGATGTCATGGAAGAAAGTTTTGATTTTAATAAGGTTGGTGGAAAGAATGTAGAACTTACGAACAGAAATTGTTTAACCATTATAATAATTAAATTTTTTTTAAATCTATTAAAGTTACAGTTTGAACTGAGTCTAGTGGTCATTTGTAATCTTTGGTAATTTCTTTGTTTTTTGTTTACTTACTTACTTGCTGGGCAAGACACAGTGACATTCAAGGTAACTGCATCGCAGATCAACTTGCTAGAGAAGATACTATATTTGAAATTCTTCCAGAAAGAGCAATTTGGGTGCACCTCTAGCTACCTGTAATTTATTGCTTCGAAAAGCTTCAAACTTCAGATGGGCATCTAGACCAGACTGCAACATCACCAAGCAAATCTGGCCCTTGCTGAACCTGAAGCGATTCCTTAACCTACTAACTCGGAAAAGCTTTTATATTAGCACTGTGGTAGGTCATTACGGCTCATTGTCTAATTGGTAAACATGCCAGAAGACTGACTCTCCTCAAACGACTTTTGCAGAACATGTAGAGAGGAGCAAGAAGATGAAACTGTCCAACATCTACTCTGTTCTGGTCCTACTCTGCCCTGGTCTCTACCAAAAAAGGAAAACCCTTCTAGGAGCCTTCTTTCTGGACTCGCTGGATGACCTTGAAATCGTTAGGAGCTCAAATTGGTTCAACGAGTAGAGTCGTACGCGAGCAAAGTTCCGTGGTATCACAATGGACCTCACCGGTCTAAATGTATCGGCGTGCTCTCGGCAGCCACCTCTGCCTATCTACCTACCTACTTACTGTGCGCTACAGACCTTGAACGTCCTGAGCCTGACACAAAATTGTCCTCCACTAACTTCGGTCACGAGCTGAATCTATCCAACGGAGGAAGCTTCCCTTAACGACGTGTTCCCTGGGGCTTGGATTCGAAGAATTTCCTAGCCGGAGCATTTACATCCATGCATGGCTAGGCCAGCCAATGTTTGATTTTTCTTTACATATATTTATTTCTCAAGTGCGCATTATTGCTCGTGTAGTATGCTAAATTTTGTGTTAATTTAAATTTTTCAACAGTCGACTTTTCTGCACGACGGATTAGTTTCCGGTACGGATTATTGCGGATTAGAGTTGATTCTTAGGTTTTTGAATATGACGAATTTAATGCACTTCTCCATTTTGTTGCATTATTTGTTGTTTTTAAGATATTTAGTGTGAACTATGCTGTATACGTCACCTATTCAATAAAGAATTGGTTTACCGTACATTTTTTAAACAAATGAAGAAAACTGAAGCACGATAAAGCGATAGGGCGATAAAGCACAAAATACTTCGGAAAATGGTTTAATATCGCATATATTCTACCACAATGAGGAGTACATCAAAAAGACCTTGCTCACGGGCTTCATAGCTTCTGAGCATTTTATCTATTTAGATAAAGACGGTTATATTCAGAACCGTAATCATGTCCCTCTATTATGCCAATATAATAGACGGGTTACATGTAAAGCTATTGATTATAACCCGGGCAATATTAACGGAGAAAATTTAAAGTTTGAAATGTCCATACCAGATAAGGACAAAGTAATTAAAGCAAACTATTGGTGGTTGGTAAATTCTAATTATAATTAGCACAAAGTATAATATACATTATTTTTTTAATTAGGTTAAGCAGTTTTAGCTAGATTAATTTAGATAAGGATTTAGATTAAGTTAGGCTTGGTTTTTAACAAATAACTATTGGTTTTTTACTCCTTACTATTGCAATAATATAATTCAAAGTCAAACACACTTTGTAAAGTTTGTACATAATATAAAAGAATCATGAAATTTTGCACATAATTAACATTAAAACAAAAAAATTGCTTAGATGTTAATAAAAGTAGAAATAAATAACTGTTTTTGTAAATTTTTGTAGGCTAGGCTAGTGTAAAAATGTAGAAAAAGTGGGAAAAAAATAAAATTTATATTAAAAAAAAAAAGAAGCACATTACGGCAAAAATCTGATATAACATAACAAAAAAAAAAAATTATGTCGGTTTGCCGAATATGTAGTTATGATAAATGTTGTCTAGAATTGGTTTACTGTTTGTGTATATGTCTTTTATATACGTACCTACGACAAAATTATATTTATTTTTGTGTTGGTTTACCGCATGACATTTCTCAATACATTAAAATTGTAGGAATATAATTAATTAGGTAGGTATATGGAAATAAAATAATAGATATGTAAAAATAAAATTTTTAATATACACTTTCTTCGAAACAAAATTAGCCCCCTAAAAAAGGGGAAATAAAGTGGATGGTGGTCAATTCTGAAATTCTATAAATTATAAGATAAATTAAACTTACTGGAATACTGTTGATGAAAATTTAGAATATTTAGAGGCTTGAAAAATCATGAACGTTAAAAGAACCATGTATTTGGGTCTCATTAACAGAACCTCAAAAGTTTAGCATGGTTCTTAACACCGTTAACCATATTATTATTTAATTGGTTATCCAATTTGTACGTTTCCAGCTACTCTTATCAACATCGAAGTTGTTTTTAGTTGTAAGTGGTAAAAAATATCGTAATATTCAGAAAAAAATACTAAATAAATACACAGATACTGGCAAGTTAATATAAAAGTTAATAGAGACAT
Organism: Argyra leucocephala; assembly: GCA_963942445.1. NCBI lineage: Eukaryota > Metazoa > Arthropoda > Insecta > Diptera > Dolichopodidae > Argyra > Argyra leucocephala. The sequence goes on along the minus strand of OZ012678.1, from coordinate 65,876,001 downwards.
AAAGAGATAGCTGAAAGAGGAGACTAGACCGTAATAATATTAATCCAAACCTTGTAGTTATTTCCGAAAAGTCAATACATATACAGTATAGTGTACTTTATGAGATGGGATGAAATATAAGGTAATCCTACAAATTTATTAATAGCAATTTTAAATAAGCTATTGGCACAAAATCCGGAGATTATAAAACCACTTTTTTGAGTGTTTCTTGTATTCCGTAAAATAAAAATTACCCAATGAGCCTCGCTCTAAAAAAAATGTATTATTAAACATTCAAATCTAACAGAAATAGGGCACAAATTTGTTTTATTGCCAGATAAAGATACACAAAAAAAATTGAAATTTTTAATTTATTTTCGTCTATTAAGAAACTAAAACAAATTAAAATAAAAGAACGAAATTTGAGAATATAATTTAAGTCAAAAATGGCGGATTGTTACTACATTTCGTAATTGTAAAATTGTTTCATAAAGAAAAAAATAAAATACGTAAATACGTTTTGTCAACACTTCTAAAAATAACTTAGGAACGCCAAATAATTTGTCTTCTAGATCTTTAAATCAAATTGGCAAACAAAAACTTTCAGATGAAAAGCTGTTTTACATCATGCCATAAACAATTTGAAATGGGGGTATACCGTAGAAAGAATATTACGTAAGAATATCATTGGTAGATTGAGTACACAATAGTGAGGCTCCAAGTAGAATAGTTATAGGCCATTAGTTGTTATTAATAATCAAACGTAGCAGCTTATTTGGGTCATATGATGAAAAATATTGACGAGGCTACAAATAAATTGCAAAGAGCAAGCAACAAGCTATACCTCTGGACAAAGAAATGGAAAATTAAACTCAATGAGTTAAAATCGGTACATGTAAATTTTACAAATAAAAATTAGAAAATCAACCATCGGTAAATCTGAATAGGGTAAATATACTCCAAGAAACCAATATACTCCAAAAAAGATACTACAACCAGTGACGTCACCATATATGAAAATTCACATCATTCACACCAATATAAAATGGCGGCTTATAATAGTTTTGTACATAGATTATTAAACGTCCCATTGACTAAATCAGACTATGTCAGACTAAATCAGACTAATGAAGAGGTAGAAACCTTAAAATACATAGCAGTAGCCAACAGTTACAATAGCAACATAATCAGTAATTTAATAAGGAAACATAATAACAAATATAAGAATAAGCAAACAATCAATTAGTGAAAAAACTAAATACATATCAGCAGAGTTCTCTAAATTCATCCCATATGCAATAAAAAAACACAATTAGTAAATATAAATATCAAACCGCTCATACAACCAATAACAATATAGGTAATAAACTCAGGGAAAAAAGCGAAATAGCAATAGAAGATTCAACAGGCATCTATAAAATAAAATGCGAAACATGCGACAAATTCTATACAGGCCAAACAGGTAGACCATTTCTCAAAAGATACAAGGAGCATCTACCTGTAAAACACGTAATAAACTGCACATCAAACTACGCAGCACACATAATACAAGAAGGCCACGAATCTGGTGATTTTTAAAGTAATTTCATACCGTTGCATAAATGTCAAAAAGGTAGAATAATGGACACTCTGGATGAGTATGAAATATACAGGAACAACAACACAGAAATCTTGAATGACAAACTTACGTTCAAAAGTAATGTATTATATGACACTGCAATAAAAGCAACAAAATAGGCGGTAAAATGACCCAAATTAGTTTAGAAATATAATCTTTATTTTAAATAAAAAGTAATTATAATAACTTATCCACTGTTTACTGAAGATGACGACTTTCACGTTGTCGAAACATATAAATTTTTAATTTTCATTTTAATTTTTAAATTTAAAAAAGAAAAACGTCCACATAGACGGAAAATAAATAAAAAAAGGAAAATTATTTCCTATTTAAAATATAAAAAAAATTTTTTATTTGAGACATGGAAAAAGAAAGTAGAAACTAATAAAACGTATTCTACTTGGTATGTTCGGAACAGTGACTTGCACAGAGATTTAAAAAGTCTTTGCATAGAAAATGAAATGAAAAGATATTCAGCAAAGCATTTGGCTCGTCTGGAGGGTCATGTTAACGTTGAAGCCACTCAACAGATAATCAAAATGATATCAGAAGACTTAAAAGAACTAAGCCAGTAGATTTAATACGATAGAATTTCGTAAACTTTTTCTTTAAGAAAATAACACTAGAAATAAGTTAATGGTTAGTCCGTCAGATTAGTTTTAATGGAAGGGGTGTGATTTAGCCAGTAAAAATCTGACACACAATAATGGAAGCTACGGGACTCATTGTCTCTATAAAGATTCCTACCAATCTACGAAAAAAAAATATGATGTAAAATGACAAAACATTTTACAACTAATTCTGCTAGGTAAAATTGAAGGATAGCGACGTATTGGTACAAAGAGAGTAAAAATAATTATTTTTTTTTACCGTATTTCACAAGAGTCTATAAATTAAAACAAAGGTTTAAAAGTAGAACGCTATAGACGTAATATAAAAATGGATACTATGTACTTACCTACATAATATACAAAAATGAAAGAAATATATCGAACCGATTTTGAATAATATAAGCTCAAACATCAATTGCGTTTTACTCAAAATCGAAATTTGGCGAATACCGGAAAACAAATCATCGTATGAGGAATTGTTTATAATTAATTTGTAACTAAATAACGACGTAAATACCAAAAATAAACTCAATTGTATACACAACATATGGGAACATTTTATGGTTTAAAATATCGCAGTGAAAAAAATCTCCAGTAACATTGGGTAGCGTATTGAGTAACCTCAAACATTGTAACTGTCCATTTCGATTCAACACTCTCTTCAGTGATGTTCGTTTGATATCGTGCGTTTATAACCAAAATTATTCGTGCTTAAATTTATTTTTTACAAATCAACCTCAGAAATCGTTTATTGTACAATATGAACGTATAGACAGCGGTATTCAAAACGCAATTGAAATATCAAAACGTAATAGATTGAAAATATTATTTTCACAATAATTAGAATTTTACGACGTGTCGTACTAGCGGTTTTTTCAGATTATTTTCTGTGATTGTATAACCAGAGAACACCATCAACCATCGATATAGTAATTAAAAACGAAATTAAATTATTGAAACTATTTAAAATTCTTAACTAGAGAGGAACGGTTCCAATATGCAAAATACATCATTTTGTATTGTATATTGTGTACCTGTTAAATTTTTGCACAATTTTGAATAGCCATTAATTTAATATTAAGACATTGTAATAAGTTAGGACTTATCTCATCCATTATTCCGAATTACTTGATTACCAAGGTACTGATAAAAATCTGATAGAATTTTGTTTTATCTTTAACATTATTATAGACTAAAACCATCTCACTGGTTAATCTTGGAAAAAAATAATTCATAATAAACATCAAAAATGAATTTAATTTCAATGAAAATTCCCGAAAAATGAAATAATGTCCTACAAAATACAAAAAAATTCCCAGCAAATTTAAATTAAAAAATTTTATTTAGCAAAAACACATAAAATCACAGTGAAAAAGAAAAAAATAAAATCATGTCATTTCACATCTATGCTAGAATTTTAAATTGAAAATCAAGAAAACAACAAAAAGAAAAAAAGAAAAACCAAACAATTTTTTTCTAGTCTTTTTGAGCGGACATTTTTTATTCTTAGCAAAAAAAAAAATTAAAGGACCAATAAAACAAAAACGAAATCAGTCTTATGTTATTTTGTTTTGGTATTTTGACTTTATTCTTATTTTGTTTAAATGTCCTTTTTTTGCATTATTTTTTTTTGATGATTTTCCTTTGAGACATTTTCTCTCCCGATGCTTTCTGTATGAGTATATTGTATTAAAAAAAAAATAACATATTCCTATATTGCAAAATATACGTATACAAAATTTCATCAATAAAAAATAATAAAAATAAATGAATAGCAACAATAACAAAAATGAAAAAACAATCAGATTATCCTTACCAGCATATACGGTTTGAGATTCGGGAAGATTTTCTGGTTATTTTTATTTTATTTATTTTTTTTTTTTTTAAGTATTAAATGAAATTTATATAATAATGTTGAATTTTTGTATATTTGTATCGAAAGTCTGGATAAAAATAAAAACAAAAATTTATTATTGAAAAACGAAATAAAAAAAAAAATAAAAAAAGAAAATGGAAAATAAAACAAAAAGAATTGAAAACTGTGACTGATATCTTTTGTCCATCATAATCTTGATTAAAAAAGATTTTATTGAGACAGATGTCAGACAAAATTTTGATTGATGAATAAGAATGTATTTGGAGCATAACAGTCATAATATTATTTTTTTATACACTCACATTTTAAATTATATATAATAATATATACATATATATATGTATATATATTTAGATAGCTTTTTTCTATATTATTGTAACCATGTTATAAGAATATATAGGAAATACAAATTCTTGGGATGCACGATATTTCTGATAATTTATTGGGTGGATATTATGGTTCAGAGGCATTATGGATAAAAATTTCATCAACATTTTATATTTCATTTAATTTTCCTCTTGTTCTAATAAAGCTGAGTTATTTTTAGATTAAATTAAAATCATTTTGAATTATTTGTGAAAAATAAGTCAAATTTTCCATTTAATTTAATTCAATAGTTTATTAAAATCTTTGCTAGGGCTTTGCAATGACTAAGAATAATAATGTATAAGAGAAAGACAGCGATATTATCTTATTAAAATATGTTTTCAATATTATTATTGAAGATTAAGGTGATAAGAAGTTTAAGTAGCCTTCGTTGTTTGGAAGAATCGACTGAGTTTCACCCAAATAATGAATTTTAACATTACCAATGATTGGAAAAATAATTAAATAGGGATGTTGTCAAACAACTGAAATTAAATTTTTTAATTTTGTTATAGTTTAATTCTGAGAAAACCAGAAGCCTTTGGTGGACGTATTCTGAATTATAAATAAATACAAGTATTCGCCCGCTCCTCGAAAAAACTTCGAAGAAGTTTAAGAAAAAATCGTACTTAATTTCATTTAGAATTGCTTTTCATTATTTCAATTTATCCTTGATATTTTAAATTATTATTGATTTATCTTAGACAACAACCGCGAACATAATAATTCATTTAAAAAAAAAGGTTTAATTTAAATTTAATTCTGGGGATGGGTGAGTTGGGTCAATTTGATAAATTAAAATTTTTGTGTGTTTTTGTTGTAATTTACCCTTATTACTATATTATTTCATTTTTTAATTGATTTATCTGAGATTTACGTAATAAATGATTTTAAAAAAAATTCAATTTAAATTTTATTCTGACGGTGGGAGTAAGTTGAGTCAATTTGATAAATTAAAGTTTTTGTATGTTTAAATCATTTTAATTTACCCTTATTACTATATTATTTTCTTTTTTATTGATTTATCCGAGATAACAACCACATTTACGTAATAATTGATTTAAAAAAAAATTAACTTTAAATTTAAATCTGGTGATAGATGGGGAAGTTGTGACAATTTGATAAACTAAAATTTTTGTACGTTAAAGTTACTCATGTATAGAGGGGCATTTTAAATTTAAAATGTTCAATTAAAAATTAATAATATTTAGTTTCGCTACGTTTCCTTTTGAATATCTATCATTTAAAAGAATAATAATGACGATCGCCTGGGAAATGGGTGAGACATTTGTAACGTACTTTTTACAATTTATAGATTAAATATAATGATGCCAACACAGTAAATATGTTCCGGGCCTGACTCATCAACGCCATTGATTTTTGGATTCACGGGCGGTTTCTTTTCAATTTAACATATGAAATTGTTCATATATATATATTATATATTATTATTTGCTGATTTATTTAAAAAATGTGTGCCGTTTTATTTGTCGTGCATATAAAGTTCGTATAAATGAGTTGACAAAAACTTCTGAATTATTTTTGTAACAGTAAAATTATTGCAATTTTAGCTTTAAAGCTTTCAAAGTTCAAAATGCGTCTATCAAAAATATGAATAAAATTTCAAAGAATAAAAAAATATTGTTTAGAAAATGGAAATTGCTATAAAACTACTGATGGTAAGACTTATATTTCTGATTTTTAATGTTATCTCTACGTTTTTAATACCCTTTCAAATTGAAAATTATTAGCGTAATATATACATATAGATAGATATATATCTTATATAAAACAATATAAAATTTAATATTAATTTGTGTTTTTCATTTCGCCACATATACACCTTTACAACAACAATATTATGTTTTATTTAAAATTAACATAATTTTGTGTCACGTTGTCACTTAAATGCAAAGCAAAAACAATGATAATTTTTCAATTATTATCTCATGATTTCTTATTTCATTTTAAATATGTTTCTTGAGTGTTTTGAAAATAGAAGAACGAATATACAAGAAAACATACAAAAAAAAAATAAAACAGGATTCTTTTTATATTTTTAATTATATTAACAAAGACGGCAATGCCATGTCAGTGAAATTAAAATGACACTTTAATTTAACCATAACAAGTAGCTTTAGAAATTCCTGTAAAAGATCTTCTCAGTAGGTAGGTAGGATGTATAATAGTAATGTCTTCAAGTATAATATTCAAGAGATAAAAATAAAAAATAAAATAAAATTATAAAAAACAAATTAAAAATTACTTTGAAGGTGATAGCTGTAGAGAGGTACCTGTATAGTAAAAAGAATCATTAAAAATAAAGAAAATATAAAATTATTAGCACTTAAAATTGTCTTCTGAACTACAGTATAGCTGTCGAGTACACTTTGTTGTAAAGACGAATAGTTTTGTGAACGTCTTAAGGATTTCAGATTTTTGTTTTTTTTTCCCTGTTAAATTACTTTAACCACAAAAAAAAAGAAAATTATACATAATAGCTATGTGTGAAACAGAAATTTTTGAATGTGAACATTTTCTACAAGCGATAAATTAAATGAAACAATAAAAATGCAATATACTTGGCACAACATAATATAAATGCAATATCAGTCAGCTGGAAACAACAAATATCATAAGGGAAGAAATTTACAATATCAGTTTTTGGAAAGCGAAATCTTTAGTAGAATTATAGAGTTAGAATAAACCATGCTCAAAAATCTTCAACCCTCAAAAACAAGGTTCTTAGGATCGTGAAAAGCACAAATGAACAGAATATCTTTTACATAATACATCACATGAATTTAATTTTATAGAAAAAATATTTAAAACATATTTTAAAAAATATAATAATAACAATTTAATTTTACAGTTATAATACATTTTACGTTGAAATTTTGGTTGATTTTTATAACTCACAGATATAATTAATAATAATATATATCAATATGTTATAAAATTAATAAAAATAAAAATCATGAGTTGTATTGTTAGGAAATCTAAACTTTTGAACAGAATGAGCGCAGAATGGACACTATAAATAGCTATTGATGAGCTTAAGTAATGTTATGATGAACGAAACTACTCCTAAGCGGAATATAGCGGAACAAAACAATGATTAACCTACAAATCAAACAACTACAAAACAATTTCAACCCACAAACAGAAATTATTTGGAAGACATTCAATCAGTGTTTTGCAAGTATTACAGAAAGAAACACAGAAACAGAATATCTGGATGGTCCGAATAACAGGATGGTGCCTGATTAAACTATATTCTATACTATTCATGTGAAATTCAGTCCTTTACTAATTGTGAACCAAATAATGATTAAATAATATGCCATAATTTCCGAAAAAATCAAAATAAGAAATGAAATTCGTCTGTTATGCAAATGATGCGGTTATAATTTTATAGAGACCGCTTCGACAGACATTCGGTTGTAAATTTAGTGCTTGGAAAGACAGTTTAGCTCACTTTTTCTTAAAAAAGTTGTAGCATAATACAAAATGGTGAAATCTGTATCAAAAACAAAAAGTATCGCAACAATTCGTAAGTCAGGTGTACAACAGGTCCTAAGACCTAAGTGTATAGGATAGAAACCAACTCAGATCACGGTTTCTTATATCCACCTTATTGACTATAATGTGGTAACAAAACATTCTATAACATATACAAACCAACCGTCAACGACAAGATAGTAGAATAAATAATGCCATTCAAATACGTCAGAGTGTAAATATTTGCAACCCAGAATCAAATGCAGGTGTAAGAATTAGGTTAACAAAGCGCAAATTTAAGCTAAAGACTATTGTCTTCTGATTTGTCATCTGATAATTCTAATCAGAAGATTCTTTGTCCGAATCCCACTCAGGCTATAGATGTTGCAACAAGTTTTTTGCAATCACAAAATAACAATTAAACAGACAGATAACTGAAACATTTTATAAATCGAATGACATCTACATCTCAACACATGTAATATGATTTGTAAGATTTAACAGTTAATGCTATAAACAAAACTAAGGTGAATCAAAAAACATTTTGCCATCATATATTTAAATTTGAGTGAACACAACCATGTCAAAATTCGTTGTCAAACTTTTCATTATCTTCAAAATTGGTCTATTTTCCATTGTTTTGCCAACGACAGCTGAAAATAGAATTCAATGTTTTGTTGCACAGTGTTTTTTTATTGTGTTTTATTTTTCAAAAAATATAATATGTAGCAATTTCAGAATAAAAAAACTTTAAAAACTAGTTTAAGAGTTGGAAAAAAATTAAATGGGTCTGGAAGAGAAATTAATTGAAGAAATTAGGAAATAATTATGTAATTTATTTAATAGTTTCTAAAATATTATTCATAACATAACTTAAATAATGATTGATACTGTTCAGTGTTGTTCACAAATTATTTGTTTACGTTCTTTGACAGCTACTTCTGCCATTGTTGTGTTTAATTAGGCGAAATTCGTTATTCGTCATCGGCATTCGCCTTGGTTTCGTTAAATAACGATAATTAAAAATTGGGTTCAAAATTTTCATATCGTGAAATGTGTTAAAAGCTACGTCAGAACGTACGTATAAAACTATACTTCGATGTGGAACAAACAGTGGAACTAAAGTATAGCCGTTGATATAATTAATATCATCGCCAATGACTTAAGTTTCATTTAGGGCTATGGCCTTCCGGAGTGTGGGTCAGCATCAGCTGATTGCAAATTACATGTTAAACCTCTGATAAATCAAAAATTTGTTGCAAAATTGGCTATCATTATTTGCGAACGGAATAGGAAGTAGGAAAAACGTAAAATTAGAAATTCAATTTCAAATTGAAAAAAAAAAAATAAAAATTAAATTAAAATTGGAATTTAAAATAAAAAACTTACACCAAACATGAAATCCAAACAAATATGAAAATACATATGAAATGCCAGTACTAAACAAATGTAGAAATTTAATGAAGAAGATCATAATTTTACTCTTCATAAATCCTAATCGTTAAAGTGAAACTTAATATCAAGCTTAGGGCTAAAACAACAACATTATAACTGCTCCTAAAAATAACTAATGCATACAGGATATGAATTAAGAGCACCCTTACACTCCCTAATTTTTTTTCAAAAATACCTACTTTTGAGTTCTAATAAAAATAAAAATTATTTTTTAAAATTTTCACTCAACATTATTTACCTGCCCAGCCCCGTATATATTCAACAGCATCTGTTACATTCAATTAAAAAAGATCTTAAAATTAAATTTAACTGCCTGACAATAATTATTATTATTATTATTATTATTGTTAATATGGGAACGAATAAAATGTTCCTTTTTAAGGGAATACATAAAGTTATTAACAAATTTTCATGATTGTGTTTTATAATACGTATACAACCTAAGTTACCTATACAATCTATATGTAATAACCTACTGGTAGATAATGTATAAAATTTTAATAATTTGAAATGAAACACAGGTGACATTTAGTATTATTCATTCTACTTTCTTTGGTATCTCAATTTGGTGCAAAAACAAAAAAACAACATTATTTTTTTGAATGGTTTTTGACGCGTTGGGGATGTAAATGTAAATAATGTCCTGAAAATTATGTTGAAATGTCTACGACAATTACATAGGTATAAATAATAACTTTTGAAAGAAAATAAATTTCAAAATAAAATTTCAAAAATTTTTTAATATGAAAAATAGACACCATGTGTGATTGGATTTGACATGAACATGGTGTTTTTGGTTCTATTTCATTCTCTTGTTGTTGTTAGTAAAAACATTCCGAATCATTAGTATAAATATTTTTTGAAAAAAAAATATTAATTAGAAATATTTTGTTTATACCAAGTCAAATAGACTATAAATAAATAAAATATCATTTATGTCAATTGAATCCATACTCTTAATAATTTCATGGACGAATATTAATTTTATTACTTATAAAACTGATACCATCATTACAATAAGATTTCCGTTCACAAAAGACCATTATTCAGTTGAATATTAACAAGAGAGATTGGGGATTATGTTAATTATAAATTAAATATTATTAAATTGTAATTTTTGACCATAAAGAAGAAGAATGAATCAAAATAATAATAATGTCTATTGAGTCTCTTAGGAAAATTTTAATTCTGAACGTGGTATCAACACTGAGATATTACTTAGTCTTTTTTTTGTTTAATTGGAAAATAAAAACGAAAGAAAAATAAATTAAGAGAAGTTGAATGGAACGATAATTTTTATATTCCTACTGCGATAGTAGTAATAATAGCACAGCGGAGTTTAAGACTAGAATAATAATTTTATATGAAAAATATTATATTTATTCACATTAAATAAAATAATTGGATTTTAGGAAAATTTTAACCTTCGCTTGGACGGCAAATGAAATATACGTATATATTTTTTGTTTTTCCATATATTTTGTATAGAGAATTTTTTGATAAAAATAACTGATTTTTATGTTTTTATGATTATTTTTGGAAAATTTATTATGTAAATGAAAAATCAGATGCTTAAAAAATACATCTTAGACGTAAGTGATGGTCATGATTCTGAGAATAAGTCACTAGATGATGAGTCAAAAGTACAAGAAGAAAAAAATCACATTGTTGATTCAAATCAACATTTTATTGGAAAGGGTGGCACAAAGTGGAATAAGATTCCATCAACATATCAAAGGGCTAAACAACAAAATATTTTTCGACAAAAATCGATAAGTCCGCTATCCATTAACAAAAAATTTAACTGATTGTGAAACATTCGCCGCAATTTTCAATACATCAATGGTTGACATCAATTTTTAATTTAACTTCGTAACAGAATTGTTATTTTTTTATAATATACCAAAAATAAAATTCAAACCAAAATTTTTTTTCTAATAACCTTTGGTGCTTTATTTACTTTATGTTTTAAAATATATTAATTTTAGTATATTTCTGTTTCAATTTAAAATATTTCAGAACCTTTTATCTTATTTTTCAACTTTTATCGAAATAATTACAAAAATTTTATAAAATACCACACATTTTGTAAGAATGAAAAAAATATTAACATATTATGTCAATCTTGCCTAACAACGAAGAAAAAAAAGATAAAGTTGGCGAAAAATTGGGCATAGACACGTTTTTCCGAACTTTTCTTTATATATTCAATATTTACTAAAAAAATTAGGCACTGATCTCTGATTTCATTAAGATTGGCCAAATAATGAAGTTTTAATGCAAAAGCAAAAAAGTAAATATTAACATACGTTAATCCTGCCCAAGTGAAGGTTAAGGAATTGTAAGAAGTTAAAATTTAATAAAAGTAAAAATTCAATTTCGAATTTAAAAATAGGTAACACTGCTATGTAATTCAAAACAATTCAGTAGACAACGGTGGTAATTGAATACAAATATAGGCATTTTCATTTATTTTAGTTAAATACTGTTTACGTCGACTTACACACTTAAATACAATAAAATAAAAAACTGTCATAGATTAAAATAATGGCAATAAAACTCCCAAAGTGATACAAGGTTTTGCGTAAAAACGGATTGAAAAAGGTTTTCGAGGTTGGGAAAAGAATAGATAATGTAATATTCTATCTTGCTAAATAGCATTGAAAATACATCTGAACGTTATAATAACCTTTTTTTTTCATTACATATGGATTTATATTTGTGATTAAAAGTTGGTAATTCTTAACGTCTTACTATCGGTTTTATGCATCACATGTAATTGTCACCGTGATAAAACATCGAATTGGAATGTTATAAATTATGATATTAGGTTAAGTTCAAAGATGGAAACTATTTGGGGTTGATATTGATTTGCTGTTAATTCATAATTACTGATAGAGAAGTATCAATATTCCCAGGTTGTCAATACAAAGTATATTGTGATTTATCGTTATCAGCTATGTACTTATATAATATAATTTTTGATTTCTGACGAAAACATCTAGAAAATGTCTACAAAATATCATAGATATTATTATTCAATCTGTAAATTGGAAAAATACGGTATTAATATCTGAACTATTTTAAAACCGATTTTCATTATAATGAATTTTCAAAAAGAGACATAGCGAAACTAAATATTTTGAATTACAAATTTCAATTTAAAATTTCATCCCATGTCACACACACACATCTCAAAATACAAAAATTTTAATTTATCAACTTGCCTCAATTTACCAATCTTCAGAGTTTTTTTTTTGTTCTACAAAAATTAAATTAATATTTAATTTTCTTTTAAATAGTAGAATACGTTATGCGGTTGTTGTCTGAGATAAAATCAATCAAAAATTTTTTTAAAAATGGTACCAAAAATAAATTGAAATTATGGAAAACAATTATTAAGAATGAAATTTAGTACGATTTTTTATCAAATTTTATATTTCGAGCAGTGGCGAATGCCGAGGAGGTGTGAAGGAGTTTTATTAATTCTGTAAATTTATTCAAACACCTTTCCTCTTTGTATTTTTAACCCGGTGAAACTTTCTATTTTAGACTAAAAAATCTAAATGTTGCTAGGTTTCTTTTGACCAATATTTTTTAATATTTGATTGCATATATCGATATTTTGGAAGCAACATACTTCCTTCATCAATGCTTGTGACTAATTTCAACGTGAACGGCAACCTGACAACAATTAAATTGTTCTATTTAAACCATCACAAAAATAAAAATCCGATAAATAAATTAAGAAATAAATATGACTTTCTATTTTGTTGAAATAGTAAAATGTTGTTTTCATAAAACATAAAAAGTTGTAGTACATAACAAAATTAAAATAAAATTTTTAAGATGATACAAGAAATTATTTAAAATGCAAAATTGCAAAAATGAAATTTAATTTAATAAAATTAAAAAAAGTAATAGCTAAAAAAACAAAAAAAAAACTATTATACATCACATGAAATTTAAAAATAATTTAGATAGATAACCATATATAATAAGCAGTGTTGTAAAAATCGCTAACTCAACTGAAAGTCATATTCAATATTTAAGCTAGGATCGGTTGAGCTTCGATTCTGTTACCCTTATCAGCTAAAGCTTAAGTTAAGTCACATTTTGAGCTTCTCGTAGATTGTTTGAAGTTTTAATATTAAGCTAAACTATGAATTAGTTTAAAATTGGACATAAGTTGAATTCAACTCAAACAACCTCAAATTCAAAGAAAACATTTTTAAATTTTGTGATGAAAATTTTTCATTTTTTATATATCCAAAAGAACTTAAAAACATTTGTTTTTTTTAATTTGAAGTTATTTTAGTTGAACTCAGCTCACGATCCATTTCAAATTATGAGCTAAGTACTCTAAGCTCAATCTAAAAGTAGTTTCAAAATATGAGCTAACTCATATAGCTATCAATGAGTGAGATCAATAATGTTATGGTTATGAATTCAGATCAATTGTTACGGGCTCAAAATTTGAGCCAATACGTAAACGAACTTGTGCATTTATGTCCCCTGTTAGCTAGCTCAAAATTTAAGTTGGGCTTTTATTTGAGCTTGTCGTTTAAATTAGGTTTTTTACAACCTTGCCTTTCAATAAATGTTAATAAATTTTTCAGAAACATATTATAAGAAATTTAACAGATTCAATTTTATTGATAAGCTGATCTTTAAATTGGAAGGCCAGGAAGTTTTAAATGTCATTGATGTCTATGGCAAGAGATATGAATTTGAAAATTAGTTGGAACATTTTATTCCTTACCGTTGACTTTAATTTTATAGGCTGAAAATTATTAATTGTTGCTATCATCATTCTAAAGAGTCATGAACCGTAAAGGATTAGTCCTAATGAGCTACAGAATATAAAATTTTAATGAAAATTTATTACTTTAAGTTTCCAATGTATCTACCTAGTTTTATTTCATACAGCAAAAAAATTTAATTGTGTCGAATGAAGACTATCATGAAAGATAATAAGTTATACCTATACATGAAATCATTATTAATGAAGAGTTCAGTATAATTAGTCTCTATACTTATATATATTATAATAAAAGAGTATCTATATTCGGATTCACAGAAAATAAATTGTAAGTAAATTTTAATTGCGAGAAAATTTCCTTTGTCTTACAAAATATTTTATAAAAATAAATTTTATAAATTAATTTCTTTATTGCTATTAAGAATGACTGCTAATAAATTCTTGTGCTACAAAAGTATTAATTTATTATGAGTATAGTTTATAAAATTGTGCAATAATAACAATCCATTCAAAACGGAAAAAAAACAACAACAACAAACAAGAAAATAAAATAATATTTTTCCCTAAGATAAGAAAAACATAATAGTAGTTACTACTATAACTCCCTTTGCATGATTCTATTGTTTTTAATAGTGTATTTTGTATTTCAAATGGATTCAATTAGAGTCCTTTTAATGTTTTTACTTACAATTTTTTTTTTTATCTATCCTACTGCATTTTTAAGTGATACAATTAGTAACCGTTACATAATAAGTATTTAAATGTACATTATACAGGATGTTACAAGGATATATGGATTTATTATAACTTATACTGTAATAGGTTCGATTTAATTTTACAAAGATAAAATATAATTCTAGATTTTGTGGTATTGTTAATGGTTCTGAATTCTTGAAAATTCAGTTTTGAAGTTGTTTCGTTTGAATTAAAGTAGATTTTTGTGAAATTTTAAATTTAAGCATTAGGTAAAAGTGATATTTTTTTTGTGTGAATTTATTTAAATCGTATGTTCTAGGAATATATTTGAAATTGAAAATTCGAAATAAGCAAATATTCTAGGAAAAATATAATTAATTTTTATAGGGTTCAAAATTTATTTTTTTATAAAAGGCTTGCACAATTGAAATATATATCAAAAACAGCTTTGTAACTGAAAATGGCAAAAAGACAAGAATGAAAGACATCAAATATTAGCTGTAAATACATAATGTTATTATTATCCTTATTATTTTAATTTTATTGCCTTAACTTATTTGTACAATATGTTTAAGTTCATATATTTTAATGCTATATTTCAAGATATTACTAGAATATTTACAACTTTGATTTATACTTATTTAGACTAACCTAACTTTATTATTTAGAATAAATTTTGTTTGTAAAAAACAAAATGGCAAGTAAAAACCCTTAATTAATTATTTTTCTGCTAACATAAAACCTAATTTAAACCCATCCTAAAGCTTAACTAACGTTTACTTAGTAAAATGATCTTAATACTAGACGCTCTTATAAACGGATTTTTAGAATTGCCACAGCTTTCAAGAAAGACAGTTGCTGTTTTTTTATATATTAGTTATATATGTTATACATACCCATAGATGTTTGCATAAAGGACATTGCGAGTTCAATACAGGCTCAGTAAGTTCAATACAACCCAAACTTAATCGATAAATAAAAAATTGGAAATAAATATTCTATTCATATTGATAGCAAAATAATTCAGTATTACATTAATCACCCTGCAGAAAAATATTATTTATAATATTTTGTTGTATGCTAAGGTACAGAGATTAATATTAAGGATTAGAAATAATAAAATGGAAGAAATTTTATGATCTCTTGATGAAACTTTTAAATAAATAAATAAAAAAATAAAGGATTAATTTAAATAATCTTGGAATAAGATAAAATTTTGTTTTAACAATTACTTGCATAAAAAAACTGTAATTGAATGAATGACTTTTTCCTATTTTATCTAAGTATTTTTGAAGAAAAAAAAAAATGTAGATTAAAATAAATAATTTATAATAGTACAGGATACTCACCAAATAATTTTGATATTTAAAAAAAGAATAGCTAAATCCTCTTATCTCAAAAAAAAATTGAATAAATAAATCTCAAATTAAAATATTTCAACAATAATTAAAAAATTAAAAAAATTAAAACTGATATAAAACTTTTGTAATATATCAATATAAAAAAATATTAAAATATAATAGGTGATCATAACCTAGAATGAATTACGATATTATTATTAGGGTTTTCAGACCTTGTCTTCACCAAAATGAATTAAATGTTTTTCAAATAATTTGACTCAAACCTTACTTCTTATATTACCGATTTTTACTTCAAACCAAAGTTTTCAAACATTGACACATTTTCAATAATAAGATAAGATAGAATTCTAATTACGCCAATCAATTTACATCCAATATTAACCAAAACAAAATCGTTAAAAGCTTAAATTCAACGAGTAGGGTATTACGCGAGGAAAGTTCCTGTGGTATCACAATAGACCTCACCGGTCTAAGTGTGTCGATGTACTGTCGGCAGCCACTACTACCTACCTACTTACCTAACCAAAACAAGCATTAATAAACTTTTTTACTCAACTCGATTTTGTGTCACCTCTAAATACAGTTTGATGTATCTGAAAAATATATTTTTTAATAAAAATTATCTTTTCAAAATAATTTTAAGATCATCGTTTGAATTTAAGACTTCCAATACTCCATAAATTTTTTAATGTAATTATAGAAAGAATGAAATTAAAATTTGATAAGAGATTTTCTTACTGTAATCCCACTCTAATTTTCAGTTTACATTAACTACTACTGAACCCAAATAGAATATAATTTTCATGCATAACCAAGCGGTTTTGGAACACCAATTTTTTCTTACTAAGTTAACAAGCAAAAAAATTTGTAAAATAGACGACATACTATTTTTTTTTTTTTATTTAATTTTTCTTCCCAAATGATCGCTCGTATAGAGTATATACAACTATATATTGTGCGTAAATACATATTATGCATATACAATTTATCAATAATACCTGATAACAATGGATTCTATTTGTCTTGAATTTAATTTTACAGCCATCATTCATAAAGGCAAAATTATATCATGAAAATTGAAATAAAATCATAAAATATCTCAACTAAAATGCTTCATTGGCCAAAATAAGGAGTCTACGGTAAAATGTTTACTTCAAGCCAAAATCTGAAAAAATTTACGCATCTTAAACAATAAATCGTAAATTTCAAAAAACGATATAACGGATTTCATTGATTATTCTCAGATGATGTTCTGACATTAATTATGGGATATAGATATTAGTTGAAAATTATTTAATTTTTTATTCAAAACACTTTGTACTAATAAATATTCTGTTAAGTCACATTTCTACACATGCTATTATGCTATACACCACCGGTAAGCAAAATTGTAAATCAAACTGCAACTTTAAGACAATATTATGGGTTATAAATCATCAAACAATGATTGAATGAATTATCGCAGTGTGAAAAAAACCAGGCAAATATTCAGTGCAGCATCGATCTACCTTGAAGAATCTTACGATAAAAGTCTTACCTTACACCGATCAATATAACGTTATATGATATGTAGAAGAGAAGAAGAAAATAATATATGCAGAAATACTCGATTACTGCTATAGTTTATAGTTTAAGCTCATAACTATAAATGGGGCTCATTTGTGCAAATATAAGTCATCATTGTTATAAGCTTTCAAATCCAAGATACTCTACGTATACCGACTTGTTCATAATTGATAATACTCATACACATTTTGTAGTCCTCAATCCTCATAGAATAATATTTAATTCAATTCTTTATATTACCGAATCACACATGGCACACAATTATTGTTTAGTATTTAACATTGTGCAATAAAGCTGGTCATGTATAGGAATAGCTTCTATAAACTGAATAATATATTAAATAAATAAAATTTGTGATTAATGTGGCTTGCTGTACAACATTATTTTATTTCTAAACTGAATAAAAGATCAGTCTTATAGAAATTAAATTATTTCGTTTTACTCTAATTGCACCAAGTGCAAGAATTTCAATGCTATACAATGATTTGAAAATTAAAATTTCCAAATCTATGATAAAAATTAAAATTTTAACAGCGAAAATAAATTATAATTATTCATTATCTCATTCATATCTTCTCTAAAATATTTGAGAATAAATTCACTGATTATAGATTATAATACTAACACAAAGAAATAAATTTAAAAAAAAAAAACAATACTCAGTGTATATTCAATGAATTTTTCAAAATGTCATAATTTTAAAATAATATTTATAATCCATAATTTTCTAGTATATATCAAGTTTTGATAAAAGCGTTTACATAAAAACATAAAAACAATAAAAACAAATATATCACAATTAAGTTTTAACATCATCGTTTGTCATCATCACATTATTACGATCCATAAACGTAAATTTCATGTATCATTTGAGGATAGGAAAATTGGAGCTTAGCCTAAATGTAATTGCGAATGTATTTTTATGGCTGTATTTGTTTTGAAAAGACACAAAAATAAATTTCTAAGACCAAAAAAAAAAAAAAGGAAAATGAATATTGCTTAGATGTAGGAATATAAATATTAGGAGAGAGGTGAATTTCTTACAATTTTAATTTTTCTTTTTTTATTGTTCTTTTTATTTGTTCTTATTTTTGCTGTTATATTATTGTTATTTTTATGTTTAACAAAATCCGATTATTGTTTCATATTATAACCACAATAGGATTATGCAATGTAGAGTATTTTCTACTTAAATGATGATGGTCGGTCGGTTATATTTATTGTGTTTATTACAAAATTCATATTATTATATACTTACATACATACATACATTATATAATGTTCATAGATTCATTTATAAGTATGTGGGTCATCATAAGGATTAAGTTTGTTATATAATTGTTATCTTTTATAGGGCTATATAAAAATACATATATACAATACAATACAATACAATTTAATATATTGAAGAATAAATAAATAAATGTAATAACTATAGAATTTTCGGGCCAAATTTTATAGTTTTTTAAGTTAAAATGAATATTTTCAAAATGAAATTTTTATTGAGGCTGTTCTAGGTTGTCTGTCGATGGCTATTCAGTTTTTTCTTGTAAATTTACGTTATTTCCTACTGATTTATCTTTGCCTATCGTATTTGTAGTATTCTTCTGATTTTACTTTTTTATTTCTTTAGATTGAACTATTTTAGTACTTAATAAGGAATCGAAGCTATTCGATCGAACTATTCTTATAATATCACTAGGTAACGGTTATAATAAATTAATTATTATAAGTCAATGTAAATACCTTAAAAATGTAGATAGAAAAATAAATGAATTGATTATAAAAAAAAAACCTAATTTAATGAAAATCTCGGGATCAAATTAATTTTGAATGAAACAATAATTTTTGTATCAACAAAACCGTTTATATCAATATAAGAAAAAAATGAGATAAAGTTGCCATAGTTTTCAGAACTCTTAAAACTATGTCTTGCCAAAATTTTCTTTAACTCTGACAATTCCAAGTTATATTTTTACTAGAGAGTATTATTGCAAACGGCCATAAAAAACTTTTTGTCATAAATTTTTAAATGTATTGAGTAAACTAAAAAAATCGATTCTATTCCTTCAAAACTTCTATTCCTCTAGAAAAGGCCTAAACATCTAATTTTTAATTTTGCAACTGTTTGATTGCATTTTTTGTGTTCCATTTTTGTCTATACACAGAAAAAACAAAATTGGTAAAATCAAAGAATCACAATTATATGATTAAAATTTCCTGATATCAATTATTTTTTTCCCTAAATCAAAGAAATAAATCTTAAAATCAAAACTCAATGTTTTCTGTATTTTCAAATTCAAATTGTTTGATTTTACAATTAAATATTTTATCTTATTCAACTAAATATTTCCCTGTTTTTTCGAATATTAAATAATTTAATTAATTAGTAAAATTAAATAAAACTGTAGCATTTTCACTCAATTTAATTTAGCTTTCTGTTGATCATATTTGATCTGAATTCTATAAAGAATTCTTTGATTTTTCCATTTATGTACCCATAAATTATTTAAATATATTTTATTTTAGGAAACAATCAAATTTTTAAATTCAGTATATCTAAGTATTTTGAGTATACTTTTTTTTACAATAAATGTAATATATAAATGTAATGGAGAGTATTTATCGGACGCCATCGCATAAGAATTTAATTTGTTTTTGTTTAATTAAATGTGGTGTCGAATCGACAAATACTAGAATATATTCCTCGAATTTTCAAATTGGGTTAAATAATTCCCCCATTTTAGCAAACTATTCCTCAATTCAACAAATCTTCTTGCAATTACTAGAGCCTAGAACATTCTTCATCATGTCCGGTGTTGTGTAAGTATACCGTGTCGAATCATTCATTTTCAGTGGTCTTTTAACTCCGGTATAGAACACGTACATTTTATTTGAATTGTGTTTTTAAAATATTAATTTAAGTGTTTTTAGTGTCATTAATTTAAAAAATTGTTATAAGTTACAGAAATTAAAAAAAGAATAAACAAAAAGATGAATATATTAGAAATTAATACATTATACCTATTGATCTACTTAAGTTAGATACTTTAGCTAAATTTTTTTTATATAAGATTTAAACCTAAAAAAAAATGATAACAAGGAAATGAACAAAAAAGGAAATTAAAAATGAAAAGATAACTAAAATTTTGTAAACTATTGTTATAAATTTTTTTATAAAGATTTATCAATGTTAATTGTTGTTGTTAAATGGATACAGTTGTTGAACAATTCGTTTATGTAAATTATAAGTGACAATTTATATTGGAGTTTTCTTCTACTAAATTTCAATAATTCACGATTTACCGCTGTACAAATTCGAAAATACGAGAATATATTCCTTGATTTAGCAAAATCTGTTAAAAAATTCTGTCATTTTAACAAACAATTCTTCAATTCAACAAATCTTTTTGCAGATTACTAGAATTAAATCTAGAATGGAAATTATTCAAAATGTCATTCAAAATTTGATACCGAGTGAAATATATTAAATTTAGAACCCCTCTTTTAGAGTGGAGGAAAGCAAATGTAAGTTTGAATTAAATTTTGTGAGCTTGTGTGGCTTAATTAATTTACTGTGAAATTTAGGGTTACGCAGTGACTCCCATTGCTGAGGCTGAAACACTACCATTTACTTCTAGTGTTCCCACGTGGATATCCAGTACAAATTTTCAAATAAAAGAGGATAAATATTTACATAGGGCAACAAATTGGCATACCTCTGGTAAGACATAAAAAAATATTCAAGTAATGTTTAAATTAGAAATAAATTAGAGTTATAATTTTATTCGTTATTTAACAGATTAAACTCAATTTTGAAAAACTTTACACCAGTAAAAGCCAATTTTTATTTTCGAAATGGAAAGAATTTAAAAAAATATATATTTTAGGATAACATTGCTAAGCAGAGCTCAGATTTACTAAGTGCAGAAATTAGTGTTGGTAAGTTGTTTTAAAGAAATTTTCGAAGTTTCTTTTGCATTGTTTTTTGATCTTTTCAGACTCAAGATTATTTTCCATGTATTTCGCTTAATTCTATTTTAATTCCAAGTGGGATTCATTCAAGGAAAAAACCTTAATCCATTCTGAAAGGTCAGCAACTTATTGCAATTCACGTTGTGGTAACAATTATATCTTTTATTTAATTTTTATTTTCGGAAATAGGTAATGCAGAGGGTGAATTATTAAACACTGTCGCAATGGTTATTTTTTGAATTCAACCGAAATGTGTTATTTTATTGAAATTATATTGAACTTTGATTTTTGTACAAAAATATTATTACGCATATTATATGAATCCAAATAAAATTCATTAAAACAATATTTTACTATTTTCTTTATTGTAATATTTTTTTCAGGATAAGTTCCATGATCATTTAAATAGTTTCAAATGATTCTCTGATTTTACAAATTTCTTCATCAATACTACCAAGAAAAATTTGTTAAATCGTCGAAATAATATTTCCATTTACCCAATTTATTCTACAAATCCACCAAAAAACTTTTGTTAAATTTTGGAATTAATTATTCAACTATCCCAATTTTTTCTTCAGGTTTACCAAAATCAAAATTGTTGAATTATAGAAATAATTCTGCAATTTGACGAATTTCAATTTTCTTGATTCTTTGAATTTTCAAAACTTATGTATGATATTCCTAAAGTTAATTTGCAAATAATAAAATAAATTTACGAAATCAAAGAATATTTTTGTTGGATCAAAGATTGTCAGAAAGAATTCTTTGAAAATGCGAATTGAAGATTCAGCACATTTCTAAATTGTTTCTTAAAATTAAAGAAACTATTTGAAATTACAACAAAAGATGTACGATGAAAAACAACAAATCTTATTTCGTATGACTGAAAATCATACAAGAAATTATTTGAAATCAGACACGGAATTGTTTGAGATTATAGATTTTTTTTTCTGTGTATGGAAGGGCGTAAACACATAAAACCAGTTGCAGGTGTCCGCGCTTTCATATAACGTAATAAAACACAAATGTGCAATTAAATGGTTGTAAAAGTATAAATTGCCTGTTTACACTTAGCCTTACACTACCAAAATTTTTTTTATATCAAAACTTTAATATTGATTTTACTCGTCACCTAATATCACTTTCAGATACACTTTGTTATGACTTGTTGTCACATCGTATGTTTACTTTTATTTGCAAAAATATGCAAATGAGAGGAAAAATCAACAATAATTTTATTTGCAAAAAAAAAGTAAACATACGCAAAATTTGCACACATTTTTTTATGTCAGAAATTAACTTACTTTTAGACTATAAATTTTTTTGAATTTTTTTTAAAGAATTTTTGAATGTATTTTTTCTATAAAGTTAAAAATAATTTTTCTCGGGTTTGGTCTTTTTGTCCGTAAAAACTATAAAAATAAATTTTTCAATAAGGTAGACTATTTTTTACTTAATGAGAAATATTGGCTTGACACTTAAAACAACAACAAAAATTTGACAACAAATTATTTTTACAAATAGAAATTTTATTTCCAAAAGTTTACTTAAAAAAGAACTCTGACATCTGACATTTAAAACTTACAAACATAAAAATGTAAACATACAGGAATTTGGGTCAAGTTTAGGGTTCAGATATAAACCAATTTTCTTGTTGCTTAAAAACACAAATTAAAAAACTCTATAATCATTGTTATTCTTGAGACCATTGAATTGACGGTTTTTTTAGCTCAAATCCCTGTAGAGATTGTTCTATGCTATGTCATCAAAAACTTAAATTCCTAAAAAAAAATAATAATTACAAATACTTTTGTAATTCAGCACAATGTTGGTCTTTATTATTTTGAAAGTTTAATTATAATGAATTCTTCTATTTATCTCGAATTTTTGAATTAAATTATCAATTAGACGATATGTATCAATTAGGTGCAATTATTTGTCAAATATTGTTGCTTGCTAATTCTCTACAGATACAAAACAAAAAGTAAGAAATAAAGTTTGTTATATTTATTATTCATATATCCCTGATAACCAAGTTTTGGAGTTATTATACTATACAAAAAGTTTTCTTATACTTTTACAGATTAAATAAATTACTTAACCTGCTCCTCAAAATTCGAGGAAGTTTGATAAGAAACCATACTTAATATTTCGTTATAAATTGTTCTGCATCATTTCAATTATCGTGGACACTTTTTTATTGATTTATCTTAAACAAAAACCGTAATAATTTATTTAAAAAAAATAAAAATTAAATTTAAATCGGCGATGTTGTTGCGGCAATATGCAGAATTAAAATCTTTGTATGTTGAAATGGAGTAAAATTTTAAATTGAAATTTCTAATTGAAAATAAAAAAAATTTTAAAACATAATTGAATTCGCTACATCTCTTTTTAATAACCGTAATTTTTTTTCCACTCTTGACTTATAGCTTAGGTAGAATAAGTTTTTCGTGCTCAATATAGTACGGTACTGCAATTTAACACTACAACCTCTACAATATTTTGACTATTTATTTAACAAATTACTGGCTTATCTAACCATTAAATGTGGAAAACTACTGCTATTGTCAGGAACTAAGAGCCTTCTTTAATAGAATAGTTTCATTTTATTTAATTAGTTACCAGTTATTCAATTATTTTTTGTCATTTATTATATCCCAATGACAAAGGTTACTAGACCAGGTCGAAAAACCAATAAAGCATTTTGCATTTGCTTCATCGGGAATTGAATCTTTCGGTTAAGGTAGGAAGGGACGCCCTATTTACTGTGCCACCCAGCTTCATTTTAAAATGGTTCAGATATTTTTTTTAATTTACAAATTAAATAAATATTTTTGTATAGGTAATTTTGAATTCGGATTATTCAGGAATGACAAACTGCAAATCAAGTTTGAAGATAACATGCCAAAAAATGATACAATAATACGATATTTTTTCACTATTTGTTATTATTGTTATCTTTTTGTGCCGACCTATATGGTGTAGTAATGGTGTGATTTAACTACTAATCCAAGGGTGAATTGCGGTTAACGAATGGATGTTAAATTGCAATTTTATTTTATTATTGAACAAAATAATAAAGCTTATCCCGTTTTAGAGTTGTAAGAGTATGTTAAATTTTTTCAAGTCCTTAATTTTATCAGTTAAATAAATAAAAAAGCGTTATGTTGAAAAGATACGTATTTAAATTGTACAGAAACAGTTCTGAAAAGAAATACTTCCATTTAGGCGATTTGTGTACCTGGAAATATTTGTATTTTTTGCGATCTATGGCATCTCATTCAAATAGAAGACGAGCGGATGATGCAGAATAGTAAGCAGAATTTGTTTGCATCTGTGTTGGACTTACAAATTTTGAACAGATATATTTTGTGAAACGGACTGTCGAATCCTGCGATAAAGCATGTCAGTGTTCTGCTATTGGATATGCTCTTGCTTGATATTGGATTACATGTTTTAATTTATATATATTATTGCACAGTACTGATTTTTTCTTATTTATTTAAGTAGAATAAGAGTATTTACATTCAGGCATGTATTGGCTGTTAAAGTATCTACTCCTGCGTTATCAGGGATAATATTATAGAGGTACATAAAGTATAGCAAAAATAAAAATAAAATCATTAGTTTTAGGTTATAATATATTTTTATATAAGTTCTAACAATTATTTTTATTATCTACTTCTACTCTGTACTATATAATTACTGAATTTATTCTTGTTCGGAAGAGAAGTAGGTAAGGAAAATACAGATACTGTCATAGTCTGTCAAATAAATATAACTCTCAATGATATAATAGTAAATCCAAATACTATATTTTAATACTTCATTATTTTATATAAAATAGATCGAAATCAAAAATTAACATACGTTTTAAAATTAACTAAAATAAGTATCAAATTATTATAGGCAATTTGTATAACGGTACTAGGAATTTCATTATATTTTTAGAGTGAAAGAAAAAAATTCTAAAAATATAATAAAAATAAAATCAAATTGTATATAATAATATATTATAGCTATAATATATACATATCTAATATCATATGTACGTACTCACATTTACATTAAAAAAAAAAAACAAAAAAAAAAACTAACATAAAAGAAAAAAAAGATGAAAACGAATTATATTTTGGTTATTGTATTAAAAATAAGAACGGTGGGAGATAGAGAGTAAAGTTCAAAACCTAAACAAAAGTAGATAATATAAAACTTGAGATTTGGATTTTTTTTTTTTCAATGATTTTCATATTGCAAATAGTTGGTTATACCGTTACAGATTCCATAAATTGACTCGTAATTTAAACTCATGTTAACTTCATATTAATGAAATTCTAGGACTATTGAATTTTCGTTTTTTTATATTTTTTTTTTTTTTTTTTTTTTCTACTTTATCCAATACAAAATTTTATTTATAAAATGAACAAATTTAGAGGCAGTTCTGTTTAAAGAAAGAATTATGGCAACATATTAAAAAAGAAGCAAAAAACAAAAAAAAAGGAGTAAAGTCAGCTTAAATTAAAGAATATTATATAAGATGAGAGAAATATACGAATATATGTCAAGGATAATATAATAAATATTAGAATTGAAAAGGATATGATGTTTAATAGGTTTTTGTGCTGTATACATAATGATGGTAAGACATGTTTCTATTATTATAATTGATTATTCCTTTTATGTAATGATTTTTAATATAATTTTCTTTTAAAATTACGGAATTTTTATAGTTTTGGGAAACAGAAAATTTTAATCCTTTTGATAATAATAAAAAAAAAGGCAACGATGTAGAAAATAATATTAGATAATAGTTTTGTATAAAACAAGCTACAGGTAATCATTATTAAGAAAAACAATTCATTGAATTGAGTATCCACTTAATTTGATTTTATTTATTCGGTCGACTAATATTATATTGGTGTATTATAAGTATTGTGGTATTGGCCAAGTGTCAAATTTGACGATTATCGATTAGAGGATTGATACATCTTATAGTTAAAAGTGTTAACTATATTTAGATACAACAATTTAACAATATGAAGATAATTTATTTGTACTGGAGTAAATGGGTCGTAACCTAATAAATAAATTAAGTAAAAATAATTAAAGATTTGCTAAGCTAGTTTTTGTTCAATGTCGCACGGATGGGATTGTAGGATAGTGGTGATGTTTAGCTACTTTTGTAAATATTTGCAAACTGTTGTAAACTGCTGATAGGTATTTACTTGTAAATTTCATTTACAGAATTCGCCTAACTTATTATGATGATTTTTATTATTAACTTGGTTTTGATTCTACTACATTTTTAATTTGGTTTTGGTATATTTTGGTACACACTACAATCAGATTCAGATATACTTTTAGATTATAATACCTTTATCGGTGAATTTTTGGTTTTTCGATTTATTTCGTTGATATGGAAGGTCTTTGACTCACTGATGGTCATTCTCAGTTGAAAGCACGACCATCAGGCAGTAAAAAAAAATAGAGGATAATAAAGTATACCAAAGTCATTATGAGTTACTAACTTATTAAGAAAAATTTAGTAGTAGTAATTTTAGTAGTCATTTAGTAGTAATTAAAGTTTTTAATAAAAATATGTTTATTTAAATTTATTCTATACTCTGTGCGAGGGATTTGGCTCTTTTTGATGAATAAATAAATAAATAAATTAAATCAATAAAATAATTAATAAATCATATCGTAATGCAAATAGCTAGTTTGAGATTGTATCGTTGGTTCATAAAAGGAAACTAACAGAAGAGCAGCGGAAAACAAGCAGACCAATTCACAAAATTAAAAAGAATAATTTTTTACTACTATTTTTATTTCTTTTCAAATTTATAATTCAACAGCGAAAGTTCTAAGATAATTTTTTTTCTTCACATAATTAAAAATTTAATTTCCTTAAAAAAAATCTTCGAAAGGCAATACGGCGATCAGTGCTTCAGAAGTTATGAGCTATTTTATCTCCACACTTCCATTTTTTTGTAGTTTTTTTTACGGTTTTATTTTTTTTTTAAATTGTCAAAATAGTCAATATTTGTTTATTTGATTTTTGTTTTAGTTTATTCTATTGTTTTTTTATATTTCTTTACATTTATTTATTTTATTTTTGACGTTCTAAGCGCACAAAGTTCAAACCGATGATGAACCGATGAGAAAATTGGAATGATAACATTTACACACACGTATGAAGATGTAATTGCAATTGATGACATAATATAAACGATTAGAGCTGGCTTATACAACATATTTTGTTAACTGCAATTGCAATTCAATGTCAAATCAAATCACAACATCAAATTATCGCGTGATCTATTATCTCTTTATTCTCTATGATAATTCTATTATTTCTTTTATGAAAGAGTGATAAAATTTTATTAAATAATTAAACCGTACGTGAGCATGGGACATTCAACTAATAATTATTAATTAATAAGCAATTCAATTGCTAAATCGTAATTAAATCGCAATTCAGAATGATTAAATAAATAAAATTTCCTTAAATTGCCATGGCAGCGAATCCTATACAATTGTCGAGTAGGGTATAGTCGGACAAGAGCTATTACTGTCGTCTTAATAAAAGTTGAAATAAAAAATATATAGTATAAGATCAGCTGTTAATAAACTGAGAATAATTGAATAGTACAAATGATATTTTATCTGAAATAAGAGTTATGATGTTGATAACACTAGAAGAAAAACAAATATGATAAACAGTCTCACAAGCTTTTGATAAAGTAGGGCATGAAGGTATAGAAAAAAATTCATAAATAAAAACCCATAAATTCAAAATTTATAAAATGGTGGCAAATTAATCCTGGGAAAACAATATATCCTCGCTGTATGCAACAGCGACTATGCATAAAAATAATTTATATTTTTAACCAAAGCCACGCCCACGCTGGGTGGTGCAGTAGGTAGAGCGCCTGCCTTTCAACCGAAAGGTCCCGGGTTCGATTCCCGATGAAGCAAAAAAAAAATGCTTCATTGGTTTTTCGAGCTGGTCTAGTACCCTTTGTCATTGGGATATAATAAATGACAAAAAATAATTGAGAGTATATATAATCTGGTAACAAATTAAATAAAATGAAACTATTCTATATAAGAAGGCTTAGATCCTGACAATAGTAGTAGTTTTCCACATTTAATGAGTAGATAAGCCAGTAATTTGTTAAAATAAATACTCAAATTATTGTAGATATTGTAGTGTAAAATTGCAGTACCGTACTTAATTAGGTACGAAAAGGTGATTCTACCTAAGTTACAGTCAATATCATAAAAAACAACAATATACATATCCTCTAAGAGGCGTATAGAACCTTAACTTTGAATCCAACTATAAAATCTCTGTTAATTCATTTTTCGCATAATATTCACTGTTAAATATGAATTCCGTTCATAATAAAGTGAAATGCGTAAGAGCATTAACAAGGATCCTGTTTTGTGGATTTTTTTGTGGCAAAAGCCATTATGAATTTTGTTTTTTTGTGGATTTAGGGACTAACGCAAAGATATAATATTCAGAAGTTACTTACTTCGTACTTAAAAGCTATGTTCAGTTAATCAGCTTATATCTTATAAATAATTTTGTACCTATATTGAACACAACGACAATCCACAAATAGAAACCATTACAGTAGCAACATTTTTGCAGATGATTTTTATTAATTATTTATATAGATATTGGGTGATAATTTAAATTAAATAATTTAATTGTTGTCAGGTTTGCGATCACGATATCTGTAAACAAATTTTTTAAAGTAGTATTATAAAATTAAAGTACAAAAAGTACATTCTAAATGAATTGTATGTGAAGTATCACATTAAAAAAAAAAATAAAAAAAGTATAAATTAAAAAATATAAACGCAAAACAAGTAAAATTTTAACTGTAGAAAATTTTTAATTGTTTAGGGTTGATAGTTTCCCAGAGAATTGTCTTTTTTTCAATTCTAGAAGATATTCTTAAAATCGTAATTGTAAATAATATGCTTTTGAAGTATTGAAGCATAAAGTATGTCGAAATGAACAACACTGATAACCATGGTCCATAGATTTGAACTGTTTTGAATACGAAAATAATTTATATTTTGCTGATTCAAGAATTTCCTTTGGTAATTTTTAAATTTTTTTTTACCTTTTATTTTCTGTTAAAAGTCTTAAAAAACTAAAATCAAAATTATTCATGCCCTTACGATATTATTTTCATATTTATTATTGGTGATTTTGACTGGAGATTCTCTGTTTTAGTTTTGCTTTGAATTTTTAAATTTGTATACTTTTTAGTGTGTACTTGTTATCTCGCCAAATAGTTTCAAATTGAAAATTGGTGTTCTTTTATTAGGAAAATTTTTATTAGCAATTTTTTTGTGCTGAACGGTACTAGGTATACCATGAATCTGGCATGATGATTCTGTCATGATGAAACAAAAAAATATGATCAACTTTTTTTCATACAAATAATTTTGTTGATTGGTCTATAAAATGTAAGAGATGTACAACAAAATTGGAGTTTTTAATTGGAATTTTTAAATATCAATTTACAATCTCGATACATTAGAGATCTTTATGGTTGATAACAAATAGAGCAGATGCGTATCGCATTTTTGGTTTTTAATTTAGATAATAATTTTGCAATTGAAAATATTCCTATAGTGATCAAAAATCTAATTTTTGTTTTTCGATTTTTTACTATTTTTAAAGAATTTAATTAAAGAAATGAAAAACGTGTAAATTTTTGGTTTGATTAAATTAAAATTTTGTGAAAAAAATATGATTATTTGGCATAATATTTGGCTAAAGTAATTTTGTGGTATTCAGAAAAATACCGTCTTTGGCTTGCTTTCTACACTATCATCTAAATTGTCAATTGTTTTGGTACAAGTCATGGATTTTATTTTCCATCCAGGAATTCGATCGATAGTGTTGCCATGTGATTTATGTTTGGGGTAGGACGTGAATGTACGCTTAATTGTATTTATGTTTTTATTGCGCAATCGTACATTAATTACTTCTAATTCAGTTTCAGTTACCAAATAGTGCTTGAGTCTTTTGTGTACCTACTTTAACAGAGGAAAAGAGTATCGTATCCGATAAGTTTTTATTTTATATCATTTTAAATCAAAATTTCATTTAATCTAAAATTTTAACTATCTATTTTATTAAGATACCAAGATGCACTAATACAATAAAATGTTGAGAAACAAATTTGAACATGTTGAAAGCAAAAATATAAAATTAAATGTGAAATTGTTAAATTCAATTATAGCTACCTGGTACACTGTATCTATTTCGAAATCAGTTAAACACTGTGTTGCAAGAAATAAATGTGATATACAAATAGATATAGACAATCGGCCGTCGTAATATTTGTACGACGTTAATTTATCTAATACTTAATCCTTTCGCAGCTGCTGGGATACATGATTGTATCCCAGCAAATACTTACAAACGACTGCGTTTAAAAGTTTATATTATAATATAGGACATTTTTGATCCGAATCGTTTGTTTAAATGTGATCTAAGTACATACCAGCTCTTAGAGTTATTCGTGTTTAGTTTTGTATTTTAAATTGTGGAGTACAATCGTAAATTTTGATTTATAATAATTTCCTTTCGCAAATTAATATGAAAATTGTCAATACATAATATAAACAAAAATAAAGTAGTTATTGGCAGCATTTGGTGTCACGTAAGTACAATATACATATTTTCTGCATTTTTTTTTTTAAATTTTTTTGCTATGGGACATAATATGTGACCCGTCTCAACAGTCTTGTAAATTTTTAATTTTTAATTTTTTTTTTTTTTTTTTGTAATTAGGGAAAATTTATTAGAAAGAAATTGAACAATATTTCTTGAATTCATTTGAAAGCTTAGTCAGTAATGATGCTTTTATAAGCAGTGACACTGAAATTGATCCAGATTTTCATACTGAGGACAACTTAGAAGATGAAAGTAGTTTGTAATAAATTTTTATTTCAGAAGGCTGTTAAGACATTATATGCCCCTAACATAAAAATGGAATGGAATGTAATTGTCCACCCCTCCTCTGACCTCCCATTGAGTAAATTTAAAAAAAAATGTTTAGATAATAAATTTTATAGTGAAATAAACATATACATATAATAAAATCATGTAGAACTTGAAAATGAAAGCCGCTACGAAAGGGTTAAGATTTATACCACAATGTAACTTTTGGAATAAATATAAAAATAAATAATAGTAAAAATATTAAATGAAAGAATCAATTAATTACAAAACATTACTATTGTAAATATTTTTGTTCTATTATAGCGTCGCAAATACACCTTGAAAAACATGATTTTTATTTTAAGCAATATTGAAGTTTTTGGAATACTTTAAAATCGGAACAATACTTTTTTTTCAGTATAATTGAAGCTTTAGTATTTTTAATGACTGCTTTTAGTATTTTAAAGATCAAAATAAAAACGTTTAATTTCCTATTACACATCAACAATTTCATCAATACTGGTCAATTACTGGACAATCAATTGATGAGAGAAGGATGAGAAATTAATTAATGGTAGTTCTATTCTCATCAATTTGGTCATCAATCTATTGTCAATATCAGCTGAGTAACATAATTGGCTTCTATTTATTTATTTGTTTATTAAAAAGTGGGTCAACAACAGACCGTTTTCCCTTTCGGATGTGGGCCTTTAAAACATAAAGTTCAACAAAAAAACAAAAATTATCAAAAAAAAATTATAAAATACAAAATACTTGATTTCTAGCAAATGATATAATAAATTGTCTGAAAAATTAACAATACAACAAATTAACAATTTAAATTTTTAACAAATTAACAAAAAAACAAAGATAAACATAAAAATTACTCCAAGCAAATACAGCACAAACCAGTAAATGCAGAAGTAGCTCTTGCACCTACCGGTCTGCGCCACATTGGTCCAAAGTTATCAAAAGATAATTTTTTAAACTAATTTATAATATAATAATTTAAAAAAATTGTATATTAAAGAGTAAAGTCTTAAATAGTGTAAAAATAAAATATAATATGTACACTTACCATTCGCTAGAATAAAAAAAAAATAATTTTAGAAAGTAAACAATATTATAGTATAAGTAAATGGGAAAAGTTGGTAGTAATATTTGTAATATTGATTTATGTTAGTAGAGGTATGGAATATGGTTAGTAGAGGGCTTGCAATGATGTGAATGTGAGCTGAGATGTAATTGTGTTATTTGAGGGACATTGTGTTAGGATGTGTTTGATAGTGAGGAGTTCTGAACACTGAATACTATGAGAATTGAGCACTCCCCTGGCAAGAGTTCTGCCTTTCGGAGTGAACCATTTTGACTATCGCCCAGGCTATCTCCTGTGTATATATCCACAGCTCCGGGATATCCATATATCCATATCTATATCCATATCTCCATATCCATATCCATATCTACAGGCTATATCTGTGTAAATATCGGAGTGTGTTGGGAGTAAATGGCTTTCTTTTTTGAAATGATACTTTACGAAATTGATTGTTCGACATGGATATGAAATAACTCATCAATTTAAATAGTTCAGCAACTAGCAATTAAAATGATGAAAATATTGATGTGTAATGTAGGCTTGTTAGAGTGATATAAATTTAATGAGAGATATAATATTATTTAAATTTGTGTTAATAAACTCTGCACATTTAAATTATTAGTAAAAAAATACTGCGAATTTATTATCATCTTTTATTTTTAATGCAAAATTTTTATCATGTATGAGCGTTCTATTGGTTCTATGTTACTGCGTTCGTCAATTATTTGATTAAAAAATATGGCAAATATTTTCGAGAAAAGTTTTCAAATTTTTTACCTTTATCACTTTATCTCAATAGCAGCTTTCAAAATACCAGGTATTTTCTGTCAGTTGCTATTAACTACAAAGGATTATTTTTTTTTGTTCGAAAAAATAAAGCAATCAAAATCAAAACAAAATCAAAAATAAAAATAAAATTCAGATCTTATCACCATAAAGAATAATTCAATACATATTATATACATCTATCTAGCCATACGGACTAAAGGTAGTTTGTAAACGTCTATTTAAGCAAAAAAAAAAAAACGAATAAAAACGTTAATAAATAGATAGAAAACAACAACAAAAAAAAAATTATCTAAATAGAATAAAATAATCCTGCAACATCATCATTATTATCCTGTCCTGCACTACTGAGAAGAGTTGATTACTTACCTGGAAAGAAAGAATAAAAAGAAAAAAAATAGATTTAGTTAAATAGTATGTATTGCTAGATGGTTGTGTTAGATTATAAGGATTATCTAATGTTTATTTTTATTTTTTATTTTATTTATTTTTATGTTATATTTTTCTTAATTTATAATTGGATTTTCTATTCCTCAGGCTTAATTTTCTAATCGAAAATCGAAAAAAAAAGGATAAACTTGATTCAATGCCATATGGCTTCATTTTCTGATTGTTTTGTTCAGATTATTATTCTTCAGTATTGTGTATTAGCTGTAATTGTATGTATGAATTTCCATTAAGTTGATTCGAAATACAATAATGTGTTATTCGGACTTTGTTTCCAGTATTATTTTACAATGATGATATCTTTAAAATATTTTCGTTAAATTATTTCAGTGAAGATATTATTATAGGATAACTAGCTTTAATATATTCAAAAATCGTCTTGCTTGTGGATATTTTTATACAGGTAATTTTATGATTTAAGGACTGGTCATGTTATCATACCACATATTTAGATTGAATTTACTATTTAATTACTCGATCATTTGGAAAATTTCAATGGATTTAAAGTTTTGAAAATATGAAAAGCTAGTACTTATACAAATTATAGATATGATTTTAATAAAACTTATAACTAATTTATCAAATATTATTTGTCTAGAGGGCCCAACTTTATACCTACTGATAACCGCCAGTAGTGTTAGTGAAGTACTTGAATAATTAAAGTTTTCATTAGAAGTGGTACAATTTAATTTTTATTTCTTGAGTCTGATTAAAATACAGGCCTCTTCTAAAACAATTTATCTCAACAATAAGCAAAAAAATTTAATTTGTAATGTGCAGACAACAGTTCCGCCCTATGCCCCACGGATCGGGTTGCAGGGCAATGGTGATGATGAGACAACAGCTTATTTTTAGATTGCCAAAACGATATTTTTGTATTTAAAAAACAAAAAAACAGTTCTATTATGAAAATATACTTTTGAAAATTTCGAGCAATACGCTCTAGAATGCTTTAATCTAAAAAGTTCAAATTCAAATCCAAATTATATCAATACATGTTTTATAATGACAACTGTTAACAATTAATATTTTTTACTAATGTACACCACATACGACCATTTCGTGTTATTTGCAGCTGTCAATAGAGAGCTGTCTAAAAGAGAAACACCTTTACAAAATGAACTTATGCAGAAGTTCATCCGAAAACAACTTATGCAGAATATGTGAAATAGATGAAGATTCTATTGAAAAACTGCTGTCTGAACGAGAAGGGCTCACGCATAGCAGACTTCGCGACTTGGGAACAGCGTTCCCCGAATAATGGGAGCTATCCAGCATACCATTAAAAAATATTCTGAGTGTGATGACAAAATCAGATATCCTTAAGTACCCGGAGACTTAATATAAAAACAGGGTTATTACAATAAGGCCATTTGCGGCTGCAGTAATATAAGAACTGAATCCCTCCCGAAACTCAAAATCTTATCAAATGTAATTTATACTTATTCCGACAGAATCAAGTGGGAGTGGGAGGTAGAAATAAACAGGCATTAGGGGCCGACAAACAAACCAATAGAACTATATATATAGTGTATACAGTAGTATTATACATATATATTATTAGCAGTATTATATTCATACAGTACGGTGCTTACAGTCTAGTTATCAAAATAATTTTTCAACAACAGTCATTATAAAGTAAATTTTTTAAGTCAAATTTAGATAGAACTGAATAAGCTGATGTAATATAATGCTTGAGAAAAGTGGAATTTTAGTAAATCTTATGAAGTCGATGGGAACAAAAGTGTTAATCCGTATGGTAAATCACCTTTTAAAATTTTTTTCTGCATTAGTTACATTAACAATTCTCACAACAGTGGAAAATGTCTTGAGCGCTCAAAATTATCCAGGATCCCACCAATTCACAAATCCGGCTCAATACATAATATAAATAAATAATAGACCCATATCTAAACTATCTTGCTTCAAAAAAATATTTGAATCCGGATAGTGACGAAATCTTATTTTTGAAAATCTTATTTCTGAAAATCTTATTTCTGAAAATCTTATTTCTGAAAATCTTACTTTTTCAAAATCTTATTTTTTGGAAATCTTATTTTTTTCTAAAAATCTTATTTTTTTTCTCCGAAAATCTTATTTTTTCCTGCAAAATTTTTTTTCTCGTCCATATTAATCTTTTTTTGTTGTGAAATTTAATTTTATACACAAAATGTATTTGATACAACAGCTCTTAAATGTGATGAAGACAATAGGTCCGGGGTCCCAGGATTTCGGGTCGAAACTTAATATCACATGCTTTCATGCGTTTCGTATGCGTTTACTTGCCGCCGGCAAAAACAGGGTTCCAATAAATGAGTAGCGGGGGTTTGTAATATATAATTATGAATAAAATAATTTTTTTAAAAACATTTTTTTACTAAGACTGTGCCGTATGCGTTATTATGTGCTCCTATTTAGAAAAATAACAAAAAAACAAAATAAGATTTTCAGAAATAAGATTTTCAGAAAATAAGATTTTCAGAAAATAAGATTTTCAGAAAATAAGATTTTCAGAAATAAGATTTCGACACCAACCCATTTGAATCATTGATTAATGACAGATTAAAATTTTCAATTTAAAACAAAATTCCGAATAATCAACACGGTTTAACTACAGAAAGGCTTACCCCCGCAGATTTAGCTTCATTTACAAATTGTTCGTGCTTAGGTTTTCACTCAAATCTTCTTTTTTGGTTGGAATCATATTTAAGAAACACAGTGCAATTTATAGAGATCAGCTATTTTTCCTCATACGATTGTCCTGTTGAATTATGTTTGGGAGTACTTCAGGGATCTCATTTGGGACCCACGTCATCCATTTTCTTTTTATAAATGATATATTACTAAAATTTTCACATGTCTGATTTTTTGCAGATGATACTAAAATTTTTTCTAAAATTTCATATTTACACTATTTTACAGCAGTGCAAGATGACTTGAATACATTTTATAACTGGTGTCTAAGAAATTGTTTGGAATTAAGATATAGTAAGACGTGCACTATCGATTTTAGAGATCTATGTAAGCTTAAAGAGTTGTGTTTCTCTGGTAAGACGAATTTTAGAATAAGGTGTAATTATTTGGAATCCTTATTACAATATCCACATCTTAGTAACAATTGAAAGAATTAAAAACGAATTTTACTTGTTTTGCCCTGAAAAGATTTTAACTCACAGCAGGATGATGCATATGAGGCACGGTGTATGTTGTTAGGCTTAACAAAGTTTTCTAATACAATATTTGGTTTCTATGTTTTGTTTGCTCGCCATATTTAGAAATTGCATACATTCGGGAGTACTACACCCGACAACGTTTAAATTTTGAATGATTGAAAGGAAATAACTTGATTATTTCAAATACTTCTCTCAGCTACTGAATCTTATTCAGTGAATTTCAAATAAAGAATTCAAGAAAGAACTAACCACCAAGCCAAAATTAACTAACACTAAGAGAGTCTGAGTGCCATTTGAGTAGTCACAAAGGCTACCATTAA
The DNA here is from genome assembly GCA_963942445.1 of Argyra leucocephala. NCBI lineage: Eukaryota > Metazoa > Arthropoda > Insecta > Diptera > Dolichopodidae > Argyra > Argyra leucocephala. The sequence goes on along the minus strand of OZ012678.1, from coordinate 65,838,434 downwards.
CTAATAATCAACAGATATACTTTATGTAAACAGTACTGTAACTAATTGCATAATTGAAATCTCTAATATCTGTACGAATAAATTACTGACAACAACATAATAAAACAAAAACAAATTTGTTATAATGGTTCTAATAAATTGGGTTAGTTATGTATTTTGTAAAAAATTAAAATAGTAAAAATTATTTTATTTGTGAGCTAATTGAAAACAACTTTCGTAATAAAAAAAAAAAACAGTTTTAAAATATTGTGAAGTACAAAAATAGCATAATACAAATATTAAACAAAATAATTTTTTTTTTCTATTTCAAACTAATTAAATCTGTTTTGAATGACATTTCTTATTCATCGTTATTATAATACCTATGTATGTATGTACTTGCATAATACTTATTTTAAAATTTTAGAAACTATTTTTTTAATATAAATTTTTCAATGATAATCCCACAACATTATAAAATTCATATCTAAAATGATTTTGACTATGTAGCACAGCAAAATTAGGATTTGTTTTTAGGCAGGAAATAGGTTTTGATATCTGTTTCATTATTTTAACACTTCCGTTTTGAAAACAAAAAAGAAAAATTTGTCTAAATATTGTATATTATATATTTTTTATTTATTTAGAATTTTTTTTTTAATTTATTATTTTTTAAATAATAAATTCAAATTTTTATACAAATAATAAATATTTTCGTTATACTAGAAAATATTAGAAAATAATAGAAAATACACAATGCTAATAAAAGCCATCACTTTTTGTATATTCTTTTTTTTTTTTTTTTTTGTTTAGATTACGCCCATCTCCGGAAAGATTTTCCGAAACAACAGGAAAACAATAAAATTAGGCATATGTAAACATAATATTTAGGTACAGTGATGTTCAAAAATAAATGTACAACAGTATAGTATTTTTTGTTTTTCATATAGAGGAAAATCATCAAAAAAGCTTTCGTTTAACGTTCTATTTTCCGGGGAAGAACGGTTTGAGAGACTGTGTCGCATTTAACGCACTTAAATTTCCTATGCTTTTTTATTTTGTTTTGTATAGTTTTCTTGAGAATAACATAGGTAGAATCACCTTTTCGAGCTTAATTATGTACGGTACTGCAAGTTTATTCTACAATGCCTGCAATATTTCGAGCATTCATTTATCAAATTACTATCAACTATAAAATTAAATCGTTGCCTCTATTACTTCAGATATCTTTACTCAAACAAAATTCCATCAGGAATTGTTGAGAGGTAAAATATTTTATCCTAACACAGCTCAAACGGTTTCTTCTATTTAAGTCTTCTAACGAAATTTTTGAAGCGTAAGACTTCAGTATTAATATGTTGAGAAAGACTAATTTTGTGGGGCACTGCCAGTATTTTTTATTTCGTCTTTTATGATAGAGAACATTAGATCTATATGAGTGTCTGCATTGCGAACATACCAGACAGACTGTACTTTGTTTTGGAACGTTTGGATATTTTGAATATAAAGTAGCTTAGCATGTATTTGAATACCGTAAGCCCAGACCGGCTTTAAAATTTGATTATAAATCAAAACTTTGTTATGCGTCGAAAGCATAGATGTCTGTCCAATTAGCCAATACAGCTGATTGTGTTTTAGTTATAACTCTTGTTTCTTTTGCTTAACATGTTCATTCCATCTGAGCTTTGCATCAAAGTGTTATATCAAGGTATTTTGCAGAATTTTAATATGGTATAACGACATTTTCCATTGCGGCTGGAAGCGACAATTCTATTTTTTTATTTATAATATTAACATGTTTGGATTTTGACTCGTTTTGTTTTATTTGCCACCTTTTGTACCATAAGGGAATTTTTTTATTTGTTTACTGCAGTGTATTTGTTGCTTTGTTTATAATATTATTAACCGTTGATGCTGCCGTATCATCTACAAAAATTGCCATCGTTTCATCTTCTAGCTCTGGGTTATCACTGTTACACAGTAAATAGAGGATGGGACCCAGAATGCTTCCTTGAAGTACTCCTGCATTTATTTTGTTTCGCGTAGAGTAATCTTCCCCTGGCCTGGAATACTGTTTTTGATAAGTAAGATACAATTATTTCGACATAGACTTTTGGTAGAATACTGTGAATATTCAAAAGGAACAATCTTTTTAATGCAATAACGAAATCTCATTTACATTTCTAGTAGATACACAACAATGTCAAATTCTAATTTCTGGTTATTTTAAATAAATTCAAATTTTTTCATTAAATAAGAATATTAAAAATCAATAAATGCAACTTTTTTTGGCTACTTTTAGTTCCTACTTTTAGTTACTACTTTCATATTTTCTTTTGTAGTTTGAATTGACTTCAATCGTACTAACATTTAGTTCAATCATACTAATTCAAGTGTGATATTATACAACTAATTCAATACCTTGAACTAGCCAATCAATTTATTTTAAGCGGAGAAACAAAGGTAATACTGTACATGACAGTCATCGTTCCAATAGAATGGATCCATTACAATTAGGGTTAATGGTTTAGAATCATAGGCTACATTATCTAAGGCAAATGAGAACTAGATAACACCATTTAAGAAGAAAATTCTGCGAAGATACATTTTCCTATGAACATGAACATGATTGGAAAACACAAATAAATAACCATGAGCTTCATGCGCATAATTATAGTAACGTCACCTACTCAAAACAAATAAAATTAAAACAATAACATAAGCTATGACATATTGTAAGAATAAAATAAATCTTTGTCATAAGAATGGTAACACAAGTGGTGAGGGCTTACTACAGAAATGATCCTGGGTGTGAAGTAAGTTTTTGCAAGTTCGGTTTCTTCAAATTTCAATTATACAAATTGTTTAGAATTTTATCAAGTATATTTTTAATAAATTTGTTTTTAGAAATAATATGTAGATATGTGTTTAGGAAAAATTCTGATTAATTAGTTTTTAACAATGCTACATGTAATTAGCGGCTCGTGGATAATAAATCGTGTTCTTTTACATTTCGAAATCTCTTATCCCAAGATCGATAATCTTATCTACTTACTAATAGTACTGATTAAACAAAAAACAAACCTTTAGTAGTTAATAGGTATCGTCTTCTGTTCTTAAATTTATTGACTCACTGTATATTGATATTCAAATATGTACAAATTTTTTTTATATTTCATTTTTTTTTTTATTGAAAATTGTAGCATAATAAATTATTTTTAGATTGTTCTCGTAGAAAAAGAAAAAGAACACAAAACAAAAAATTAAATGTCAGAAATTATTTACTCAACCAATAACAATCTAAAAAAGCTTCTCTTCATAATATTTCTAGCTGTTTTCATATTTTTGTTTTTGCTTATTTTGTTATTTTTGTTTTTGTTTTTCATATGATGTACAAGGAGCACATGTCAAACTTTCACTTTAAAACATAAATTAAACTGTTAAAAAAAATTTTTTTTTCGTTTTTTTTTTCAAATAAAAATATAAGTAAGCCAAGAGATCCCAAAATATGAATAACAAAAATAAAAATGTTAAACGAGCGCCCTCGGCAATTTAATCCATATCAAAAGAAAACACTAAAATCCAATCTATTTTCAGCTTCCCATTGGTATTTATCAAAAAAAAAAAAAAAAAAAACAAAAATACAAAAGTAAAAGAGAACCAAAACAAAAAAAAAAAAACAAACACAAAAAATAATTCAAAAAGTCAACATTATATACGTATGTTATGTATGTATACACATTTCGGTACTTATTACAGTAAAATACGAGTACCGTTTAAATAAAATATTTCCTTATAAGCAAGCTTTTTTTTTTTGATACATAATCATTTTAAATTGAAACCACCTTCATGGGAACCACCATATAATTTTAGTACCTCCGCTTAAAAAAAAAAAAAATATGAAAATAAATAAAAAAACAACAACAGAGAAAACTCATATTGAAAAGAAATGACGTTACGTTGGAACATTTAATAATATGTATTACAAAAGTAGTACAATAACAATAAAGACAAACGCATAATGCTCATACGGATATAATATAAACTTTTGTATCCCTCCCCCAAACACGTTTTTTACCCCTTCAATATTCAACTAACTTTTAATTTACAACAACAATAACTGAAATAGAAAAGGTGAAAAAAAAACGAAACCAATATAACTAAATTTCCATAGATGTTTTTATTTTTGTAGAGTTTATGTAAATTTCTACACCTTTATTAATAACGGTTTTTTTTTATTATTATTATCCCCTAAGCTTTTTATATGCAAACGAAGAAAATAAAAAAAATGTTGTTGAATTCTGAACTGTTTTTTTTTTATTGAAGTTTTAAAGTTCGTTTTTATAAAAACCATGATTTTTAAAGTTGTTCAAAAAATTGTGGAAAGTTTCCAAAAATTTAAGAAACAATTTAAATTAGACTTGCGTTGCAGGGAATTGTTTATTTTTGTTTTGTTTTCAATTTCTTTGGTATCGATGATTTGAATACATTAGAATAGAATTGATGATTATCAACGTTTCCATTAGTTGTTAGGCGTGCTAGGTCATTCACTGTTAACGAATGTTGTCAATTGATATTAGTCGTGTTTAGTCTCTTCTCCTATATTGATTTCGTTTATTTAGCAAATAGTTGTCTTAAGACGAACATAAAGTATAAAATGTCTTTGTTTCTAGAAAATATTACATTTAAGTAAAACTTGCAAGAAAATTAACAATAAAATCTGCAGAAAACCTATACTATTGGTTCCTTCTGATCTTTTCAAAATGTTTTCCCTTTTTTTCCTTTTTTTTATATTTAAAATTGTTTTTTTAATACCTACATTTCAATTTTTGTAATCTACTAACAATATGTTTTATCTACTATACCAACAGCTTTATATAACTACACTACCAGTGTAGGGTTCTACTAATTTCAAAGAATGGTGATAAAATATTGCACACAAATGTAGTACTATTAACCTTTTGTCTCTGATAGACATCTGATGTGCTTGCTCTAAGGAGCCTATTATACATCAATGAATGATCAATATATTGTTCGAATACTGACAATATATTGTTCACATATTGATGAAAAATTGTTGATAGCGGTTCTATTCTCATCAACAATTCAATCAGCTCAACCAATGATCTCTTCAATAAATCAGCTGATATAAAAAATGGATTTTTGGGGAATGCTCAGATAATTTGATAATGTTAATTTATAAAAAGAACAATTTTTATTTTTTTTTTAACCCATATATTTTTATTATAACCCACATAACCCGGACCTAGATCCAGTTCACCCAGAGTCATAAAAATTTATACATAAGGTACTTTTAACTTAATTAAGAAAAAAAAAAATAACGTCTTTGATATCACATCCTGGAAAGGAGATATTACAAGTCTCGAAAACGAAACTTCAGGATCAAACGATATAATTTTTTCAAAAATTTACTACAATAAATTCCTGAAGTGAATAAATATCCTTACGAATAAAAAAATAACAATTTATTTACAAAAAAAAAAAAATTTTATTGTTTCAACTAATTTTAATCTTAAAAATTATCAAATCTTAGGCAAGCTGTGATATGGTAAAGCACATTTCGTATGCAAATTAACGCCACATTTGGTGCTTGAAAAAACAGTTTGATTTTTGCAGTCACTGCATCGAGCTCGTTTCTCACTGTGGATGATATTGTGATCCACACGGTCATATCTAATTGAAGTACCTGAGCTTTGTCCGCTCTCTCTTAGTGCTAATACTTTTCTTAAACGTATTTTCGTGGATTACAGCAAGCACTCAACGAAAAATACTCGGAATTCAAGTTGGTGTATAATGCTTTTTCTCAACTTTTCTTAGTAAACAACGCCGTTTTCAAAAACCTTATCAGTTGCAAAATAAGCAAGTGATGAAAGACAGCACATAAGTTTGTGTAATGTAAAGAAATTATCGAACGTAGCGGTGCGTTGGTTTCGATTTTATATATGTGATAATAAGCGCAAAACTACGTTTTCTCCTCCATACAGGCTAACATTAGGTCCACATAGGCTATCATTTTCCTCTGAAGCTCCTCCATAAGGTATAAATGAGAACAAGTAGCCTTCGGCAGAATAAAAAGACCAGTGCTTGAAGCCAAATCGAATAGGCATAGATTTGTTGAACATTTTGCAGGAATGCTGTTCAAAATAAGCAATCATTTGCTTATCTATAGATAAATTGTGAGAAAATATTGCAAATTGCATAAACCGTTGGTTCATAAATTCAAAGATGTTTTAGCTATTATATTTCCGAGAATTAAAAAACAAGTATTAAATTCTTGGCTTGTAAGCTACCTATGACGCCGATTTTAGCGTGTCTTGCTATTGTGTTTCCAAAAATTCAAGCTCAGGTATCTCTTATCCTCAAGCTATTAACGCCGATTTAGCATAACTTGTTATTTAATTTCCAAGTAGTCTATCGCAGAATACATTGTCCGTAATAAAAAAAGACAGTATTTGTATAATTATAGCTTGGAAAAGCTATAACTTGATCACCAGGGTGCTTGAAAAAGTCACCCTGTAGCTACAAGTTTTGTTGGATTTGTTTTATAATGAATTAATTTATTTAAAAGATTTTTTTTTTGTTGGTATTTTTTTTTTATTTTAACAAGAATGAAAAAAAAACTCGAAATTCGGACTTTTTAACCCATCGGCAAACATGCTTTTTGTCACGTTTCAAAAAAACAAAAAAACAGGTAAATTAGATATTTGTTTTAAATTAAATAATAAATTTTAGTTTGATTTAAAATACACACCGGGTGACCACTATGCCGGAAAACGTCATATGTTTCGTTTTCGACATTCTGGGTTTATATGGGTTTAATAATAGCAATTATTGTAATTAAACAACAGATATATTATGAATATGTATAATTTATATACAACATTTACTTTAAAAATTCAATTTAAATTGAAGTCAAAAGCATTCCTCCAGAAATTATATTTTCTATAATCATATAATATGTTTGCCAATATATTCGTAACACTTCCACAATATATCATTGCGAAATTTCAAAATATGGATAAAAAAGTAGCTTAGTGCATTATTGATGTGTAATATCTTGTCAATATATGGACAAGAATATTGATGAAAACATTGATTTCTAATAAACACCTAAGCATTAAATCGGACAGTATTATATTTCTAATTTTTTTTTGTAGAGAACCATAAATATTGTATCAAATTAATTAAGATGTCATAACTAAATAATGGAAGCCAATAATGTAATAATTTTATTTCTTATAAGTATAAGACGTGTTTTTGAATTGGTTTGGTTTTTAGACGTTAAACCTTTATAAGTACAGGTTATGATAGAAATAAAGTCAAAATATTAAGAAAAATCAAATGTATGCAATAATGTGATAAAGCTATGTGTTGTATGAACAATAAATATGACTAAAAGTACTTTTCATCGGACACACTTCCGGATAGACATAATTATAAAATAATATAATAAAAACTTTAAGGAATAGAAAAAAATGTTCTAACAAACAGATTCAGCTAAATTTGAACACTATTTAAGCTCTATATTCAATATAAATATCTATGTAAAAGCAGTTAGGGTGCTCACACCATAGACTTGGATTTATGTAAAAAATATAAAAGCTATTTTACGAATTTGTTTTTATTTTTCGAAAAAAATCATCTTTTGGCTTGGAGATTTTGAATAATTTTTGGAATTGTATAATATTTGTAAGATGCAGTTACTTCACATTAAAGCGAGAACTTAGCGTAATATTAAATTTTTCTTTTTAGTTAACTGCCTGACAATAAGGACTTTCCAATTTTTGTTTTATATAATTAAATTATTTTTAACAAAAATTAAAATGCTGAAAAAGTTTGAAAAAAAAAACTAGGGAAGGAGATGTTATATTGGCGTAGGATCAAATAACTATATCTTAATAATAGCTGGAACTGCTAGCTTTCCAAAAATATATATCTTTAGTGGCGCTAAATAATGGAAGCCAATAATGTAATAATTTTATTTCTTATAAGTATAAGACGTGTTTTTGAATTGGTTTGGTTTTTAGACGTTAAATCTTATATCTATATGCAAGTAATCTTATCCTTTAAGGACGAAAAATACATTTGAAAATATCCTTGTTGCTTTGATGTTTTTATTTAAAAACCATTATATCTGTTGATTTATTAGATATATATTATATATGCAGTTATACGTTCTAGAAATATAACGGTATGCACTACATTTTAACATTTATTTCATGATGATTGGTGCTGCCGTTTTGAAGATATTGTAGTTCAAAGTAGAAAATTTTCAAAAAAAAAACAATCTTTATTTTCTTTCTTGAAAAACCAAATACCTCAAGATTTTTGCACAAAGCCCCTTCAATATTTATAGACTGTTAGAGAGGTCTCTTTCTTTCTATAATTCATAACTACATACTTTATATCTACGTCAGATAGTTTAGTTAAAAGATATAAGCATTTATTAAAAAAAATGTTTATCCTATTTCTAGTTTTTTTTTTTAATCTTTTTTCTATATAAAACTAGGAAAGTGCCTTCGAAGTAACAATCTTCAAAGTAAATGTAAGCTTGTGACAAAATCACTGTATCTCGAAAATAATTGATGTTGCAGATATTTAAAATGTATGTCCTCAATAGTGCATTTAGTATTTTAAGTAGAAAGACGACATTATTGGTAACATGCTTGTTGTTTTAGGATTTTTGTATCTGTACATCTAGTAGATATATAGTACATTTATGTGTTCGGTTTTTATCTAGTAAGTAAGCACAAATCTCGGCAATTATAGACCCATAAACTTACTACCACACATCAGCAAAGCTTATGAGATTATAATCTATGATAAGATAATTCAATTTGTTAACAATGAAAAACTACTAGCTACTAACTAATTTGATTAACTACTAACCAATTTGAAACTACTAACCAACTACTTAAAACTACTAACCAATTTGATTTCAGGTACAAACACAATACAAATCATGCTATTAATAAGCTAACATCTGATATTTGCCAGCATATTAATAAAAAAGAATTCGTTGGTACTTGCCATATAGACCTAGAAAAGGCTTTAAATAGCGTATGAATAGAACGTTTAATATATAAATTTTTAAAGTAAAATATACGAATTTTCCCAAACAATCTAATTAGCTTAGTATTATATATGATCACTGGGAATTAATATTATTCTCCTGGTTCACAATAGGTCTTCTAAGTATGCTAAATGATTTCAAGGGCGATGATTTTGCTATCGCATTTGCCGACGATCTTATTATATACTCAGCAGCAAATAATATAAAAGAGGTTCAACAAATGTTCAAAAACAATTTAATCTTAACGTAGACTATTGTAAAGTATAACATACACAAAATATGTGAAACGATTATTCCGCAACACGGAATAATAATATTAAAAGACACTGGAAAGAATTCGAAATTCGTATCGCGTATATACCTTCATCAAAATCTAAATTTTATTTTCCACGTATAGACAAAGCAGGGGAAAAAGGCAAAAAATCCTTCATGGCTTGTGAAAAATTATTTTACAATAAAACCATAAATAGTAGAGTAAAAATCTTAGATTATTACGGTCTTATTGGGCCAACTATGTCATATGCTGGACCAATTTAGTTCAGTATTAGTGCAAGCCAAATGGAAAAATACAGAAAATTTGAAAGGAAATGCATAAGAGCCTGTGTAAGTAAATCTACATAGAAAACCTACATAGAATTAATGAGTTGATAAGTCAGTAATTTTATAAATAAATACCCGTAATATTGTAGATATTGTAGTGTAAAATTGCAGTACCGCACTTAATTAAGCACAAAAAGGTGATTCTACCTAAGTTACTGTCAAGAACATAAAAAAAAAAAAAAACCAGAAACTACAAGCATTTTTAGTCCAATAAATGCGGGTATCGAAAAGCAAATATTGATTCTATAATTTTTTAATAAAAACTATTCGCAATCACTTTGAGAGATCTTTCAACACATTAGATAATGGTTTAATATCCAATGTATAGTACCATAATGTGGATTACATTAAAAATAATTTAAAAACAGGGTTCATTGGGCCTCAACATTTTATTTATATTGACTCTATGATTTATATGTATATTTAAAAACCCCAGCATGTCCCTCTATTATATCATTATAATAGAAGTGCTACATGTAAGTGTATGGAATATAACCCTCAGAATATTGGGACTAATCTACTAAAATATTACACGTTTATTCCTGAAAAAGAATAAACAATTATTAACAAATTATTGGTGGTTGAATAGTTCACAAATAACATGAATAAATTAGGTTAATATACCAATAGAATAGGTTTAGATTAAGTTAGTCCGGGTTTTAAATATAGTATTAGTTTAGTTATAAGTTTATTTAATAAAAAAAAGTCTGCAAAATTTTTTTTGGTTTTTATCAAATTTTTACAAAATAAAACAAAAATTATAATAAATATTTTTTGATATTAAAAATAATAAATAGGTATCTATATGTGTAAATAATATTTTAGAAAAAACTAAACAAATTAAATAACTGTTAAGGCTTTAGTTCTAAATAAATTAAGAAATAATATCTATTAGTTTTATAAGACTTTTTTCTAATTGTAGACAAACTGAAGCAAGAAAATAACATAAAATTAAAAAAAAAAAAATTTTCCCACCTATTACTTTGGCTTTTTTCAAAAAAAATATTTTTTATGTTGTAACAGAATAATAAATGAAACATACTGTACCTCATAATAACCAATTAAATGCATTTTCTTTGTTTTGCAATATATCCTTGGATATTATTATACTTCGCAATCGTAATAGTTGCAATTGTTATCTCTATTTTAATTCAAACGAATAATTCAAATATTTTTAATAACAAATTGTTAAAACCTAATAATAAGGTATTATAGTGTTTCGTTGAAATGCTCTTTTAGATTTTTATATTTATTTTACTTAGAGCTATCATCACTAATAATTTTTTTTTTTTGGTACGAATAATTTAACTGTCATTGAATAAGATGAGATAAGTAGAGGAAATCACGTTTTAACCAATTTAGTCTCTACTGTATCCAAGTCATATTATATCTATAAATTATCGTTGATAGCACAAAATTCATTTTTTGTTCATGACCGTCCATATACCATGTACAACATCGACAGAATCGTTGTGAAAATAAAATGTTTAATTCTTAATTTACACCAAAACAAGATTGATATGTAAGATAATGAAGAAGATGAAGATTACAATTTAAATTATTCTCCTTGGGAATTCTTTTAATTATTTCAATTTTTCTTTAAAATTATAAATACCTAATAATTAATTTTATTATAGGTCAAAATCTTTATCAAATATTATTCAAATAAAAATGTAAATGAAATGAAAATTATTAATAATGAGAGAAAAAAAAACGATGATGAAAATCAAATGGAAAATCGTTGAAATTCTATTGTGAAGTGCTCTTCATTAATTTTTCATTTCCCATTTTTTTTTTTTCTAGTATTTGAAACAAAAACCGAAAGAAATTAAAATGAAACTGTTATTATATATTCTTGCTATGTCAGCTGGTATTATACAAATCTTAGTATCTCATCTTAAGTGTATGTATTGTATCCTGATTTCAATATCTTCACACTTATTTACAGTACTTGGTTATAAATGCAAAGCGGAGCTACTTTTAATGCAAATTTCCAAAAGAAGGAAACGAAATGAAATTTTTCTTTCTTATTATTTTTTTTTATGCTATCTTTTTTATTTGCTGTTTTTTGTTTTTTTGTTTTGTATTTGTTGAGTTAAATAGAAAGTTTAAAAAAATAAAAAAAAGCATTCATAAAATCAACATGGTATCATAATATGTAAAAAAAAAAAATGAAAAAATAGATTGAAGAGAGGAGATGAAAAAGATTTTTAAAAATCCTTTTTTTTCGCTATAAAGCTCATATAAATGGTCGACATAATTTTATACCGTTTATTTAAAAAGATAACATAGATATACCTTCATCATCTTCTATAATAGTATAGGATTGGATATATAGATATAATTGTGTGTGTGTTTATACGTATAAGTGAATATAATACGTTGGATATGTTATAGATATACATTACAACGGTAAATTTTAATATTATTATGTTATAATAATCATCATCCCAGGTGGGTGATGACTTTATAGTAAGAAAGGGTTACCAGATTGTAATTATTTTTGAAATACATAATATAGATGAAAACAAATGAGTTGTGGAGATTAAAAGATGTGCATCGTGATTATATTTTCAATATGACTCGGTCATTTGTGATATGAGTGTAATAGAATCAAAACCGATACATTTGTGTTAAAGTCAATTTTGAGAAAAATGCAAGAAACGTTTTCTTTGTTATTTTAATTAATTTATACTATTTTTAAATTATTTTATCAAAGAGTAATTGATTTAAATAATATTTTTATTGAAAAATTAAAAACAAAATGAATATTGAAGCTTAAACACAAGCATTAATTTTGCAAATGATTCACGTTGTTGCAACTATTTGCAAATGTTTGATTTTGTTACCACTGCATGTTCATATGGCTTATTTTGTTGTAACTGTCATCATGTTTTATAAAATAAAAAAATTAGGAATCAAAAATAAAATAGTTCATTCAATTTGTTAAAAAATTAATTTTTTAATTTATATTATAAAAAACAGAAATGCTCAGTAATTCTATTTAAGTTAGTTTTTTAATTAATAGTTAACACATTATTGGTTTTAAGTCAAATTCTTATATCAAGGGTCATATAAAAAAAAAAATAATAAAAATAAAATTAATCGTCCTTCTAGAGCTTAAATTCTTAAATCTACATTATCTTCAAAAAAAGTATCACATTGATCGTCATCAGCAATGTTATCATTATTTAAATAATTATTATTCACGACAGCAAAAACCCTTTTTGTAAAATTTTAATTCGTTTTTGTCTGTCCAGGATTGTTCAAAATGCTGTAAACATTTCTTTACACTGTAAACATTTAGAGCATTGGTTGAAGGCGTTTTAAAACTAATGTTGAAATTGGTGCAGAAAATATTTGGAAAGAACCACTTTTTTACTTGTAACTCATTATGATCCTCATTATCCTTGTATACATAGAGTACATGCGATTTCAGGACAATTACCTGGAATATATTGTCTATATTAGTAGATTTAGAACGGCAGAAGTGTTATGAGCATAAATTTTTTTATTAAGTTATTAACAGCCTCTTTTCGAGGTGCAAAAGCTTCCTATTTTCGATCTCCGCCTCGGGTTTCTTTTGGTGTTGTCCCAGTTGTAATGAAACGTTTGCATATTCTACGAATTCGGCTTTTTCCTATTCGCAAAATATTTATGAAAGCTGGTAAACAAACCCGAACAGATGATAAAATTTTGTGACATAATTTTTTGGTACTTTTTCTGATTCAAAAGTTCTTTTAGGTGTACAGTTTGTATGTAGCCAATAATACGCGAGTCTTGAGAAATTTTAGTATCACACAAATACATTTTTTTTTTAAACTTAAACACCTATTTACTTTGATATTACTTTAAAACTAAAATTCGCGCCACAACTAATATCAGATATATATCATGTGTATTTATGTATTGTATATGTATATGTATTTAGTACTGCAAAATACTGATTTTGTTTACATGCAAATGTTACGTTTTGATTCAACTGAAAATTGCAAATGTACTAGTTTTGATTCAACTATCGTTTTTCAAATTCGTTTTTCTAATTGAAAAATTGATTTTGAAACAACTTTAATAATAAATAACGTTAAAGTTCAGACAAAAGAATGTTATCCAATCATTAGTTAAATCTTTTTTAAAAATGCAAATGTATCGGTTTTGATTCTACTATACTCATATATAAAGTTGAGTTATAACAAACATAACAGCTTTTAATATTAATTCGAAAAACTTACTAGTATTTGAACGCTTCTCGAAATTCGAGGATGTTACATATATATTGATTTATCTTAGACAAAAACCACTTAAGTAATTTCTGATCATAAATTTAATTTTAGCGAGCAAAAAAGGAAACTCTGCATAATGGAAATTTGATAAATTAATATTTTTTTATGGTAAGATGTGTGTGTATATATGTTACGGTTAATGTGATAAATCCGGTAATTATTATAATTATTAATAATAACCGCTTATTTTGGTAAATGTGATAAATAAGTAGAATTTATTACATTTACCAGTAATTATTAATAATTACCTTTAACGATTGGTAAATGTGATTAAAATTAAAACTATTTCTTTTCATTTTCTTATATTTGTTATTAAAATTATGACAAAAAAAGTACAAAAATTAAAAAACTAAAGATTTATGGTTAAATTAATCATTTATTTCTACCAAGTTAATTTATTTATTTTTACAGGAAAAACTTTTATGACATTTGGAATTACACCTGATATTTAACTTTTCGTATTTGGAGCGATTTGAATTACAACCGAAATTAAGATACAAATCGGACCTATTCAAAAAAATTTAAAAATAAATGATTAATAATCTTTTTTCAGAAAAATACAATTTAAACACGTGATATAGTTTCGGCCCAATTCCTGGGACCCCTGACCTATTTCCTTCATCGCATTTAAGAGCCATTTGTACTGATGATCAAAAAAAAAATAAAATTTATGGCCTTTGCAAATCCATCCAAAAAAATTATTTATATTATTTATTACATTTACCTAAGATGGGTGGGAATTATTAATAATTATCGGTTTATGTGATAAATTAAACAAATTCTGTCCAAATTAATCACTTTAACCTTTCTATTTGGTAATTATTAATAATGACGGGTTAATATTAATAATTACCAATTTATTACTTTAATCGCAACATATACATGGAATGAAATTTTAATTGGAAATCCTAATTGAAAATAAAAAAATTTTAAAAAAATATTTAACTTGCTACGTCTCCCTGTAAACATTTGGCATTTAAAAGAATACTAATGAAAATTGGTTGAGTGGTTCAGATAGATTCCATTCTTTTTTCAATTTACATTATTAAATAAAATTTTTTGCTAATATTAGTTAGGTTTCTGATCTATATATTTAAACTGTTTCATCATATAAAATTCAATATATATGCAATTCAATCTACAAACTAGCTTTGTATGTACATTTTGTGTGCGATTTTAGCTTTTTCGAACTGATCTCATCATATGTATCGAATCGAGTTTTGCAAATTAAACAAGGAGAAGATTATTTAGCTCTATTCAATATAATTGAGTGGGCATCTACGCTTTCCACATATAACAAAGTTTTGATCTACAATCAAATATTGAAGTCACTCCGGGCATACGGTATTCAAATATAGGGGTTGTGCTAAACAAACTATCCAAACGTTCCAAAACAAAATGTTGCAAAAGATTGTTAATGCCTCCTGATTTGTTCGCAAAGATGATAAATAAAAAAAATCGTCTTTTTCAGCATGTCAATGTCGAAGTTTCACGTTTACCTGACAATCAAAACTTTGTTAGACGACTTGAACGAACGAAACCGTTTGAAATATGTTAGATTAAAGTCCTTGATCTCTCAACAGTTCCCAATGGGATTTAGTTTGATCAAAGGTATCTGAAGAAAAGAGCCGAAATTGTTTAATAGGTAGTCTTAAGGACTAGTTTTAATTTTAGCAAAAGAATGAGAACTTTTAGTGCGTTCACTTCGTTCTTCTCCGGCACATAGAACAGAAGGTGAAGGCTCTTTTAATGATTTTCTTCTACCTGAAAAAAAGATTATAACTTGTGATTTTTATTCAGAGATGCATACTTAATGGTTTTATTTTAGATTTTACAGAGTCATACTAGAAAATTAGCTTGAAATAAAATTTTTATACTTTCGCGCTATTAACATTTATGGAACAGTAAATTTCGAGGCAAGTTAGTAATCTTGAATATTGTGTATATTATGTTTGAACAGTTCTATATTATTAAATTTCAAATGAATTTTAACGTTTGTAATGTATGAAAAAGTGTTTCTATCTAATTATTAAGTACTTAATACCAGCAATATTAAAAACAAATTACAAAAGCCATAACTAAAATAAACCCATTTACCTAGATTCCATTTTGCCAAATGATTAAATAATATATTTTTTTTAAATTTTGTAAAACTGGTAACTTTAATAATAAAAAAAATAATAGAAAGAAAATTATTTTAGGTAATAATACTGATGGTGATTACTATTTTCTTCCGTATATATATATTTTTTTTGTTTTTTTATTCAAGTATAATGAACGTTTTTTCACACATCCTTTTAGACATAGAATTTTGTTTTTCTTCATTATTTCCTCTTTTTCTTTTCTTTGTTTTTTTTTTTTGTAAATTTTTCGTTTTCTTTTGGTTACGTTATCCCTATTTTTGACTTCCTGTGGATAATCTTGGTAATGATTTTAACACTATTTCATACCCGTTTGTATTAAGTAACACATAAATTGTGTGGTGAAATTTTATAAAATAAAATCTTTAGGGGTTTTAAAGTGGTTTCTGAAGGTGTTTGGAGTAATAGTGTACTACTCGTAAAAAGATATTATATTTAAATTTGAAGAATCTTTAATTGTGTTATAATACTCTTTTTGGTTTATATATAATAACTTATATATGTTTAAAAACTTATTTGAATGACTTCTAATCATTTCTATATTAGGTAGGTATTAATTTTTTTTATGAAAGCTTTCTTAGAAAATATTTTTATAATTAATTTATATAGTCACCTAATGGTTTTCGTTAGTTTTGACTATTGTGAAAATTTATTATGTTATAAATATTTGAAATTTAATTTTTGCCTCAACTTAGGATGTTTGTTATATTCGATGAAAATACAAATATTGAGTTTTTATTTAAGAAGATAACTTTAAAAAAAAATTTTAAATTTTAAAGTTAAAAAAATTTGATTAGTAAAGAAATTTAAATTAGTTGTTCTAATAAAATATACTTAAATTTAAAACGGCTAATCATGAAATTCTTCTTTACAAACTAAGGCAATATCTATGGTATTGATGATAATCAAATAAACTGGTTCAGTTCTTATTTAACAAATGGACTACAGAAAACTAAAATTTGTGGAAACACATCATATTCGAATAATATGTCAAATGCAGTACACCAAGGTTCATCTTGGGTGTACTGCTTTTCTTTGTATATATTATATCAATGATATGGAAACAATACTATATATAAGAGTTGGTATTATTTGCAGATAATAAGTTGTTGTATAACATAGGAGTAACGACTGAAAAATGTATCACAAATATTAATGGAAATTTAAATGGAAATGTAGAAATAGATAATAGGATAGTAGAAAAAGTAGATTATTTATATTATTATTTTATTATCCCTTAATTTCATTTTACAATTTTCCTTATTTCCAATTTTAATAATTAAGAATTTATACTAATGTATTTACACCTATGACTCTTAATTTACTTAGACTAACTTGAACTTTTCTATTAATAACATATATATTTTTTGGAGAAAAAATGGCAAGTAACCTATTTGATCAATTTATTCTTATCCTAAAACTTAAACATTAACTTAATTATAAAAAAAAAAACAAAGAAAAAAAACAAGATAAAATAAAAAAAAAAATAAGCAAAAAACCTAATTGTTAAAAGCTTAATCTACGATCGCTCTTATTAGCGGATTTACTGAATTTAGACAGTTCTCTAGAAAGGCTATTTGTCCGGAAAAGTATTAATATTTGCCATGGTATTCAATCTGTTGGTGAAAAAATAAAAAGGTTTAGCCAAGATTAATTTTAGGATTGCATTTTGTTTTTTTTTGTAGCACATTTAAGTTTGTTTTCGCAGCGCTCTTCCATATAGGGAACCCGTTTAAAAGAATACTGCGAAAAATGCTTTAAATATTATTAGTTTTTTTTCTACATGTTAGTCTGAATTTTTTATTTATAATTAGATACAACATTTTTATATATAGATCTATTTTATTGACTGTCTTAGTTATATGTGCTTTAAACAGTTAACTTTTTGTCCAAATATATATCAAGATATTTAATATCATCTCTTTCACATATTACTTCATTATTATTTAAAAATAAGTTTTTGTTAGGCAAGTAACACGATTTCCTTCTTTTTGTGAAGAAGATCGAGTTTGTTTTTTCGCCATTGATTTTGATTTTCCATTTGTAAAAAAATTCTTGAATTATTTAGAAGCCATTTTCAAGATTATTTATTATTTCGTTTTGACATATAGAACATGATAATAGGGCAGTATCGTCTGCATATAAGCTTGTATAACAATTTGGAGGTTTCGGTAAATCTGCTATGAACATGTTGTATAAAATGGGAGAAAGTGATGAACCTTGTGGTAGACCAGCTGTAATACTTATTTTGTTTGATTGTATTATTCTGATTTTGACTATGAAAAATCGATCACTAAGAAAACTTTGGATTAATTTAAAAAGGTAAAAAAGTAGATGAAATTAAATATTTAGGTGTAATAATAGACAAAAAACTAGAGTTTAAGTCACATATTAATTATGTAAGTAAAACAATAATTTCAAAATAATTATCCTTTTTTAGAAATGAATTAGGTATTACCTAGTGTAATTATTAATGTTTATAATACAATAATAAACATTTTGAGTATTGGTCGTCTATATTATTCATGGCCAATAATATGGACAATAATAGATTGCAGAAGTCGAAAAATAAATCAATCAGGATAATATTAAAACTGAATAGACTCACATCTGTTATCTACCTTAAAATGGCTTAGCATAAATCAAAGAATTGTAATGAATGTAATAATAATATTACATAAAATGAAAATTAACAGTTAAGTTATCTATGTAATAACAGAGAGTATTCACGTAAAACAAAATTTGCTAGTCATTTTTTCAAATATCAAAATTCTGTGTTCTGACTGCTTATAATTTGAGCGCAATGTATTTTGTACGCATAAATAAAAAATGTTTGTATATCTACTACCTATGCACATATTTATTTGCAATTATATGCTGCCAACAGTCTCAACGATATAAAAGTTGTATGTATAGGTACTAAAAATTACATAAATTATGTATAAAAAATCATATACGCATAAAGACCTTTCAATAAGTAGGTATAGTATTCACAAATAATATTAAAAATCAAAGTATTGAATTTTTTTTCAATTAGAAATTGAAGGAATTCAAGATTATTGCTGTATTTGTTGTTATTTTGTGTTAATTTTTCAAATTTGAAGAATTAATATTTTTATTTGGACATGATCAATGTGATTTATGAAATTTGTGATTTCAAACTTTATAGAGGAAAGGGACAAAAAAATTAATGTTGGTTTTGTAAAATTAAAAATAATTCAAATTCATTTCTATTGAAAAGTATACTGAAAAGTAGGTACCTACATGTATTTTTAAATTTTCAGCAATTTTGATTTTGTTAACTTTGTCTGTTTTTCACCTTAGATAATACGAATACATAGTATAATTATGAATACAATCAAACAAACAATCTATCAAAATTTAAAAAAGTAAGTAAAAAAAGTAAAACTGGATATTTTATTCTTTATATGCATTGTTGGTTGTTTTTATTTCTTCAAAAATTATTTCATCTGAAATAGAAATACGATTTTTAACCAAGTTCTGAGAAAACAAAACAAAACGGTATTCCGTACACAGTTCACGATTTGCAATGCACAACTAATAAATTTAATTCTTTTATTACTATTATTTTTAGAACTTTTTTCTCGATTATGTGATTCTATCATTGACCTATTATTGAACGTATACAATATCATTCATTATCTTTGCGATTAATTGTATTTTTTTGTTTACTTCTTCTATATATATTTGCTTATATTGAATTAGATGTAAATATATGGTGAACACATTAAGATATACTCTTCATATATAAATCAAAAGTACATACGTATGTGTATACTCTTCAAATTATGAAACAATGCCTCTATACGCCTAGCCTTGTAACTGGAAGAGCAAAACTTTATACACAAAACAAAAACCAAACTTAGAACGAAATCGTAATTCGATAAAATTCCTGCAAAATCATTCTGTGAATAGCCTAGCAGTATAGAGGCATTGTATGAAATATTCTCCTCAATAAATAAAAAATTTTGAGTAAAAATAATTGAGTTTCGATAATTATATCTAAATATTTTGGGGTATTGAGTGAAAGTCCTATTTTCGTGTTTTGATTAAAAATGGGACGGGATTTTTAGAAGAAAATGATTAACAAATATTGTTGTTGTTGCTACGTGAATACTCTATCTATATAATTACTCTATGGTAATAAGTTAGTACACTAATGTTAACAATAGTAAGTACGGTAATGGCATATTATAATTTAAGAAATGCAAATAGTAGTTAGAGGATTGATACATGACGTATTTAGAAATAAAAGAACAAAAAACATCTTATTTTACAATATGGAATTAAATAATATAATAAAATACCTAATGAAATAAAAAATTTAAATAAGATTAATAACAATTTCAAAAGTAATAAAAAAGAATATGTTAAAACTAATTTTAGTTAGAATTAAATATTTGTAAGACAAATAAATAAATAAAAAAAAAAATAAAAAAAAATTACTTATTTATCATAGTCTCAAATCTTCTTTAGCCTCAGTCAAATTCAAAACTGACTCACAGTTGGAAAATAAAAGTCAATGAAAACAATTTAACCCATTTATACTGAGGAAAGGTAACTGCCCCCCAGTAACTTTCAGCAATACAGTCATACATCATGAGTATTATGTCAGATATTTGAGGATTCACCTTGATAGGCGTTTAACATGGAAGAAGCACATAATTTGTAAGCGAGCACAATTGGAACAAAAGCTGAGAAACCTTTATTGGCTAATGAATAAAGGATCCGAATTATCTTAGTGAAAACAAAGTGATGCTGTTCAAAGCTATTATTAAACCTATATGGTCGTACGGAATTCAACTCTGGGGTGTTGCAGCTAAAACCAACATTGATGTAATTCAAAGATTTCAGAACTAAGTGCTAAGAATGGTGGTTGATCCGTGGTTAGTTAGCCAAATAGTTTAATCCACAAGGATTTGCAGGTTCCTTCAGTACATGATGAAATATCAAAATACTGCTCAAAATACGAAAATAAATTGGAAGTACATCCAAACATCCTGCTGACAAACAATCTTATGAGGGACCCTAAATATAAAATTTTAAAATTTTATATGCTATTTATTTACAAAATTTATTATTTCAGTAAAAGTTAGCTATAGATATTCTAGAAAGATGTAATATTTCACATTTATTTATTACTCTAGAAACATGTAGGCACCATTAGCAAATAATTTTAAAGATAAAATAGAAATTAATTTTATGAAAAATTTACGAATATTTTGGAATATTCAAAACATCTAAATAAAAACTCATCTTCTACAATTAGAGTAGATAAACGGTGGTATCAATAATCACAAATTTTATATTAAAATAATATTTACATTGTTTTTGATGCTTACACGATATGCAGAATGTGGGTCTGATACATTATTATTGTTCTTTGGTCTTGCGGAGAATTATTATCCTTTGTCAAATACAAATTAGAAGTTCGCAGCCTACCAAAATCCACTTATCTTTATTTTTGTATAATATTTATTTATATATCTATTTCAGCTTTTCTCCTGCAAATAGTTATTATCTCGTTGTGTGCCTGTATTTAAGCAATCTTCATTCAATAACACAATTACACATTTTTGTGGATTCAACTTAACGAAATTTGTTTTAACAAAATTGTACTGTTATTAATAAAACATAACCCTATAAAACTAATTTCTCTATATATTCATCCTCATGACGCTGTTATTTAAATCTGACGTCAAAATTTTAAGACTTCATATTACTTGAAAAGTTAAGTTCAAAAAAACAAAGCAGAAAACATTCTAATTTACTTAAATTTTGTTTTAAATAAATCTCCAATGTACTTTAATAATCGTTGGATTTTCTACTTTACAATGTTTTTGCAGAGTTAAGGTGTTAAGGCCTGTGATCCAAAATATATTCCATCAGGCAAAATAATAATACACATATAACATTTAGTTAAAAAATTAAATGTCATGATGTCAAGGATGAATGTTATTATATAATATATATATACACCAATTTTACATTATATTATATACATAGTATTATAAATATTTCTGAAAAATGGTCAACTCAAATAACCGAATGCAATTTCAATGAGAAACATAGAAAAAAAAGAAAAACAGTTTGAATTATGAATTTCTGAAAATTATGAAGTTTTTATTTATTTATTTAACACAAAATCAAGATAAAAATTAACAAGGATCAAAAATGAAATCATAATACAACAAACAACAACACACATTTATATTTTGAAGAAAATATTTAAAATATATTTAAAATTTTGTCTGCAGCAAATTTATGTAAGTATACATAAAAATTAGAAATAATGTGACTGAATAAAATTTGTCAGCATAATTTCAAACTGTTTACATTGCATTTTTTATTTGCAATAAAAAACTGTAACTATTTTTAAAATAGTTACAGTATAAAATATAATATAATTATAGTAATTATTTTGATTATTATTAATTATTTTAATCAAGCACTACAGTTTGCGTAGGTAGCTTGAAATAATAATAATTAGGAGTGTTTATAAGTTTTGTAATAGTTGCCAGCTACATTGTGTTGTCATATAATATTATTGCAGCTAAATAACATTAAAACCAATATATCTTCTGAAATGATTATAGGTACCTTTATTTCGAATAATCAATTTATCAAAAATGCGTACAAGTCGTCAATATACAACAATGATGCTGAACTAATAAATCTCAGTTGAATATGAAAATCCAAGAAACTGCACATTGCATAATAATATAAATCATTATTTTTTTGTTTGTTTTTCCGCCCTGGGTGATTACTATTTTATTATTGCTATTCCAGAATATTCGTGACATTTATCTTGCAACGTATTTGAACTAACTCTCAACGTTGGATTATATTTTTTCTGCGCTCAATAAACTAATGTGTAGACTGTAGGTATCTTGACAGATAGGTAGACTATACAAGCATATAGGTAGACAACTACTACTCTATTGCAAAAACGTTGGTCCACTTTTAAACTTATCATTACAATAAAAAATGGTGTGTAGGTAATTACTGTGTATATTTGATTTGATATCGTACCTACTCAGATTTTATTGAAAAATCAGAAATAAATTAAAATTCATTATGCCAGCCATAGTAGGTACTGAAATGGATTCAAAATAGAAACAAAATATAGGCAAACTTAATTGCAATACTTTTCCAACTTTTGTCAGAAATTTTTTAATAAACTTTGACTTACTTTGAGAGCTTTGATTTAAATTACTTTGATTAAATGACCTTATATCGCATCAATATTTCAAAACTCACTATTTGAACTTTTTTGACCATTTTCAGAATATTTTTTTAATTTTACATACACACCCTAAAATAGCAAAAAAAAAAAAAGAACAAATTAAAATTTTTCAACAATAAACTGGTAAAATTCTTTTATAAAACCACTGACATAAAATCAATAAAAAAAATCGATTGAAACAGGTTGGACTTTTATATAATTATGTATATACATGTACATGTATATATTCTAATACGCCAGTTGGTCTCATAAAACAAAAAATCAAAAAAAGGGACATTTTGCTTTTGTTTTTGACAAAATTTCAAATTTGAAATTTATATTTTTTATTATTGTGACCGTTGTCAAATTGACAGTTTTCTATTTCGTTTAAGGTTGTCTATAAATTCTAAGTTTTTTATTCACAATTTTCTTTAAAAATAAATAAAAAACAAAAATTAAAAATATATACCCATCCTCCCACCCTACTTACTACATATTTTTAACTTTAATTCGATTTTAGAATAAATTTAATAAAATTCCGACCCTAATACAAATATGTGCGTTTTATTGAGAATGACAGAACAATATGGCTTAAAATCAATTGCAAAATAGTTTTAGAAAAATTCATTCATTTTTCAGAGAATTTATTAAAAAGTTAAAAATAACCTTTTGATTTTTAAAGAATGGAATTTAAGAATATTGCCCTGTCTATTATTTTTGTAAAACCAATTATTATTATAATAATTTTTTTGTAATTTGTTTTTCTTTTTAAATTAAGACCCTTTCTTATATTCAGCATGAGATGGGATTATAACAATTTTATAAACTCTAGATTTCCATATTATCAAAATGAAAAAAACAGTAATCGTTTTTAATTTGAAAGTGATTTGCTATGAATAATAAAATTTTAATTTATGTTTTTAGTTTTTTTTTTTTATTTCTGACGGAGGTGGCCCTAATATGTCAGGACCGACATATAGGCTTTAAGCTCTTTATATCCTTCCCCACCCCTCAATTCAGTCGACCCTTTTGATAAAGGTTTGAGGGTTTTATACTGCAGAAGTTTTCTGAGGTCATATGCAGTGCGTTTACAACAGCCTGAGTGTCAGACTTGAAAGAGCTTGAAAGAGCACTTTCCTGAAACATGTATGGAGGTTCCTTCCTCTTCCAAACAGTGTCTACAACTGCAGGTTAGGTTGTCACTTCGTGCTAGTCTACCCATGTGTTTATTCATGTGGTTATGACCAGTAATTATGTCCACCATCTTCCTACAGTCCTATTGACAGTTAGCAGGAAGTTGGTTATTTTGGTGTTTATTCTGGCTGCATATATTTTGGAAACACTGTGGCCTTGAATACGCTTCCAAAGAATGTTTGTCCCTTTCTTCAGGGTGTTTTCAATCCATAGTTTATTATTACCAAAAGATGTACTAACTGCGGTTTCCATATCAGTTGAATCTTATTTCAGAGATTTATTTGCTATATCCTATGAGGCTTAGGGCTTCCGAATATTCTCCCACTGATATAGTTTTGATGAGATTAATTTCAAGATCTTTTAAAGATATTAGGATTTTATGACAGCCTGACTGCCACTAAAGATTCTAATGACTTTATTAGACCATCTTCGGTCTTTTATTAAATTTATTGCTGCGTTGATAGCAAAAACTTCAGCCTGTGCAGTGTTTGCCAAGAGGAAACTGGAGTTCAAGTTATTGTTTTTCAAAGAACACTTCAGCTCCCGCGACAAAAGCCGTAATGGACTTATCAGTGAAAATGTGCGAGGTGTTTGAAGACCTAGTCTGGTCTTCTGAACCACACCAGGTCTATTTTTTATAATATAATATAAAAAACAATATAAAAAAAAAATTAACTACCACTAAATATTTGGAATAAGATTTTTATTTTTTTTTAACACAACATAATAGGGTTAACCTATACTACTCAATGCCAAGTTTTTCTTTTAGGATAAGGTCATTTGATGCTCAGCAATGCTATTAAAAATTTAAAAAAATCAAAATTTCAAAATCAAGTATGAGCATATCGTTTGCCCTACAGTAGGCGACGACAAGCAGCTACTGAACCATATTGTAACAGTTGGTGATTATATTGAAGGGATGTTCATATAATCAAAGCACAGTTCAGAATCTTTCAGAAGGCAACACGAAGCCAGTAAAGTAGAATTTTAAGAAAATTATATAATTCAAATATGGCTATTCAATATACAATGAATCAAGCCAAAGAAAAATATAGTTTTTAAAGCATTGTCAACAGATGCAATATGATTGTTAGTGACGTAGGCGAACAACTATACATTAATTCATTATTTGTTGCACGCGCCCGTCGTTTTAAGTTGAAAATTTTACAAGTGTATTCATAGCTATGAAAAATTCCCAATCATAAATTTTCTGAACATTCTGTATGGGTTCAGGAATCTCTATATTATTATAAATCTGTACAAGGCTAGGATAAATTATTTTATACCAGTCCATTTTAGA
Source organism: Argyra leucocephala (assembly GCA_963942445.1). Taxonomy (NCBI): domain Eukaryota; kingdom Metazoa; phylum Arthropoda; class Insecta; order Diptera; family Dolichopodidae; genus Argyra; species Argyra leucocephala. The sequence goes on along the minus strand of OZ012678.1, from coordinate 65,812,597 downwards.
AATGTTGTATTAGCCCTAAACCGAACCGGATACACCTCATACAAAATGTGTGAAATTACTTTAGATTCAAAACAATCCATTATCTCTGAAATTTGTAGATAAAAAGTAGATCTACCTAAAGTACTAAAACATTTATAATTATCAAGACAAAAACATATTTTGTTCGAAAAGACACAACAAACACAAAACATATTATTTTTAAAACCAAATTTTCAAAAAGAACATTTTTAAATTTGCATGTAGAACAAATTGCATTCATGCTTAATATTTATGAGCCATTATGCCCTCTAAGTGAAGTCGAGAGAAATTTACACGAAGTTTTGGTTTTACTAAATAATAATTTACTCATATAGCCCGACGAAAACTGGAAAATCAGTGACTTTAATGTCTATAATGACGTATGAAGGTAAAAATATTTCTGGAGAGAAGATCAAACCACTATAATGCAATTATTACAATGAAACAAAAGATGACGTAGATTTAATGTACCCAGATGTTAGTTAAATACATTTTAAAAGAAAAACGCTTCAATGGCATTTTTTTACAATTTATTAAATGTGGCAACTTTAGCTACTGATTTGAAAGCAAACGGGAATGTTTAACAAAGTTTTTTGAAGCCTTTTCCCAGATATGTGGGACATGTTTCTATCAGGTTGGTAATTAAATTCATGCTTGGAAAAAAATTAACGAATGTGAAACAAAGCTGTTTGATGAAGATCAATTTATTCCAATTGTCGAAGGACATGCAACGGACTAGATCAACCTTACAAAAAATGCCAATTATTTTTTAATTTTGTAATATTTTTGTCTTCTTAATCCGTTTTTTTTTTTGTACACTACCTAAACACTAGGAAAGCATTCTTTTATACAAAATTATATTCAATCAAAAGGTATAAGGAGCGATATAGGATGATAGAGGAGAACTGGTACAGAGATGAACGCGAAGAGGTTATTATTTGAGAAACAAAATCTCCATAGATAAACAAATAATAATTTGGTATACTGAAAAGATTAATATAATGTCATTAAACTCTTATAGAGAAATAACATTATAATATTTTGACAGTTGGAATTAAAATGTAGTATTTTTTTTCAATTTCAACAACATATTATCTCTATAAATTCTCTATAATTAAACACTTGTATAGAGCGAACCAGCAACGTAATTGATAAAAATAAGCTGAAATTTCTTGCTCTATAACTGCTCTATAACTGCTCTATAACTGCTTATATGGTAGCTAATTTCTTCTAAAATAGTTCTAAATGTGCGCCACTTAACTCTATTAGAGCTCTACAACCCTTCTATAGGAGCTTCCGCAGTTATATTAGAGAAAATTTGATGTTCAATTTTAGCTGTATAAACTACTATAGAGCTACTAATAGAGCACAAAATGATACTTGGGATATTATCGGAGAAGAACACTTGAGATGGAAAGATTTTTTTTTTGTTTTTTTTTTATATAATTCCAAGTCTATGGGATGAACTAATTGCTTTTACACACAGATTTGGAATACACAATCACATACAATAGCTTTTCTGTAAATTTTGTTTTTGTGGTATATTTACTGGTTTAAATGTGGAAAACTATATCAATTGTAGAGTACTTCGCCTTCATAATAGCATAGTTCCACTTTATTATTAGTATACCAAAACTGACAACTATTTATCATTTATTTGATCCCAATAATAATGGGTACTGAACCAGGTCGAATAATCCAGAAAGCATTTCTGCCCTCATCGACAATCGAAATTGGGACCTTAAGGTTGAAAGGCAAGCGCTCTACCTACTGCGCCACCCAGCGTCCACATTTTAGAACTTCTTACAATAAATGAATTTCCGAGACCCGTTTTGGATCACCTGGATATTTGAACCGTGTAGAAATGAGCGTGTAGAACTTTAAATATTCTCATAAGAAATATTCATATTTGAAAGGTGCTTGGTTTTACCCATGCATTTACCCGTTCGGGTTAGGGTTAAAGATTTTTTCTTATTAAATAATATTATTATATTTGCCTTAATTAACTTGCCTTGGACTTTATATGTTTGTTTCAATTTGCTTCAATTCAACAAAATACCCATTTCAATAACCATTTAACCAAAGTATATCCATAAAAAGAGTAAGAACTCATGTATGTATTCATTTGTTTGCACACAAATTCATATACAAATTTGATAAACATTGTCAGAAATAGACGATAATAAGAATTTTACGTGTAAGAAAAAGAAAAAATATAGTAAACAAAAGAGAGTAACAAAAAAAGTTAGCTGAAATTAAATAAATAAAGTTTATAATTTTGAAAAAAATTTTCGACAAAAATTTCGTTGAAATATTTAACAATATTATTTTCTAAATTGTATCAACTATGCATAAGATTTTTAGGAGACCTAACTAAAACAGCGTTATCATATTCTTTAAATTCTGTGATTTGTAAATAGTAACCCTCAGTATTATTTTATAATCGTATACCAAAATAATAAATATTTAGGTTTACTAATATAATTAATAAAAAATAATAATGTTTGTAACTCCAAATTATTACTGACAAAAATATTAATAATATTTTATATTATTATAATGTAATTATAATTTAATATTTTTAATATGTATATACGAAAATAATAATGTTTAAAACGAAAATATTAAAATAATAAAAGATCAGAAATAATCATCGTATAAGGGAACAAACTAAATTAGAACTAACATTTTTTGCCACCCTGCCTCATATAAATAACGGGAGGAAACGTAAACAAATCCAAAGGAGAAAAATGAGAACGCAAAATTATTTTACAGTATAAAGCAAAAGGCAAACATCTGTTTTGTACCTTTTCTCTCTCATAGTAAAATTGGTATACGATAAGTAAATGTAAAGTTTACCTCTTTTAACTAATGATATTTTGCTCGGTTTGGTATTTCTTAAAAATTAGGTTTACGTAAAATGGGAGTGCGTATTCTTGTTAATATAGATTATAGATATTCTTTGCATTCAACTAAGGTGAAATTTACATATGTGTGTGTACTAATAATGGAATATGGATATTTGATAAAGTTAAAATTTGGTTTCTCTTTAAATTCACTAGATTTATTGACATTTCTATGGTGTAAAGAAGCAAAAAAAGAAAAACAAAAAAGGAATATGTACAAAATAGTGTGCAATACAAATCATTATCATTATATTTCAATCATTTTCTATTATTATTCAATTTCAATTATTTTCAATCATCATTTTCATTATATTTTTTTTGTGTTTTTAATTTGGTTTCTTTTATTAATCTCTTTCTTTTATTATTTCTCTTTCTCTCACTAAGTATATGTACGTAACGTACATGTGTCATATAGGGCTTGCATTTGTTACATACATAATAATATGGCTTAGTTTAATTGAAAATAAAATGCAAACATTATTTATGGAAGAAAACAAAATTTGAACCTATCAGTTATCTATCACACTCAGTTACAAATTACTCTTCTCGCATGTAAAAAAAGTTCAATTTCGATATTATACTTTTATATGCCAATTTATGCTTAGGCAGCGTTTACACGTCGTACAAAATCGAATTTTATCGTAGATAAAGTAGGATGACCGTTTACATTTCAGACTTTTTCTCAGATTTAATCTACGATTTTACGTCAAATATTTTTTGTATTTAACAGGGTTTCTTTTTATAAAGCGCGTATTTTTTTAATACGTAAATTATTAAGTTCAAAGGTATCTAATCAAAAATCTCCAGAAAAATTTTAAAAATATACCTACCTACATATTTTTATAAAATTTGTTACAGTAATATAAAATATAATTACACATTTGAATAATGAGCAATAATAACCAAATTGCGTTAGAGTGAATTTTTGTGCCATTTGATTATATGTGTTGTTCTTTGAAAATATATTATTTTTCATTAAAAAAATATTTTCACTAAAAAGTCGAAAATAAAATAAGGAAAAAAAAATTTTTTTTTTAGAAATATTTGCCTTTAATTTAAGCGTACTAAAACTACAAAAATAAACTTTAGAACCGCAGCTTGATATAATGTTTTCATATCAAGTTATGATTGTAATTACGGAAAAAGCAAATTTGGCCGAACTTTTTACCAAATCTCTTAATCTCATCTCAAGACTTCCTAGAATTTCGGCTAATTTGCTTTTTCCGTAATTACAATCATAACTTGCTATGAAAACATTATATATAGCTGCGATTCTAAAGTTTATTTTTGTAGTTTTAGTACGCTTAAATTCAAGTCAAATATTTCTAAAAAAAAATTTTTTTTTCCTTATTTTATTTTTATTTCATTCACTTTAAATCATTGATATTCGTCGGTTACACTATATTATATTAACATTTGTTTGAAAAAACAAACCTCGCATATCATCAAAAATTCACTTTTTTCTATAAATTATTATTTTTCCAGTCTTTTTAAAACGAACACAATATACAACAAAAATAAATATATATATACATAAATATGACCTATCTTTACCATATGCATAAGTTATACACTAAAACAACTTAATATGAATAAAAACTTATCGTTAAATTTAATTTATTAGATAAAGTTCTTTTCAAGACATTCCACTTTAAAAAAAAAAAATAAAATAAAATAAAATAATTTTTTTTAAATTACGTTCTCTTTCGTTTATGTTTAAATTTACATACCATAACAACATCACATATAAATCCTTAAATACAAATTCAATCCTTAACTTTTCACCTCAAAAAAAAAAAAACAAATAATATATTTTTTCAGATAATAAAAAAAAATTAAAAAACAAAAATAAAATGTTCGAATTTGATTCTGCATTTGCTATCATTCCGCATGAATAATTTTTTTCTTAAAAATTATATTAAAAAATAAAAAAAAAATTTAAATTGAAAAGAAAAAAGAAAAACATTGAATATAGTTACTACTTTAGTATTTTCATTTTTAATAAATAACTTAAGGTTGCCATCACTTCAAATTTGTACAAAAAAAAAGTGGAGCACGTATATTGTATCTCAAATATTGAATTAGTATATTATGTGACACTACTCAACGAAGTGGAAGCATTTTGTATGATTTTGGATTTGACGAAGACGATATTTGGAGCTTAGGATAGAATAATAAGAAGAACAAATGATTTAACATGCCAGTCTCTTCGTCAAATCCAGAATTAGTTTAAGATAAAAATTATGAAATGACTGAAGCGCTGTGCTTATCTTTTTAATTAAATAACGCTTTTTGTGCCATCAAAGGGCAGCCATTTATTTTACAATATTGTAGACTTCAGAATTGGGTAATAGTAGTGTAGAACATCAGAAATTTTTCTCAGAAAATATTTTATTTGTATTAAAATAAAATTTTTAAATTAAATTAAGTATAGTTTAAAAATACAATTCTATAGTTCTAAGGAGCTTTGGAATAATTCAATATGCCATAATTGTTTATGTATACATTAATTTTAACATAATAACATAATAGCTCTAATTAGATTAGATAAAGATAAAACTAATTTTTTTATTTAAATTTAAATATAAACTTTATTTTTTCCCACTATTTTATCATTTTTACACTAGTCTAGTCCACAAAAATTTTCAAAAACTGCTATTTATTTCAAATTTTATTAACATCTAAGCAATTTTTTCGTTTTTATGTTTACGCAAAATTTCAGGAATTTACAGTAAAAACCAATAGTTATTTATTAAAAACCTATCCTAACTTAATCTATCTTAATCTAACTAAAACTGCTTGCAGATTAAACTAAAAAATACAATAATAGTTTACACAAGAAAATTACAATTATTTGCAAAAATTATTTGCTCTAGCTGCAAACATTTTTAACGCTACTAAAAATATTTCTATATTTCTTTATTTACACTTTTTATTCATTCTGGTGTGGGGCATGTACGAAAAATTAGTGCTTTTTCTGAGTGGTGGTGAATGTAAAAAAAAAATTTACGGAGCAGTGAAAATAATCGAAAATTGTTTTATTTCAGATTTTTTCACTCAAACTATTTAAACTTGATAATATTTTTGTCATTTAACATCATTAGTTTCACTTATGACTGAACTGGGTACTTTAATTTCCATTTAATTAAATTTCTTAAAGTTGTAGTCTTATGGGATATGAACAGATCTTTCAGTTTAGATTATTGCCATGTAGTGCTTATAAAAATTTTATTATCGAAAAATTGTTATGCTACATAATAATATGTAAGGTCTACCCTTGAATATTTATTTATTTATTTATTTATACTATTTAGCTCAATTAAACAGTTTACAATTTAGTTATTTTTCATATATTAATTAAAATATTTATTTTAAGTTAAATTTCATATTAATTAAAAATACAATTAAATTTACTTAGTATACATTCAAAAATAACAAAATTCAAAATACAAAAATAGTAAATATGCCAGCTAATATAGGCATAACATTACTTGACTGATATTAAGCGAATTGAATTGGCTCAGTGAAATGAGCATTCTTGTCAGTTTAGATATTACCATATAGTGCTTATAAGAATTTTATTATCGAAAAATTATTACGCTACATAATATGTAAGGTCTACACTTGAATATGAATATTTTTTTAAAATATTTTTATTTAACTGTATAATTATTGGCAAATGTATTAATTCATGATTTTTTCTTCTATGCTAACAGCATTTACCTGGGTTAAATTTATTTTAACACTTTTTTAATCAAAAGTGGCGGATTTTACTAAGCGTAATTTATATTGCAACAATCAAATGTAGCAAGCTTGGGTCTGGTAATAGACATTTAATGTGGAGGCTTAAGCATTAATCTGACCATAGTAACAGCCACGATTAGAGCCCAATATAAAAAAATATATAATAAAAAACAATCATAAATAACACGCAGGTACAGAATATTAAACAGTTATAAAATTTGCTCTTGAGAACTATTTCAAGAATTATCAAAATTTCATATAAATCTGGAAAATTTTATATAATTCGTTTATATACACTTTTCAATAGTATACAAAAATAATGATTTAACGTGGATAAAAAATTTATTATTTTTATTTTTACATAGTAACGTATTCGATATGAAAATTATATTTTTTTTTATTATTTTTTTTTCAAATTCTTTATGTATGTATAGGTACTTGTTTTCGCACTTGAATCGTTTTACCGAATGTTGCCATCTGTATGCAATTTTTTTTTAAATTTGTATTTCACTTATTATTTTTTTTTATACATATACATAATATTATATATATATATATCTTATTTTTTTATGCTCCATAAAGTTTAGAAGCTAAGCAGTGATAATAAAAAAAAAGAAGAAACAAAAACTAGCGTCACGGTATGTAAATTTTTAGATACGTATGCAGATCCTACAAAATACCTATTTTATAACTGTATAAGAATTTTTTTATGCAATTCTAAATAATAAAAAATATAAAATAAAAAAAAAACTCTAGTTGGAATAATATGAATTCATAGAAAAGAATTATAACTTTTATTTTCTTGTTATTTTTTTTATATGCTTATAAAAAAAAAAAAAAAAAAAATTGCGATGGCATTGTACATCTGTATATAACTAGCATTCAGTCGAGTTCGGTTAAAGTTTATGCTCTTTTCAATTTTAATAAAAGAGTAAAAATTAAGAAAAGAATTAAAATAATAAAAGAAGTTTTTTTTTTTTCATTGCAGATAACTTTAGATATGCTACAAATTCGATGAAAAATATTTAAATGAATGCATATTTTTTCTTTTTCTATATTCCACCAATTTTTTTTTTTTTTTTTTTTTTTAGATACAATATCCATTTTTATTTTTATTTACTATAAATTGCTAGATAATATTGTAAAAAATTTATGTTTTTGGTTAAATAAATTCTAGCAAAACTTTATTTACTCTCATATCTAGTACTATGGTATTTATATGTGCTGTATATAATTTGCAATGCACCATTAAATTTCATAAATAATACAAAATTTGTTACTGTGTATTGGATACGATAATCTTAACTTAAATGTAAACAATTTATAACCTTGATTTCTGCTGGATAGTTAAATCAAAATGACAAAAAATAATATTATTGTAAAATCATCATTTTTATAAAATAAATATTTTTCGCAAAATTTTGATTTTCTTATTACGATGCATGCATCCTGTTTGTTTAGATTATTTGAGATCAACTTATTATGACAAAAATAAAAGTAAATTTTTAAATAATAATTTATAAATTTTTAATTCAGGAAAAAATACTTTGCAATTTGTTTTAAAATGATGTATCATAGTCGTTGATATATTGAGATATTAACACTTAACCCTTTATAAACATTTTAATAACCCTTACAAATTAGTCCTAAAATATTTTAGATTATTGTTATTGCACCAAACCATATTTTCCTTTATCATTAAAAGTAAACAGTCCGTTTATAATTTGTTGTTAATATATCATTTCCACTCTGATATTTTCTGTACCATAATTTTTTTATTCATTCATATAAAAGTGGGATCTGCAGATAAATCTCCAACTACAGGTTTTCTGCCCGTTTTGTATATATTTATTTTATTTACTTACTTACTTGCTGGGCACTGCAGACCTTGAAGGTCCTACGCCTGATTCAAAATTGTCCCCCACTGATTTCGGTCTCGAGTGGAATCTCTCCAGTTGGTGATTTGAAGTTTTTTCATATGTGCCAATACTTTATCTGTCCAACGAAGATGTGTATTTCTTCCACAACGCGTTCCCTGGGGCTTGGATTCGAAGAGTTTTCTAGCAGGAGAATTTTCCTAGCCAATGGAGACGTTTTATTCTGACTTTTGTTTTTAGCTAGGTCCATGTCGTTGAACAACTGGTATAGTTCGGCATTGTATCTTCTTCTCCAAACCCCTTCGTCAGACACAGGACCATAAATGCGATGAAGAATTTTTCTCTCCAAGATACCAAAAACATGCTTGTTTGCTTTTGGTAATTTCCACGATTCGGAACCATGTACCAGCACCGGTATTTTGGGATAGGAACTTTGAACCCAGTTGTTTGGACTAACCGAAGTAGCAACAGTTTGTAAGGGTAATTCTTCGCATTATTTCAACATCGATGTTATTGGTGTAGTTGATGTTGGTTCCAAGGTGGATAAACTCCTGAACTACCTCAAAATTATATGAGCCGACAGTGTTGTTATGTTCTATATGATGTTTTATTTATGGACGGCATATATTTTGTTTTATTCTCATATATGAGAAGACCCGCTTTACCTGCTTCCTCTTCGATAACTGCTTGTTTTATTGTTCCGATAATATCGACGTTATCAGTAAAACCCGGGAGCTGCACCGATTTGTAAAATGTAGTGCCCATTTATTTTGTTTAATGCTACTTTATCCCATGTTCCGTGTTTGTATTTTAAAGCTTTTTTTCCTATTTCCTTGCTCTTTTAATTCGTACACCATAAACATTTTCTTTAATGGCAACATATAGCGTATACGGTAAAACCGACATAACCCGTAGTCATTTAAACCTAAATTCTATAAACACACAGTGTTTCACCCTAACATACATGCTATTGAATGTTTTGTGTTCGAGAGACTTTAAAAAGAAGTTATACAGAAAACGTACAAATTTACATTTTCTCAGATAGCCAAATCCGCTAGCTCTTATTTCATTCACCATTACATTAAAGCTAATGTAGGGTTGTGTAGTGGAGATGTTCCAGAAACCCTGGCGATAATAAATAGAGTTACAATAATGTGGATACAATGACATGCAAACGTCGTAGTAAATGAAACTGTAGATTATTTTGTAAAAAAAAATCGATTGTGCCGTTCATCGCACCAAGCCCATTTTGCAGAATTTTCCTAAGAGCATAGCCAAAATGTGTATAAACATTGTGCTGAGTTAAAAAGCTGGGGATTATCTGGCAACTGTCAAGGTAAAATTCTAATGTCAACGAGTTTGCTGAAGAACACTAGAGTTCTTTTATGTTTCAAAAGAAAACAGATGTCTAGTTGCCTAGTAAAGAATCATCTTTATAAAATCGGATTAATAGAAAAAAATTTGTATAGAATATTTATGAAGCAGAAAATTAAGAATCTGTTGAAGATCTGCTGTGTGAATGCTGTTAGTCGTAGTAAATTTTACCATTTGGAAGTGGCATTGCGCGAACAATGAGAGATGTTCAATCCCCCACCGAAAAAATAACATTAAAAAAAGTATTCGTAAAGATTTAAATGCATAATTTCATTAATACCAAAAAACCTACTAATATGGCTGCTGTCATAGTCATAATATTTTAGCAAAATATTGTATATAAAATTTATAATCAATAAAAAATAATTAATAATTAATACTTTATAACTAAAATTATTACCTATATCAATATCTATATCAATACTCATATATCTCATACAACACAATAAATAAATATTAGACAAACACTAATAATTACACAATTTTCAACAACTGACAAAAGTATGTGACATGACGTACCCAGTAAACATAGTAACGTCAGGCATCTTAACGTCAAAGATGGATAAAACTACAGTGACAGCTTACAGAAAATATACGTCGTGGTCTTTTACAGTAGGGTACAAAGTGGTCTTCTACAGTAGGCCAATCCCCTACTTAGACAGTATAAAACAGATTAAAAAATGAAATTAGACATTGCCTCGGAAATAGAAATGATGATACCATAGTAAATCGAGTACAATGGAAATGTCAAGTGGAAGTCCTATGCTTCCAAGAGGAGTAAGGAAAAAAAACATACATATATATATATATATATATATATATATATATTGGAATAGGTGACTGCAAAATAAATGATTCCTCAATCCCATCATCAAAAAAATCGGCCAAAATCAAACACATTTTCGCAATAATTATTTATTTAAAATAATCCGCATTTAAAAAAAAAATGCCAGACCATTTCAAACCACAACTTACAACTTTGGATTTACGAAGAACTTATATTTTTGACTTCAAATATTGTAAAGTACATGGTAGCAACTTTTTTGAAAAGCTTATTAGTTTTAATAGACTTCCGCGACACTTACATTTTTTAATAAAGACTTTTTAAAGTTTATTCTATTGAATTTAAATAGACATCCGCGATTGAACCCTATTTTAGAAATTTTTTAATAATTGACAGTTATATTTATCTAACTATAGACAACCCATCCTATGATACCTACATCCCACATAATATATTTTTCTATGTCCCAGAAAAATGACATACATTCGATTATACAATAATAAAATGTACTCATAATTCCCAATTATTTAAAACTAGACCGATTTGAAAACAATTCAGAGTGATTTGGTTTACATTTTATTTTCTTTTCTGCTGATTTCAGTACAAATTTTTATATGCCAATTAAAATTAAATTTCGAACATTAAAAATTAAAAATTAAAGCTTCAATGAATTTTTGTTTTAATCTATATAAAATATTTAATAGTCAACATAAATATATTTTTAACCTACAAAATATATTCTCTTAATTTTATTTATTTAAAATATATTTTTTTATTTAAATAATACATACATTCTCGTATTCATTTTCAACAGCACCATAGATACTCTTTTCGAAATATTATTGATTAATTGAAAACTCTCATCGAATAAATTAAGCTAGCTACACTGTAATGAAAATGAATTCAAACCAATATTTATATTTACTACAATATATATGTACCTACGACTGTATATTCAATTTCTATTTTCCACTTACCTAATTCTTTTCTCTATTTAATTGCTATAAAATACGGTAAAAGATAAAACATAAAAACAAAAATATATAAAAGTAAAAAACCATCAGCTATAAAAATTCAATCAATACATTCTCGTTAAAAATATTGTTAACTGTTACAATAACAAGAAAAAAAAAAAAAAAAAACAACACTTAAATCCTCATATGCATTTTCTATTTTATTGTTTTTATATTCTATCTATGACATTCTATCCTTGAATTGTATATGCAAAATTATTCGAGAAAGGGGGATGAATATTAATGAAATGATACAACTCTATTATCGTTTTTTTTGTTTTTGTTATTTATTTTTGTCTCTTTATTATTTTCAAAGTTGTCAAGAATTCTACAATTCTCGTTAAATTTTTTCTTTATAAGAGGAACACTGATAACTTTTTAAATGACATTGACATAAGTAAAGGTAAGGTCATAAAATGGATATTCCCTCCTTAGTTTTGAATAATTACGATGATATTTAAATTTAATAAATGTCGATACCTACATAATGACATTCTACATCATAAAATTAGAAAATGGTATGAAGCAGTGGCTTACAATCTCATGATTTGACAATATACTAATACTGGTAATATTAATGAAAATAATCTAGTTAACCTCGAAGGCTAGATAATAGTGTTTACTGAATTAAGTAATATTATACTAGCAGATTGAAGTACTCTAATTCTTTAATAATAATATTTTTAATAGAAATTTAACCAGCAGATTTCAAACTACATCAAGTGTCATAAAATCTGGTATGTCTACTATATGGAGCTCTAAATTGTTTTAATACTACCTACTATTTTTGCAACACTATTAACAAACATCAGCAACAACATTGTCATGATCAGGTCATAGAGTTTTTTTTGCATAAAGTCAAATCACGTTTTGTGGAACTGTTACGATGGTTTAAAGTTTATTCAATTGAATTTCAATAGACGTCCGCGATTGACCCCTATTTTAGAAATTTTTTAATAATTGACAGTTGGTACCTACACCCCAGATATATTTTTCTGTCCCAGAAAAATTACATACATTCGATTATAAAATAATAAAATCTACTCATAATTCCCAATTATTTAAAACTAGACCGATTTTAAAACAATTCAGAGTGAATTGGTTTATATTTGATTTACCTACAGATTCTAAGTTCAAAAATCTAACTAAATAATCCATCATATTTGGTGACACAACCTGAAACAGATAATTTTTGGTGAAGCTGAAATACTAGTTGAAACAAGTAGATTTAATCAAGCACATAGTTTTAGTAAAGCTAAAAATAAGTTGTAGAAGAAATGTGAAAGATGACGAGTGCGACTAAAGGTGTTGAATGTTTAAATGATAAATTTTCCGGTGAGAATGTGACTGTGGAAACGTAGGTAAACTATTTTAAAAGCGTGATTGTTGCAGTAGATTTCAGCAACATTGAAAAACTAGTTTTGATGAAAAAAACTAACGGGTTCAAGTCGAGTACAAAACACAGAAGAGGTCTGAAAGTAGTAGACGAAATAAGCGTGTTTGTATGATAAGCACGTCAGTAAAATTAAAAGGGAAATATTCGACTATTTTCGACAATTATACAAGAAAACAAATTTTTGTAAAAACAAAAGGGTTCAGCTAAAACTTTTTTAAGAACAACATTAAGTAGAACATTCGAGGAATGCAAACAAATTTTAATCAGGGAATTCGATAATTATGTAAAGCATATATTTACAATAAACTACAGAATAAAAAATTGGTATCAAAATGTAAGCAAACCCCAAAGAGCTATCAATAGTTCTTTTCAACAAGCGATTCAAAGAACACTTTTTGAGATATTATTTGATACGAAGATGAAGAAAAGAAAAAAATTTTGAATTACAAGATTAGATGATTACGCACGAATTATACGATCAACTAGATGAAAACAGAGAAAAAATAATGCTGGTTGTAAAAAAACAAATTGAAAAAATTCAGAATGAAAATCGTATAATTTGAGAAGAAAACAGGAAAGAAAGTATAAATAGGGAGACCTCGTCGCAATAAAACAAACACAATTCGTAAACGAAAAACTCTAGTCTAACTTTTTAGGACCAAATGAAATTACATGGGGTGAAAGTTTCAGCCGACACGCTGTGCGAAAAGCTGGGCATGGTGAAGGGCTAATAACTCACTACGACGAGCTGTGACAATATAAGACTGTAGCCAGATTGTATTCAGTAAGACACCATCATTCGATACCGGTTAGTTCAGGAAGGCCGAATGTGGAGCTTGAACTATTTAATGAAGAATTATGACTTCTTTTAACAACGGAAACATAATTAAAAACCACAGTCAGCAACTACACTGTAAGGATGACTGTGATGTTAATCAACTATTGTATTTTATAAGGTCATATATTTTTTTTGTATAAAGTCACATCACTTTTTCTGGAACTGGTACGATGGATTGTAGCAACAGGTTTTGAGTTGTAAAATCTAATTAAGTAATCCATCATACTATATTGTTTTATTAAATATTTCTTATTATATAAATAACATCGTACTAAATATAAATATTTTACTAACTATTTTACTAATTATGCTTGTCATAGAAATATAGAGTCGAATACAATACACTGGAGAAATCTGAAAGTTGTATACGAAATACACTGGTTAGTAAAATTAAAAAAAAAATATGTGAATATTTTCAACATTTATACAAACGTTACTCTCATGCTTTATAAATTTATTTTTATTTATTTATTTATACTATTTAGCTCAAACTGCTTACAATTTAGTATTACATTTCATATATTTATTAAAATACAATTAAATTTCCTTAGTATACATTCAAAAAAAAAAAAAACAAAATTCAAAATACAAAGATAGTAATATAATTTTTTTTAAAATATAAATTAAAAAGGTCAAGTTAACAAAATATTCAATTAATTTCATATAATTTTCGTCTTAACCCCCTTTAAGTCCCAAAAATGTTCCTTAATTCCGATTGCTATGAAATTTTAAACATTGTTTAAATATGTGCTAAAAAACTTAAATCTAAAACTTTACGGACCTGCAGATAGCCGTTCAGAAGTAAATGGATCCACACGAACGTGTGGGTTGGGAGTTAATTAAAATAAAAGAAAAATAAATTAAGTATAATGTTTTGTTCAGTTTATATTATATATTATATTTTTTTCTTAAACTACATTATTCTTCTAGTTTCCCAAACTTAAAAAGTTCATTATAGTTTAACGGAAATTAAAAAAATTATAATATTAAGAAAGAACAATAAAAAAACAATTAAAAAAATCATTAAAAATAAAATAATGTCAATATTTTAAAAAGATTATTCTACAGAAAACAAAAATCGGAGTTCATAATAATACAACTTACAACTAAAGTATGTACTTATATTAAGTACAACTAAGTACTCAAGCGTCTAATCGCACCGCGAACGTCGTTTAACTTGTTGCTCAGTATTTTTTCTAAAAACTGAGAATGCCATCCCAACGTATTTGCGTCTTTCCATTTCACCGAACTAATTTTATTGGACCAACCTTATAAGCTAATATTTGTTAGGACCGACCTTACAAGCTGAACAGATTCTCCTTGCTTCATATTCCTGTCTTTGGAAAATTGCACATTTTTGAATCTATTCGCTTGTATTTGTCCGGTTTTTTCAGAAGCGGCAAACCGGTGAATATATTTAATAATAAATACAACTATTTTCGGGAATAGTTTTACTTAATATAATATTACTACCACTACCAAACTAAAATTGTTTTCTGACGGAGGCGTTGATGTACCCTGGTATATTTCAATTTTGAGTACCATACCATCAGGACACGGTTTGTTTTACGCATATTGTCTCAAGGATGCTGGAAATCGCCCTGTGAATGAAATCATCTGCTCATCCATGGAATAATGTGTGTGATGTCGAGGTAAGGCAAGCTAGCGATTTCTTACATCGCCTATTATTGGTCTTCCCATAATCAAACCGATGGTGGATTATTGACATCAAAATAGTGTATGTACTTTCTCAAATCGAATAGACGATTTTGGGAAATGTCTTATGCTACCATATTTTGTCTAAACCGATGTTGCCGGTAAAGTCTCATTTTGGGAAGAGAAATACAACCAAAATACAAATAAGCACCATAAAATTTGCATTCATCAAACGGAAAATGCTTTGGTTATATTTCCGATCAGACACTGAAATGTTTCAGTTAAAAATATAGAGAAAAACAAAATCGATTTAGAAAAAATTCAAAATTAAACTTGAACGAAGTTAATATAATTGCGCATTTTAATCCCAACCCACACAATTGTGTTACTTACTTTTTTCTGCCATAGTTCTGCTTATTTGTACAAATTTGGAATTTGCAATATATAGCAAACATTAAAATTTAAAATATTTAAATAAAATATATAAACAAATACTTTATTACTTTTAATGACTCATATCTTACTACACTTCAACACGCATTAAACCATACTAAACTACAATATTTTTACTTACTATGAAAAAGAAAGTAAGACAGAAAAGAGTAACAAAAAAAACAAGACCAAAATTATATTTCTATGTGCATCTGGTAGCTTTGCATTGTAGTTTGAATACTACCCAAACAAATGTGTGGGAGAGGTCTTAAAGGGTTGAAGTATCTTTAGATATTGAAAAATTTATACTATTCTTATATTTATTACTAATTATTAACATTCTATTAATAGGTTCATATTTACCATAATTTGTTCTGTGTAATGTTAATGTAAAGAAATTTGAGTGGCGTAAACTAGTATTATTGAGTTAATGATAATTTTATTTAACGTTGAAGACAAATAATACCGCCTTTAATAATTTCGAAAATAAATAAAACATCAGTTACTTCCTGTCTTTTCCACAGAGACTTAAGATGGAGAAGGTTTAGCCTATGCTCATATGGAGGAAGTCTTGTATGATCATTCCAAGGCAAACTACGTAGTGCAACCCTCATAAATTTGTTTTGAACAGCTTCTATTTCTATTCAGACCTGACATAACAACCTACATGTTTAATTTACATTCACATCCAATTTATATTGCTATTCAAGTTTATATTGAATCGAGTTTACATGAATGTAAGCACCTATTTATCGAATTTACAATATATTTAAAATATCTTATGTATTTTTTTTTTCATAATTAAATAAAAGTTTGAAAGGCCTGATATTTCACAAATGCATATTATAGATGTTTATAACATACCATATTCATTTATTCTCAGAATCTTTAACAAGTTTTGTCATTATTAAAACGAAATTTCTTGAGTTTTCTTAAAATATCTTCAAAATACTTCATAGCCCAGCCCATTCTTTATGGGGACTGGGACTGAAAAACACAAAAAAAAGATGATATGTATATATCATCTATATAATATTATAATACATGCACTCTATATTACTGTAATATTATTGAATGTATGTAATTATATAATTGAAGAGTTGTTACAAAGAAGTTTTTGAATTGAATCCTTCTATTGTAAGAAAATCTCAATTCGAAAAATTTACAATCCACATTGCATACAAATTAAGAAAATAACTTTTGTGAAATTGTAGTACAATAACGAACAAATTGAGGAAGATAGCTATTTTCCAAAAATTCATGTCCGGATTAAATTTTCCTGAAGATTACCTATTATTGTCAATAATAATAATAAAAATAATAATAATACTAAAAATAATAATAATAAAAATAATGATAATAATATTGAAGCTATAATTTTCAGTACAACCAAATATAAAAAAAAAAAATAAAAAGAAAAATTTTCACACCAAACTCTGGGGTGGGGGTCTACACTCTACACTACACTGATATGACTGTGTATGAGTTGTTCATATTAAATGTTTGAACAACCTGTTTAGATCCCGCCCAATACCCTTCGTCATTCATTGTGTATAAAATAAATGTCACAAAAGAAAAAGAATAAAATAAAATAAATTTTTTCGAGCTTATACTATTGTATTTACACCTATGACTACTCTTAATTTATTGTTACTTAGGCTAGCTGACTAATTTATTTATTAATTAATTGATTATTTAAAGGAAAAATTATACCTAAATTAAAACCTCTTCTAAAATTGCTCTTATGAGCGGACTATTTGAGTTGTAGCAACTTTCCAGGAAAGCAGGTGTCAGCTTTTCAATTTGTTGCAATATGGTGTTTATATTAGTTAATTCATGCAATTTCTTGGTTGAAAAATGTCTTGGTTTTGCAAGAATTAATTTCAATATTGCATTTTGTTTTCTTTGCAAAACTAGCATATGTGTTTTGGCACTGTCTTTCCATACGATAAATCCATATAGAAATACACTACGCAAAATTGTTTTATATATTAGGAGTTTGTTTTCTGAATTTAAAAATGACTTACGAATTATTACAGGATACAAGAGTTTAACAAAAAAATTACATTTTCCAATGGCTTTATTAATGTGAGTCTTAAACAATAATTTTTTATCGAGGTGAATTCCAAGATAAGTGTTGTATTCGCTCTCCCACACAATCTCTATATTATTAACCCAAATGTTTCTGTTTGGCAAAAAACTGGATTTCCTTCTTCTGGTAAAGAAAATCGCTTTGGTTTTTTCGCCATTAATTTTTATTTTCCATTTGCAGTAATAATCTTGAATATCTTTAAATGCATTTTCAAGATTGTTTGTAATTTCAATTGGGCAGTTAGACGTTGTTAAAATAAGAGTGTCATCTGCATATAACCCAAGAGTGTAGTTGTTGGGCGTAGGCAAGTCTGCTATGAAAATATTATATAACATGTGTGATAATATTGAGCCTTGTGGGACTCCTGAGGTAAGTAAAATAAAAAATAAATTTGAGGTAAGTAAAGTAAAATAAATCATTTAATGCATGTACCCATTCTGTTACCAATCGTCTTATATTTGTTACAATTAGTGATGCATCTAAGCTAGTATACTAGACTGTTCATTCACAAATATCTTAAATTTTATATACATCCTTTACATGAAGAAAATGATTTCGAAAACTACACCTCTATAGTCTATCCTAACTCAATAAATTATAAATTATGATGCTTGGTAGATCTGCACTTCCTAGGGAAGGTAAATTTGATTTTTCTATGTCACAATGACAGACTTTAGTCACTTATCGTTTTTGTCATAGTTACTGTATTATACAATCCATACGAAAGTGCTATTAGTAGTGAATTAGCTTTTAGCAGGTTTGGTCAGTTATCGTGGGATTACTATATGCGAAAACCGTAAAATGTAGATAAAATACATATTACAGTTGAGGAAATATTCCTAGGTTTCGGTCAATATTTAAATTTTGTTTTAATGGAGACCAAAACTATGGGATAGGCAAACTAAGCCGCCTTCCCCGAGCTTAAGCCGTGAAAGCATGAAAGAAAGAGATGAGAAGGATAATAAGGAAAAATAAATCAAATTATAAAAGAATATAAAAGAAATGGAATAGAATAGAATAACAAAGTTAGCCCTGCGAGTATTACACTGGAATGTTTGTATTTCGGACAGAAAAATTACATAAGAATTCTAAACATTTTGCATCATTCTTTACGACAGAAAAAATGTGCCAGTTTACTATTTATTTCCACTCCAAGCTGATTCTTTAAGAGTTATTATTGATATTAATAGATTTTGCTTTGTTTATATGAGGCAGCTCTTGGGTTCTGAAGTAGTAAATTTTACCCCATACACCACCACACTTTTAAGATTTTTGAAGGCCGCTGCTTAGAGAACAAAATATATTATTTCCGTCCTTTTTCAAAGAAATACAAGCAATAAAGTGTACTGTCACCAGTAAATCTTTGAATTTGATTTGAAGACTTGTATAGGAGCTATCATTTGTAAAATATTTAAATAATGTTGGAGAAAGAACTGAATCTTGATTTTCTTCTTTTTTTATGATTGAAAGTCAATTGAAAGTTAAGTATATTTTTTTATAGAATTTTGTTATCAATCTCTTGTAACCATTCCTATACCCTATACATGTATACCTATACTAACATTAAGAAATAACAACGGACGTCGATGTTCAAAGCCATATCCAAAAAGAACGTTTAGCATATGGTGTTTTAAAAAAAGGTCTGATGGATGAATCTAGATCTCCAAGCATATCATAAAACCTTAAACTTCAATTCTTCAAGTCTAACGTTCTCCCAGTTCTTTTATATGGATGCGAAATATGGAAAACAACAACAAAAATCATCCCACGCATCCAGATATTTCTTAACACATGTCTGAGACGGATTTTCGAATATACTGCCCAAATAAAATTTATAAACAATGAACTGTGGGAAGGAACAAGAGTTGAAGGAATTGAGAAATTATTAAACGTAGGACTTGCAAATGGATCGGCCGCATATTTCTCCTACCTACAGGGGATTTTGTAAAAGCAGCTTTTGACTGGAATCTACAGGATTAAAGAAAGCGTGGTCTTCCATAAGCAATTTGTGGCACCGAGCAGTAATGAATGAAGCAAACATATGTGGAAAAATTTGGAGTGAAATTAATTCGTTTGCCCAAAGCCGAGTTCGGTGTAGAAAGTTTCTTGATGTGTGACAGGAGCGACAGGATCAATGATGATGAATTGTTAGGCGTATAGAACAAAATCATAAAATTGGCCAATTATTTATCATCAATAAAAGAGGTACAAAAAATAAGCAAATTAGATACATGCTTAAGTTAAGCAGTTTCGGTAAGAAGAAAGAAAAATAAGGAAAAAATAAGGAAGAAAATTAGTTAATTAGTAATCAGAAGCATTGACGAAAGAAGTAAAAATCCGATTAATAATGTAAACAAACCAAAACCGAATGAGGCTTCTCCAAACTAGTTTTATAAATGAATATCACCAAAAAAAATTTCATATTAAATTCAATTTCGTTATTATTGTTTTTAAAAACAAATTTATCTTCGTCTGAATTTTTAAACTAAAAAAAAAAAAAAAACCACAAAACGAACAAAAATATTTTCTACTTATCAAACTTTAATAACATATAAATTCGTTTTTCTTCTGAACTCCAAATTTTCAATTTAAAAGTACTCTAGAGTATAATTCAACAGAATATGACAAAAATTAGAAATGAAAACTGGAAAAAAGAAAATCCGTACCTGTGAAAAAGTAACACCAAAGTAACACCGGAAAACCTTGCATAAATAAAAAGTATGTCACACGTGACTCTTTCTAAAATAATGTGTCTCTGTGTATATGTGTATATGCTTCTATGCATCTACTTGCACCAAATTTAATTTATGACTTTTAAGAGAGTAAGACAAAATGAAAAAAGATCACAAAAACAAAAAAAGAAAAAAAAACATGAATTTAAAGATTTTCATATTATGTGTTTTTATATAGTGTAATGTTCGATGTTTCCAGATGACATCGACATAATTTTCCAACATGTTTATGGATGTACAGACGTACCTACATAAATAAAGTCAACTTCCGTTTTCAATTTTTGTTTTTGATTTTATTTTATTTTTTCGCTCTTTATTTTGTCTAAATTTTGCACTTATGTAACTTTTTTTTTTGCTCTTGTTTTTTTGTTGTTTTTGTTTTGGTAGGAGGAGATGCATTAGGGACAACTTTAAAAGTCTTTGAATTGCACTGACGTTACCGATGTGTTTTTTTTTAATTTTTATGCTTTAAATTTTTTTTTGTTCCAGCTCTATATGCAATTTCAGTTTTTGAATTCCACAATCTTAGTTTCGGAAGAGTTATATTTTTTGATTTTATATTATTATACAGTAGTTGTGTATTATAAAGAGAGAAAGAGAGAGAGATAAGATTTGAAATAAAAGATTTTTAGATATTTGGTAGAAAATTACATAAATGTCGGGAGAGATTTTGTGGTAGGCCACTTCTAAGTGGTATTTTAAAGAAAAACGAATTCAAAGAATGGCAAAAAAAAAAAAACTAATTCATAGTTTGATTTATTGCATGAATTGTGAAGCGGATTTAAGATAAGTTTTTATTTTATAGTTTTATATCTAGGTACATATTTTTATTATGTTTTTCGTTTTGAATAATTTTAATGGTATTATAGTTTGAATAAATGTAAATCAAAATGGTTTACAAATGAATTTTCTTCTTATCCAGAAAATTAAATCTAAATGAAAAGGAAAATAAGAAAATGATAATTCAAAAAAAAAAAAAAAAAAACCTAAACCAAGAATGAAATTATTGAAATTACATTGGTGGTTTAAAATGTTATATAGTTGAGATAATAAATAAATCTTATTGATGTCGTAGGTACCTACCTAACTTCCAAATTACAATTTAAAAGTAAAAAATCATTAGTTTCAAATTTTGTGTGTGCAATTAAAAGATTGTAACATTGAAAAATAAAATTCATTATGAAGTTTTAATGAGAAATTGTATTCCATCTAGCTATGTACCTAAATTTGAATTGCAATTAATTTTCAGTTTGTATGTAAAGAGAACTTGATAACTTTTTAATATGAAAATGAATAGCTAGTAGGATTATAAATGTAATTATATTTGAGGTTAGATATTTCAGCTAATAATACAATAACTCGTACATTGTGTAATTAGATAATTTATATAATACTAGCGGATCCCCTGTGCAATTGCACAGAAGTAGTTCTTTCAAACACAATTTTATGTAAAAATAAATATTTGTTTTGGTATAATTGTAGTTGTTTTCTGAATCGCTTGATTATTGAATATATATATATATATATAATGAAATTAAAGTAATAATACCTAATACTTTATGACAAAATTAACACTTATTTCAATATAACTTAACACAATCAAATTTCATTACTCTCAACGTAGTAGATTGATATATTTTAATTCGTTTATAGTCAAAAACGTTTGTAGTTACAATTCTGTTATGGCAATAGGTCAACAATTTGTTTGAAAGAAAATAATAAACTTCATAAGTTCATACAATCGATGTCGCGTTTATAGTCACATTAAAATATAACACCAATTTTTTCAACAAAACAAAAAAATAAGTCAAAAGTGAATTATTTTATTAAAAACTGATTCCTATATAGTTTTTTTCTGTTCTTTATTACAAATATGTATATTTTGTGATTATATAACAGAATTGTTATTTATGAATAAAATAAAGGTAAAAATTGTTATAGGTACGAAAGATATTTTATTGAATTTGATTTTCTTTATAAAGATGCAATTTTTTTTTTGACTACGCCTATATTCACAAAACGGTTATATTCAAAAATATTACTGAAATTTAGCGAATGACTATAACCGTGTTGTGCTACATATATATTTTTTTAATGATAGCAGAAGCAAATGAACTAACTTTTATTATATAATTTTTGAAGAGTATGATCTGATATGATTTTTGTTTTTCTGTTTTGTTTTCAATTTTGTTTGTGTTTTTGTTTTTGTACTTTTTTCTATAAGTTTGTTTGTTTATTTAAAATGACAGAATTTTTATAAAGCTTTTTTAAAAATTTCCCGTAATTGAAATTTCTTTTAGAGTGTAGATGGCCCTCAACTTGGAAATGACCACTACTATTTTGGTGTAAATATTTGAAATGTTTTAAGTATTCAGCATCAAGAACTTCCTAAAATTTTAATATTCTTATAGTGTAAATAATTTACTATTCAATTATTCTTGCTTTTTTACTCACCACGTCGTTCATCTTTATTACAATTTTGATCTACAGTTAGTATCATTCAGTATTGTATACTCGTAGTTTTTGGCCATCTGGTGGTATTTTATCACATCAATCACGCAAAGCCAATATTAACCTTTCCTCTGTGCATTGAGGTCAAATTGACCACAATCGTTTTTAATATAAAAAAAAACTTATTTCGCGTCAATTACGTCAATCAACCAGTCTATGAAAGACTTAATTAGTATTTTCTAAACACAAAATAAGAAAACAGGATCAAATTCGATTATATATCAAGTAGTTATTCCGGTTTGAAGAAAACTATACCTATATCTGTTCACTGGGGTCAATATGATCCCACAATTGTTTCATGTATTTTCTATGAGAATTCATAATATACAGGAAGAAATCTTTATTACAAAAGTTATCTTTATTTTAATCATTTAGAGCCACGTTCAACTGATTATGCATTGAATTTATTTCATCGTTTATCTGAACCATACGTCAACAAAGGGCGAACTATAACCATGGATAACTTTTTCACAAGTTGTATATTGAAGAAGGTCACATTTTTCTAATATTATTTTCGTATGTAATTTGAATTGAGTACTTAAGGTTTCATTAATAGTATACAGTTTGACTTTATTCTTCAATTGATTCAAAGTTTTTTTTATAATTTTTCTCTTTTTTTCGTAGGTAAGTCCAAAATATTAAAATTACTAATTAAGGCTATAATCAAAAAGTACGAGCAATATGGGGCTCAAAAAGAGTTTTTTAAATTTTTACTATTAAAATTAATTCGAAAATTAGCATTGGCTTTCACACAAATAAAATAAAAATCTGCTAAAACAAATGTAGTGCTTTTTTCACATTTAAGTTGGTAGGTCTTAATTCGATAGATAGAATTCGAAAAAAAATGAAAAAACCCGCGAAATCGAATTCTAATTGTATATCACAACACAACCAATCCATTATATTATATGAACTCATTCTTGCCAGGGTATTCTATATGAAAATTATTATTACCGGATTAGTTTCCGTGGACAAAAACATTTCTAATACTTTTCAATATCAATCTGTCAGTTGTAGTCGCATAAATGTTATTGCTAACTTGTAGACCATAAGGTATTCCTGCTCTTCACGTTGCGAGAAGCGTTTTGACAATTTACGGGAGCAATTTATAATCGGTTTTAAGAAACCTCCACTTACTTTTCATCACAAGCCCTAATTTCTTTATTTCGAATATGTTTTTATTTTTATTCAATGGCTTAAGCTTGAAGGTAATTATAGTAAACTTATCCAATTATTCTGGCCTCAAATAACAAAAACAAAATGTATATGATGTCAAGTATTTAAAAATACGGTTAGAAAAATTTAATTTATATTGGAAGAACTTATGACATACTGTACCAAATGCGTATTCAACGTGGGGGTGAATATTCTACTATTACTAAATATTTATGCAATTGACGTGGGGAGTATTGAGTTTTAAAGTTAAATTGGTAAGGTTTTCAATTAAATAATTATCGTAATAAAATAAAAATTAATGTTCTTCAATTTAATTAAAATATCATTTTAATATTTTATTTATATATATATATATATATATATATTTATGCATATATATATATATAATATATATATATATTTATGCATATATATATATATAATATATATATATATTTATGCATATATATATATATATATATATATATACAATAATGTATATTAAACTTTTAAAAAGCTCGTTAAAATAACCACTGGATATTTTTAACCATTTGGAATTACCAAACAAAAATGTTCTTTTCTACATTTACAATGTTTCGAATATCTTTATGTACATGTATAAATATGATATATATATATTATATTTTATTATATTTTCCAGAAATATTTTCCGAAAATAGTTTTTTCTAATTTAATTTAAAATATTGAAAAACAAATTTAAATTTTTTTTTTTGTTGAATTTATTTATCAAAAAAAACCAAACCCTAACAATAAAATAATATAAGAAATTCTCAAAATGGTTCAAATTACTCACTCAACACTGTGTTATAGTAGACTCACTCTTCAAAATTATGTACAACCACTTTTCTTTAAAATTGTTTTATATCATATTTCCAGCTTAGTTTACTTTATTAAAACAATAGAATTAAATTTCAAAAAAAAAATAAAACCAAAACAAAAAAATATTCTCTAAAAAATTTCGTTACCATAAGGTCTTTTGTAGGTCAAAAGACATTTTAAAAGCAAAATAAGAAGAAAAAAAAAGACATGACTAAAGAAATAGATAGAATAGAAAAGTACTAAGTACATAATATTAAAACCGCCTTCAATTTTTCTCTAAATTTCAACCAGAATTTTTAAATATTACTCGGTATTTGATATCAAAAGTCAAGGCTTTATAGCACTTTAACCCCATATAAAATGAAATTTTGTATATTGAGGGAGGAAAATGGAATTCTGTTTTACAACAAAAATAACAAAACAAAAAGAAATAAATTCATTTTATAAAACCATAAAATTTCTTAATTTACTTTTTGAATTTCGCACAAAATAAAACCAGGCAAGGATTTCTTGCCTTCTATCCAAATTTATAAGAAAATCAAGAAAAGTCAAAAACAAACAAAAATGTTACTAAAAAAAAAAAAATATTTTTTATAACCTTAAAAATTAGATTCATAAAAATGAAATTTTTCATTCTTTTCTAAATTGTATACAAAAAACAACAACAAAACACACACACAAAGATTTCTTTGAAGTTTCTCGTTCCATCGTTTTTTACTTAGAATAAAAGTCTTAAAGAATTTCCATCGGATACTCTTATCATATACAGCTAGATATTTTCCATCTATTAACAGATGAGTGCGTGCTAGTAATGGGTTTTTTTCTTCTTATTTTTTGCTTAGTTTCTTTTTTCTCATTTTCTTTTTTTAACCTCAGACCTAATAATGTACCCCAATTACCGTTTTGTGTTTTTAAATAAAAAAAAAATGTTTCTTTATTTTAATTATTAGATAATAGAACCTACATCCCATGCATTTTAATTTTTATCTCAATATGAGTGGAAAAAAATGTTGGAGGTAAAATGTTGCACGTAAAAAATTCCCGAATTGAAACAATTTTATATCGTTTGTGTTTTACAAAAAAAAAAAAAAACACTAAATTCGTTTAATTTTCATGTAATCGGACTTGTTAATTTTTTTAAACATATTTTTGATGTATAAAAATAATCGAAAAGCTACTATTTACATTTACGAACCTCCATTAGAATTCTACAACGGTCTGAACTCCTTTAAAACAACATTAAGCGACTGTGAGATGTAATGGCATGCTTTTCTATACTGCATAATTACGGATATTGCGATTTAAAACACAAAAGCATCGTTATTTTGTTCTGTAGAAAACAATTATTAAAAGCACTGGCTACAAGTTAGATTATATTTGGTTCATAACCCACCCATTCTAAACGATAGTTTAATTTTCGAGCAATCGAACTAAATACATTAAGCGGCTATGACATATACGTTCCTCCAGTTATCAGCTTATCTGTCGGATCCGAGTGATTTGAAATGACAACACTCATAATTATTATAATCAAGACCAACACTAAATATCAAGCCGAGCCACTAGAAAATGAAAGCTCAATAGTGGACCTAATTTTTAAAAACAAATATATGTAGTCTTATGGGAAAAAATGTTGTGTCCCTTATATATCGGATTATAGCTCGAAAACTATTAATTTTTTTAAATTTCATCCAAAGGATGCGTTTAAACTCATGTTTTTTCATATTAAGAAATGTTCAGATTTTGAAAAATTAAATATTTCAATTAGTAAATAGCTATGTGTTTAAAAAAAGGTCTTTCATCAATTGTTGCACTTTAGGTAAAGTTTTAAAATCTTCTCTCTCATATGTTTGAATATATTACGCACTAACGAATTGAAACAATGCTGTAACTCGGCTTGATAATATTAGTGTTGGCTTTGGTTAACTACAATTCACTTACAATTTATAAGCGAGAGAACATTTTTTTTTTGTCAGTCATTTTGTTATTTTTTATATTCGATGGTGCTTTATCGATTGGTGATATTTTCAATTCCCAGTAAGGACTGGAAATAAGCTTTTTTTAAACCGGAAACTCATGAAATCGAGATTTTTAATTGGGATCAGGCAATTTTTTATGCAAATTCGGATTCTACGTGAAAAAATCAGAAACTTTTATCTTATTATTATTATTAGCTTGAACTTTGTAGGTATCCCAGTATGAGGAATAAATTTAATTGTTTATAATATTAGTAAATTATTGTTTTTAAGTTAGGTACCAAAGGGAAATAGGAAGGATTTTTTTTTATTATTTTTAAAGAAAAATGCTGAAAAAACAAAAAAAAATGTAATGAATTTTGTAATGAATTTGTATCAAAAAGTACATCTTCTTATTTGAAAATCTAAATTTCGACAAATTTCCGGTTTAAAAAACCTGTTTGCGTTCCTTTCCAGAATTTGAAAATATCACAAATCGACAGAGCACCTAAATTTAACTTTTTAATTTCAAAATAACTGCTTTTTTCCCTTTTAAAAAACTGATATGCATGTTCTGAAACACGCGGTATAATGTGTTTTTTATTAATTTATCTAAGACAACAACCGCTTAAATAAATTTTTAAATGTCAACATTATTTTATACGTTTTGTACTGTATGGGGTGAAATTTATATTGAAATTTCTAATTTGCAACTATTTGTACTATGCTTTTTCAATTAACAGATTAAATTATAATGATTCAGGTATTTTTGTATGGAGACGGGGTAGTATTTTTGTATGTGTTAGGAAATGAAAATCCATCCAAAATATCTAAGATCAAAATTATGGTATTTTATTAAACGTATACAGCTTCTTAAATTACAAAAGCCACCTATTTTTTTCTTTTTTTTATCCTATTACTCCGCGTGGGAGCATAGTGCTTCGATTGTGAATCTCCATTCCTCTGTGTGAGTACTGCTTCCTTAATATCGTCCCAGGTAAAATTGTTGATCGTTAATTCTTGATCAATTGTGCGTCTCCATGTGTTGTATGGTCTGCTGGGTCTCCTTGTGAGTTCCGCTCTAGAGCTCTTCTTGCTATATCACGTTCTGGCTTCCTTTTTGGACTCCCTATTTATCTGTCGGTTGATCGGTTCTTCTCCAGTTATCATCCATAAATCCTCGTTGCTAATTCTTGCCGGCCAGAATATTCTGCATATAATTCTCAAGCACTTGTTGATGAATACTTAAAGCTTCTGTTTGGTTCTGACCGAAGTGAGCCATGTTTCACTGCCATATATTAATGTTGACTTAACCCATGCTCTGTATATTGCTAGCTTTGTTATTCTCGATATTTGGTTGCTCCGCCATATCTTCATTAGGCTCCCAAATATTATTCTTGCCTTATTTATACGGCTGTTGACATCTTCTGTTGTAGCTCCTCTTGATGTTATGATGCTCCCCAGGTAGTTGAATTCTTCTATGTATTCTATCTGTTGTCCACTCACTGTTATTGGCTCACTATCACTGTTGTTTGTCCTCATTACCTTGGTTTTCTCGATATTCAATTCCAGTCCCGATTTCTTTGCTTCTTCCTGTAATCTGATGACTTTGTTCTGTAGGTCCCTTTGATTTCTTGACATGAGGCATACAGCATCTGCGTAAGTCTTCTAAGTTGCCGAAGAGATCCCATTCTATTCTGTGCAAACTTTTCTTAGAATGTCGTCTAGTATTGTGTTGAAGAGAAGTGGTGATAGTGGACATTCTTGTCTAACTCCTATATTGGTGTAGAATGAATGACTGATGTTACCTCTGTGTTGAACTGTTGTCTCTGCATCTTTATACATCGCTTTGATGATGTTGATGATTTTTTCAGGAACTTCCTTCTTTGTAAGTGTTCTCCACCTAGCCATCTATTAAATTATAAAAAAAAAAAAAAATAAAACCGACCAACTTCAATTCATCAGGCAGAAAGACAAAGCTATTTTGGACATATAATGAAAAATTTCAAGTACGATCTGCTCAAATTAACAGAAAATAAGCAGCAAATCCGAAAGCAAGTAAAAAATTGACACACGTCCTGACTGAGATCTATACTACATAATTGGACTATTAAGAACTATTGGAGAATTGGTCAACACAGTCAGATACCGTTGGAAATTTTTCAGAATAGTAGAAAAAAGAAAAAGTGAAAATCGCATAAAGAGAAGAAATATAAGATTCTTACGAATATCGATTCGTAAGAATCTTATCGAAATCAAAATATTTCGGTTCTCTATATTTCAACTTTCAATCAGTTTGAAGATATTTTTTACTCAATTGCGCATTTTTACCCTCATAATATTTTTAACACAATAATTATAATGTATACCTACATAAATGAGGTTAAAATATTTTCTATATTCTTTCTCTTTCTTTCCTTAAAATATTAAAATACCAACAAAATTATATTTATTTTCATTTTTCTTATGTATACCACCAATTTAGAGAATTTTACTACTTTCTACTTTAAAATTAGGTAAATATATAAACATTTTTAAAAAATAATTTAAAAACTTTTGAATTGCCAATGACTCTTTAACTCTTAAAAACCAAAAAGAAAAATAAGAACGAAAAAAAAAGAAAAATAGAACAACACAAAGTTAACCCAAGTAGATTCAACTTCAACCAGCTTAGAAGGATAATTGATCTCGTTAAAATGATAATGGTGGTGGAAAAAAAAGAAACAAATGAAAAAAAAAAAAAAATTAAATCCTTAAAAATGCTAACACGTTTTAAAAATTAAAGGTTGTATATTTTTCGTGTATACCAAATTGTTTCTATGCAACATGTACACTATTTTAGAAGGCAAATAACAACAAAAAGAACCGAAATGAACAGGATAAACTCAATGATGGGTGCATATTTAAAATTAAAATTTATTTGGACTTTAGATTGTACCTGTTTGGTACCATTAACCTAGAAGAGCAAAAATGCGTAAAGAAATTAGTTTATATTTTATTCTAATTTATTTGAAAATATCATGAGAACCTAGAATTCGCATAATAATTGTGAAATTTTTCCGCATGTTTCTTAAAGACAAGAAGGAAAAAGGAAATTTTGAAGTAAAAAAAAATGTTTATAGTAAAAATGTAGGATTTATGCTGAGAACCGATAGTGACGTAATTCATTTTTCGTTTCTGCTTTTTTTTTTGTTTGTTTTTTTGCCGACGTGGTAATTTCATCTAATTTAGTGAGTAATGATGGTAATATATGGAATGAGATTCTAGTGATGGCGAAAAGAATAAAATATAAAAAATGAACTTTTAAATGGGAAAAAAATATACAATAGAATCTGTAAATTTTTTTACTCAGAATTTATTTGTTTTTTTTTTGGTATTATTTTCTCACATTATTTGAAATTTTATGGGTTTGTTGTGGTTGGGTGGTGTGGAGTGTTCTTAAAAGCAATAAAATAAATGTATGTGGATTTGTTATTTAGGTTCCAACAAGATTTATATATCTGATTTCTTTCAACATTTTGACATTGTTTCCCTAAAATTTTTTTTTTTTGGATAAGATAAAAAACAATTAAATAAGGTGAAGATAACTGAGAAACATTTTTAAAATTAAATTTTACATTAAAGTTTTATACATTTTAAAGGTAGGTAGATCTTAGTTTAAATAAATTATTAAAGATTTAAGAACATTATATTCAAGTATATTGAATTGAAATAGATATTATGAGTAAATTCAATAATATATCGTAACTCCTATAGCTTGTTGTAGTAAATGTATTTCATTATCATCATTATTGATTTAACAGTTTTTATTTTGACCTGCTTCTTAAAACTAAAACTAAATTGAAAATTGGAAACGTGGCCAGTATTTTCATTTGACTGAATATGATAAATATTAGACATAAACATATATCGATCTGTTGCTAATTTTAACTAAATTTAGTAAAAATTATAAAAA
This sequence comes from Argyra leucocephala, assembly GCA_963942445.1. Taxonomy (NCBI): domain Eukaryota; kingdom Metazoa; phylum Arthropoda; class Insecta; order Diptera; family Dolichopodidae; genus Argyra; species Argyra leucocephala. The sequence goes on along the minus strand of OZ012678.1, from coordinate 65,781,319 downwards.
AAAAATTTTTAATCTTAGTACAAAATACAAAATATATAGATTTTTATTTAGATTAAGAACATATTGTAACTGTTTGAATTAAACATGAAATAAATAAATAAATATTACGTGTAATGAATAATATATGCTAGATTCTGGGTTAGGAATGTTACGATATATTTTGGAGTTGGATTCAAAATCAAAGTTACTATTATAAATCATTGTTATACAAAGCGGAGGATAACTCCATTTGATATAATATTTACCTAATTCATTTTTATGAGTAGCCTCTTTTGGATACAAAAAAGAGAAAATCTCCTTTTTCCAGAATATTTCCATTAACCATTTTTATACGTTGCCGCTGTTGAATACACACAAAATTATTGAATTCAAAAGCGCTTAATAAATTAAAGTCGGGTTTTGGAATTATTAAATTTTGGGATCTTAATATTTTGAATTTTTGTATTTTGTATGGAGTTGGTATTTGGGGTTTCGTGACCAATGCAAATGAACAGGCAAATGAAATCCAGATATGGATATTAACAATTATTGAAAATTATTTCAGACTATCTCTACTTATCTTCTTTACTAGATAAAATTGATCAGTGTTAATTTAAATTATTTTTTTAAGAATTAGTTTCATGGGCGATGTGTCATGACATCTAGTATATATGTAAAAAATTTATTTTGTTTATAATATATTTTGTTGTTTTGCCGATGATGTAAAAATTGTGAAATAATGCAAAATGATTCGAATAGATTGTTCGACATGACATTTTTTTATGTTTTTAATTGTAACTTTGTTTAATATTTTATCAACTGTTAAGCTGATATTACCATCATGAACTAAGCCTGCTAAAATAACGCAATTCTATTCTATTTAAGTTAATGCCAAACTATAATCACAATTATTTTTTGTCATTTATTTTATCCCTATAACAAATGGCACTATTTACTTACTTACTTAGGCGGCCAAAAAACCATGTAGATACTTGGCCTGACTTGTTAACGTCATCCGCTTTGTCTGTCACGTGCGGTTTCAATTCGGTTGAAGATACAAAGTTATTTTCTATCTGCCGATACTTCGTCTCTCCAACATAGGTTTTGCTTTTGCGGGCATCTTGTACCTTCTGGTCTGGATTCGAAGATTTTCTTGGTTGGAGCCATTTCTTGCCACCTTTGGGTCTGAATTCAAAAATTATCTTGGCTGGAGGATCTTCGTTCATCCGCTCTAGGTGTCCGAGCCACTTTAGTCTCTGAACTTTAATTTTTGTGACTATATCCAGCCAATTATTATACAGGTCACAGGGTATAGGCATTATATATTCATCTATCAGGGGGGGGTTGTCGTTTTCCGAACTATTTTCAGAAATTTTCTTCTCGAAGCCACCTAGTACGTGCTCACTTCTCTTGAGTATTTTCCATGACTCTGATCTGTAAAGCAGAACCGGCAGTATAAACGCTGTGTAGATTTGTACTTTGGGGATGTTTACCAGATGTTTTGACAAACCGAGGCAAAAAAGGTACTACACCAGGTCGAAAAATCAATACAGCATTTTTTGTTTCGTCGGAAATCGAACTTGGAACCTTTAGATTAAAAGCCAGACCATCTACCAAATGCGCCACCTAGCATGCAATTCAGTAATAACAAAATATTATCTTCGGAAAATAACGTTTTTGGACATTTTTTTGATAAATAGTGTCAGTTAGTACCGTTAAAAATTTACAAGACTTTTAATAGGAGCAATTCAAAAACGTAGAAAACCTGAACGTAGAAGAAATAAAATTCATCTGTTCGTTTAGGTGATATGCTTCGGGAAAGATGTCATGTAGAACATCCGTAGTAGAACAATATAATCATTTATACTTTTTGAAAATTTAACGATTCCAGAAGAACCCAAGAGGAACAAGTACCCTCTTACAAATTTACAATTAAGATGTTAAGATTCAACCACTTTATTTATTTCTGGATAATGCAAAATTGTATGCAATATTATTAATAATTAAATTTCCCTTACCATATTGACAGTAACCTGGGTATAAGTACACTTTTGTGAATTATGTACCGTACTGGAAGTTATTGCCACAGTAAAAGAGTGTATTAGGAATGAAATCTCATCTTGTCACGTATATTCTTTTAAATTAGTGTGTTTTAACTTTCAAACAGACAATTCCAAATTTTCTACATGTTACAATTTTGAGATTATTTAACTTTAAGCTTTTTTCTGTTGACAATTTCCAGGACAAGGGAATATTTAAGCTGACTTGCGTAATAATTACTACTATATAAAATAATTTAAGTGATTAATATTACATTTTGTTTATAGTAGATTTGCTTTACTTTCATTGAGCAGTGACTGCAGACTCATTTTAACTGGGAAATGGCAATAATTATTGTAAATGTCAAGAACAATATCTGTCGACTCAACAGAACGAAATCTTGCAAACTGGTCACAACCTAAGATTGAAAATTTTACGATAATGGTTTCCTTCGCGTAAAATTAATATGTTTAAATAATCTTCCCAAACTGAATTGTTTTATATAACTACTATTATAACTATTTTCTTCACTGGGCTTATTATCACAAATATAACATTCCTACATGAAAATTATTATGTTGTACGTTTTCCTCCACGGAAAATATTACTGGATATGAAACACGATCAACAAATTTACGAAAAAAAAGTCATTAGTCGATTTATCGTAGATATGTTATGATTGAAAAAATAGATGGGAATCGTCAATGCCGACTTCTACACTATCAAGAGGCACCTATGGCTGGATTTTTGATATCCTTTGGGGAATTCCACCTTATCTCTTGATGAAAAAAAATTCTTCATTTCTTCAGTACAGTTCCATACTACTTAAAAAGTGACTAAAACAGCTTATGCACAATATATAGATAGAGTAAGAATCTATTGAACATCTACTCTGTGACTGCCGAAGGGAACGTAGCAGACTTTGCCACTTGAGCTCAGCGTTCCTCTAATAATTAGAACTATTCAACACATCATTGAAGATTATCTTGAGCGTGATCACAAAATCAGGTATTCTTAAGGATAATATCACTAACTAACACTTTAATCACAATAAGCCTATTTGTGGCTGCGGTTATATTTATATAAGATTCTCTTATATAAGAATAAATAAAATAAAAACACTAACTCAACATCTATGCCGCAAGCATTAGTATAGTTAGTACTTTAAGTTAGTAGAAAAAATTAACAATGTACCATGATAGTCGGTCTTTAAAAATATGAAATGAAAACAGACAAATATTTTTATTGAATTTGGCGATCACACAACAATATAATACACTATACATACATTATTTTTTGTAGATACTTTATTTAGGTATAGATACTTTTTTTGTAAGAAAGGGTATCAATAAAAATATAGAATCATGTTCGAAATTTCATGCATTCAAAATGATTTTATATTTCAGATATTTTTTGATATCCTGAGATGATTTCATAATGGTTTAGAGAAAAAAAAAAAACACAAAAACTAAAAAAGAAATTTTTATTTTTATGACCTTTCTTTCTTAAGGTTTTCCAAACCTACCCCCTATTATTTTTTTAATTCGCATGGTTTTTATAATTCCGTATTTTTTTTTTGCTTATCTCGTCCTTATATTTTTGATGGAATGTGTTTTTTTTTTCGTTTTTATTTTCATTTAATCGCTTTTATGAAGTTAAGTTACCAATTTGATAAAATAAAAACGTGAACTGGGGCTTTAGCATTTATTTATTGTACGTTCTCATTTATGACAATTTAATATGAATATTCATTTTATGTGCGAATTGCTTAAAGAGGTTAAAGGGTTGTTTATCCTTTTCTTATTTTATTATTCAGTTTTTATATCTCTTATCTTTTTTTTTGTAAATACGGGTTTCCAATAATCAAACATAAGATTTATGGTATCTTCATAGAATGGCTTGAGCGAATTTTGAAGCGACCGTTTGAGCAAAGAAAATACATAAATAAGATTCTGAATAAGAAATTGTTTATTTTGAATATTAAAAGTCACTCATATTTTTTTTTTCAATACCATAAAAGAAACTGTTTGCGAAGAATAGCTACTGTGTATTTAGATATTGTGTAAATATGTGTAGATATGTGTGTTTGGTTGTAATAAGTTCATTTCTATTACTTTGAAGAATGTGACCATAAAAGACTAGGTGATAAGTAATAATAAAATATCATGAAAACCAATAATACAAAAATAAGAGATTCATTTCATCCATTGTGTACTTATGTATGTTTTCTTTGCCAATGGAAAAATATGTTAAAGGACATAAGAATAATAATAAAATTGTAAAAAAAAAATAAATAAAAATAAACTAATAAAAAAATCATAACGAAAATTATTGATATCAATGTTTATTATACAATTTAAAGTTCTTAAATTTTTATAAAAATTTAGGAAAATTTTAACTTTTTTTTTAAAATAATTCTAATGTACAACTACCGTAATGTTTATGTTCTATAATAGCTGCAGTATACGGTCAGTGTTACTGATTCAGTCAAAGTTTTGTAAAAGTGGAATAGACGTAGCTATTTGTTTATATTTGTTAGAGGTGGTGAGTGAAAATGTACAGGTCCAAGATTATTTTGGTTTTGCTTGGCGTATACTAGGGTTTGTATGGTAGCTACCCGAACTATTTACAGTTTCGGAATTTGATAAAAGTTGGACTTTGTGTTTATTTTTAAAATTCAATTATTCTTTAAATAGTAAAAATATTAAATTAAAAATATGAACACATTTATAGAGAAATCATATACAGATTGAAAATATACTATAAATTAATATTAACCATAATTCACATTTTCAAAACATTAAAATTATGAATAAAGCTGTGAAGAAAGTATTATGTCTAAATTTTTGCAGTAGTAATAATATAGCTTAAGCAATTTATTAACTTCACACGTAGACTGGAGTAACTCCAAAAGCAATCTGAGTACGCACAGAAACAAAAAAAAAACAAAAAAATAAAACAAAACATCATTGGCGAATATTTTAATCAAATATTGAATCAGAGTAGTACACAATAACAATTTTCAGGTTTGAGACTACTACTAAATCACACCAACATACGAAATAAATTCATAATTTCGGTGTAATAAAAAAAAACTACAAATGCTTATTTATTTTTGATATAGCACCAAAGTACAAATTTTCAAGTCTGTAACATCTTTGATTTTAATAAAAATATTTCTAATTAGTGCTGGGAAGTGTGTGGCAACTATTGGAACTAGTCATAATTTTGAAAGCAGCATACCTTATAATATTCCCTTATATTTTAGTAATATACAATGAACATTAATCGAGTAATTTCATCGAAGCCAAGCGACTAGCATCCAAGTTAATAAAATGCAAACAGACAGACAGAAAAACAGTCATAAAAACTGCTGTTTGCATACAAGAGTTTGAAAATACAGTTTTTGAAGTTTTCACAATTATAAGGAATGGAAAAAACTTATAAAAATAGTATAAAATAATAGGGCTCTTCTGTGGGAGATGTTGTATCGACATAGGATCTAATTATCATATACCAAAGATAGTTGGAGTTGCTAGCTTTCCATTTAGTGGCGCATTTTATTTTTTAAGGACAAAAAGGACATTTAAAATTATCCTTGTTGTTTTGAAGTTTTTATATAAAAACCGTTATCGGTTGATCTATTAGATATATATATATTCAGTTATATATTCTAGAAAGACAACGGTGTGGAGTAAGTTCATTTATTTGATGATAATTAATGTTGCCGTTATAGAGATATTAAAGTTCAAAGTATAAAATTTTGGAAAAAATACAATCTTTATTTTGTTTTCTTGAAAAAACAAATACCATAGGTTTTAGGTTCTGATCTACAATCCAGCACAAGACTTGGATATTTTGATTATATATGGTCGGCTGAATTCCTATGTATCCAACAGCTCATTTTTCCGAAATTGACCTTTCAATGTACAATACCATTTTCGGCTATACTCTATTCAAATTTGCAGTCAAAGTAAACGTATCTCATATTATGGTTTTCGAAATATTTGTATCTGATTTAGCTAAACAATCTATATTTTGCTGCTTTTTGCCTTCAAATTTTGCATATTTAACCAACAGTTTTTATACTGATAAGTCATACAAGTTTTAAAAACATTTCGTAGGATTGGTTATTCCTAAGTATCTAGCAGACCATTTTTACTCCTAAATGTCCAAACACATATGAAGCTTTACCTACACTATACAGTAAACTTCTATATAACTTTTAAATAATGTTGTTTTTTTTTAATATTATTTGAACATTGCAAAATAGTAAAATTATAAAACTAGCTATGTTAGATGTTAGAAAATTGCTCTAATTTTATAAAATGAAAAATTTTCTTTGCTTATTTTTAAATTTCTCCAGTCAAAATTTCTTTCAAACTTAGAAAATTGAATTTCTCAAAAATTTGCTTTTGGTAGATATGATATTTTTCTTTTCCAGCGATTTTTTAACAGCTTGTTGAAAGTGTAGAATATACAATCTAAAAATTTAATTTAAATTATGTTAGACATAGTATTAGTCTTTTTCCTAGGTAAATCAAGGGGTACAAATGATATGATACTGAGCCTAAACTATTCAACTACTTAAAGCTAAGCTTACTGGCTCCAAAAAACTGAAACATAACCCACGGGGTTCTAAGTAACTAAGTAACATTTGTTGTTGCCATATTCAATTGGTTGATGGGCTAGAAAGTATGAATGCATAGTTTTAGTGTGTTTTAGTTGTGAAGTTCTTTATTATCTAATTAACAATCAAAATGTTTTAACATAGTACAAATACAAAACATAATTGTATAATAGTATTGTTTATAAATTAAACAATTATACTCTAAAAACAGATAGTTGGGTTAAAGGAAAGTTTATATATACTTATTTTCTTTTTGTCATATTATAAACATTAACAACCTTTATAATACAAAAAATATAAAGCTAAATAAATGTGATGAATTTGAATAGAAAGTTGACATGTAGAATTCAATATCCACTGATTAATTCAGTGGTTAAATGCCACAAGACTTAGTTTGAAGTGGTAGAATCTAATTTATGTTAGCACGTGTATTGAGATATTATCTAAAAAATATCGATCGTCAGACTTCGAAGTTTTTTTATAATTATTTTATAAAATATTTATTCCATTTAAAATTTATAAAAACAAATAAATTTTTTATATTAAAAAAAAAATTTAATATATAATTTATAATATTTTAATTAATTCCAACACCATTAATATAAAAACTTTTAAGAACCCATTTTTTAAATAAATCAATTCAAATAATAAAAAAACAAAAAAAAATCAAAAATAAAATAGAGAACAAGTTATGAAATGAAATTTAAGTATATCCTAATCCTCAAAGGATAATATTCAACTTAATATTCTTTTAAGGATAAATCATAATACAACAAAAGAAGAACAAAAGAATAAAACTTATGATTAATTTATTCATATAAAATATTCAAAACAATAAAAAACCACTTTAGTTGATATTATTTATCTATTTCTATACCTATATATATATTTATATTGATATAAGTTGTATATTTAAATAATATATTGAGATACAATGAGTATAAAAACTGATTAAACAATCTGTAGAGTAATTAGCTATGAAGAATATAAGAATATTTTAATTTTTCTTGCCTTCTGTACCACGATTAGAATAATATTTGCTAGCTATATAATAAACGGATGAGCTAGCAGTTGCTAATAAGACAAAATAGCTATGAATATAAGCTGTAATTGTAGCGATTTGTGAATCGAACACGTTTTTGTTTTAAATTTTATAGCAGCTTTATATTTACTTTATATTAACTTTATATTACAAAACTACCTCTGCAGTTAAACAAGAAAAATATACTCTAATTTGATCAACTGCTATAACTGCTGACTTAAATATCAAAACTATAACAGAATGAAAATAAAATTTCAGTTTAAAAATTAACTTGATGTTGAAAGACCTGAATGCGGAAATAAATTCAGTCGCATTAAAATGAGTATCCGGCTAAATGTAAACTATAATATTCTTCTCAGATTCTTTTTCTACCAGCAACATGATTCAAGGTGAACTATTATGGTAGGCATAATAACTGAAATAAATAACATTATAATATATTCAAAAAATATCAACATAGACTCGAATTGATCGAAGTCAACTTATTCAGAATATGAGAAGTAGACGAATATATCACATATGGTCTGTGATTGAAAGGAGGTTACTCGTAAACTTCGACATCTAGGTTCAGCAATGTTCCCTGAAAGATTCCAGTTGCCAACGTACCATTTAATATTGTTCTGAGTATAATCATTTACTTAGACATCCTTTAGGACTATGAATTACTATGGATAATCACAATTATGTCAATTTGCAATTCAAGTGTGATATGCAATAGAGATACTGGTCCAGGAATCAGGTATAACTATAATTTAATATAAACTGGGTTGATAATTTCAGTTTAGGTATAACCGAATTGACCAAATTGGTTGGAATTCTCATTGGATTTCCAAATATTTTTTCCAAAATTTTACTACGTACCAATGGTACATATTTTTGGAAAAAATTAACGAAAATTAATTTGAATTTAAATGCTTTTTCCTATGAAAGTAGTCCCTTTTTTAAAATGAACCAATGTCGGGATTTGAACAGAATCAGAACATGATTTGAATCAGAACATGCACCTTAAATGTACCTAAAAAAAATTAATGACGTCATAGTTTTCTTAATATTTTTCCGTAATAAATTCCTATCATTATTCCTACAGGAAATCTTATCTTTTTTCAACAATGTTTCCACACTTTGTATTAAGTATTAGTCCTATAATTTTTCATATGGTTTTCCTTATAATATTTCCTACGTTTTTTCCTATATTAGTTCACCCTCTTTTACTTGTTTTATTCCTGCATTTTTTTATATGGTTTTTCCTATAATTTTTGTTACGTTTTTTCCTATATTAGTTCACTTTATTTTCCTTGTATTATTCCTTTACTTTTTCGTATGTTTTTTACTATAATATTTCCTACGTTTTTTCCTATAGTAATTCACCTTCTTTTCTTTGTATTATTCCTATACTTTGTCATATGTTTTTTCCTACAATGTTTGTTACGTTTTTTTCAAAATTATTTCACCTTCTTCTTCTTGTATTATTCCTGTACTTTTTCATATGGTTTTCCCTATAATTTTCCCTACGTTTTTTCCAATATTAATTCACCTTCTTCTTGTATTTTATTCTTGTACTTTTTCATATGGCTACTCGTACTACAACTTTTCTGTATTCGTAAAGACAAATTATTGGTACTATGTGGAAAAAATTATTTGTAGTAAGAATTCTGGAAAAATCCATGTAGGTTACATTGGTTTAGATTTGAATCTGGAAATTTATGTGGTACTGGTACAAAAATTCCAGATTTGGTCAACTGAAAATAATCAAATTATAGTGTTTTAAAGTAATTTTTTTTAAAATATTTGGTTTGAACTTTTGAGTTCATCACTTCCGAACAGTTCAACTGTTGTTGGCGACATTGAAACACTTCTTGGATCAAATATTACGTTAAAATCATATCTAACTAAATTAGTAATAGGTATATAATGTTATTCTTTTCATCAAATTGTAGTTTTAAATGGTAATAATAAAAGTAGGTAGAAATAGATAGAAAAAACATATCATAGCTGACATAAATCTAAACTATTATGTAAGCGTAAGAATATACTGATGTCTATATAAATGATATGTAATATAAAATATTGGTAGTAAACGTACTAATTTTGTTTTTGTTTGAAGCCTTTTATAACAACAATAATAAGGTTCATTGTGAATGAAAGAATGCAAATTGAGAGAATAAATAATTTTTTTTTAATGCATTATGAAAGTAAGTAGAAGTGAAATATGTAGTGAGAAAATAGTATTAATACATTTTACTATGAGGGATGATATATATTATTGTTGGGGTTTTAAGTTGTACTGTGCAGACATTTTTAAACTGCATCCAAACTTCACAACATTAGCAATGACATTATACTGGTATATAATAAAAAATTGAGATATTTATAAGAACAATACCTACTGCCAAATTCTAGTAGTGATGCTGAACGAAACTCTCAATTTTTTATAAAAACTAACTTTTTGATACAGGCTTTGACGTAGGTAGACCGAAGACCAAACTAATTAAAAAAAGGGAAACATTTTTCGAAATGTTAGATTCTTTTAACACAGACTGCACATTTCCATGTTGGATATATAATATTATAATATTTATGTAAATATATTATATTATAACGGAATTTCAATAGCTTTAATAATAAAATTAATATTATTATTATTATGATTATTATTATTATTTTATATTCATTAACACAAAAAAAAAATAATAATAATATTATCAAATTCAATAGCTAGCTAGTCTTAAAATTTAAACTACTTAAAATATTCAAGAATTTTTAAAATCATATTTTCTCTCTTTCTATTTTTATAATATCTTCAATATTTATTAATTCATAAATCATTTTATGGGATCCTTTCAAGCATTTTCACTACAACAATAATTATCATCAACCATATTATATTTTTATTTTTTCTTTGTTTTTGTTTTAACATCAACAAAAATAAAATCCATTTGCTTAAGAGAAGAAAAATGGGATAAACCTTCAAAAATAATAAATATTACCAAGTGCCAGCGCAAATAATACTTATTTAATACAAATAAATAGAAAAAAGAAAAACAAGAACAATTTTATAAATGAAATTCAGGATACACAATAAACAATATAAAATATTTCTTGCTCCTCTAATTATCTTTTCTTCTATTGTTCTATCTAAAACAAGAAAGTATATATATATATATATTTTTATTATATAAACATCTCTTTTTGTTCTAGATCTATTCTATGTGTAATGTCTGTCTTACTCTATCTTTCTCTCTTTGAAATATACGATGAGTATAACTACAGTATAAGGCAAACTATTTCTAGATTGGTTATTTCAACTATATAAACTATCAACATTGCCACCACCAATATGAGCATTGAAATTACAAATGAGATATTTGTTTAAAAACCACTGAAACCAAAAACTCCATTTGCAATTTGCGTTTAAAAAATAATAAACCAAAATCAAATTCATTCTATTATCCTTCCTGAACGTTTGGAATTGAAACAAAATAGCCCTTATGGTGTTTTTGTTTTTTGTTTAATTTTTTTTTTGTATCTAGTCAAATCTAATTCCTCTTATATCGCTAGTTTTCTATTTTATGAAAATTTACTTTCAAGCAATAAAAATAAAGCATCTATCTATCTAAAAAAAATTAGTCATGCAATCGTAATTGGCATTGGATTTTCCAGTTCAAAATAGAATTAAAAATTAAAACAAAAATGGATTATAATGAAATAATAATATATAAGTACATAATAAAATTAAAATATGTAATTAAATAAAATATTAGAAAAGCAATAATAAAATAAAAAAATTAAAAATTAAAAACAAATGTATGTAATAATAAAAAGTAGATATAGCTACCTATAAGTATATAAAATATAGTTTTAAAAAAACATATGAATGCCAAATGTAGGACAAATTTTAAAGCGTCATTAGAAAATATAATGGTAATTTTTACAATATAATTCGATTATTCGAATTTATTTACAAATTAATCGATACCATGTTTAATGTTTCAAAATATTGTATTTAATTGAATCGAATTCAATTGAAAGCAAAATGATAATTAGGATGGAATAATCAACAGAATTGTGGTATATCAATGCCTTTAATACTGTATGGTACAATAGTACAGTATTGAAACTATTATATAATGTTTTAATGACAATAGAATACTGTAGAAAGAGTTGGAATAAGGATATAGTGTGGAAAATGTTGAGAGAAAATAATATTATTATAGTGTAAACACACACACATTTATGAAATATAGGGGCTGAGAATAAAGTCCATTCTTTCATAATAACGTTCGAAAATAAGGGAAACGAAATAAGGTTTCAAAGTACAACATAAACAATGAACCATCATCGTATGTTGGCAATTTCGATATTCATTGAAATTTGAAGAACTTATTTAAGGAAGACAAAATAATGAATTATACTACTGGGCATCAGTCATCCGAGTCAACATGTCAAAGCAAAAATTTCTACTTTAAGTATTTTGTTAAACGAAGTCAGGCAAAATAACAGAAAATGCTAAGTCAGGAAACAAAAAACATTAAGTCAGGCAAAGGAAAAATAACTGAAACAGTTCCAGAAAAGAATGACAAAGTGCATAATGGGTCCCATTTTTTTAAAATAATGACTGAAGAATAAGCTGCAACCATAAACACTGTACCAATTGTATACATATTTGGAATCAGACCAATCGAAGTGTATAAGATTCAACAATCTACGATGAGTGGGATATTTGGGGGAAAATTTATGGAAATAAACCACGGTTTTTGTATTTTGATAGGTTATTGATACTGTTAAGGCGTATAAGCTCAGTTTGATTTATAGTGAAATTTAAAGAAGAAAGAAGCAAAAATTTATTAATATACACAGTTTTCCTTTTTTTCTTTTTCTCTATCTTTTGTCTTTCTATACTATAAAGTATAAAGATTTCTCGGACCGGACGTCAGTTTTGACTAATAATCTAAAAGAAAAAGAAAAAATAAATGGACTTCAAGGTTTCTAATTACATTGAGGTACACTAAGTACATTGCACGAATGAGCCTACACGCACAGACTACAAGAAGAAGACCTGAATCTTCAAAGAACACCTAAAACAATAAAACTAAAACTAAAAGAAGCAAAAATAACATTGAAACCCAACAGCTATCAATTGAGCCATGTTTCGAGCATAATTTCAGCCACCATCTTGGAGTAAATTATATCCAATTATATTCAGAAGATTTTTTGGGTAACCTTTCACATTCTTATCTTCATGATGCCAAATTATCAAGATTATTATGATTATCCAATAAATTTGTTAAATTATAATTATCTGAATGAAAAGGTCCTGATTTAAAGTCCTGGTCAAGGCATTGATTTTGAAAAAATTGTTCCACTACAATGAATGTAGTTTCACACCATTGAATTAGCTGACATTATCACAAATTGTATTGTAAGATTGCAGTAGCGTTCTTAACGAAAAGGTGTTTCTACATAAGTTACTGTCAAGAACGTAAAAAAAAAAAAAAAATTTCAAGAAAAAATCAACCATCTGAATATATAATGTACCAAGTTTTTGCATAAAAAGTAGTTATATTGTATTCATCTTTGGAACTTAAAAATTGCAAATGTACATACAAATTTCAAAAAATATTATTCTTAATAATAAAAATTAAATATGGGGTACAAATTAAATATACGCGAAGGACACATCGTCGGTCGCATGCTTCCTTCATCCATACGACAACAAGTCATATTAAGCAAAAATTAATTTGAAAGACTTTAAAAAATAAACTGTTCGAGAGGATTTTTTTAAATTTGGTATGGTTGTGTATACATCCGAAGCTATGTTCATTCAATCTTAGACTAATAAATCTTGACTTGCTCAATTTGTAAAATTATTTTTTCACATTTAATCCATTCAAGCTGAACATGTACATCACGATTGAACATCGAATCTCTGCCTAAATAAAACAAGGATTTGAAGAAAGAAAGTTCTGCTCAACCGTGTTCTTGGATGTCAGTCAGGCATTCGACAAAGTTTGGCACGCTGAATTAAATTTACAAAATAAAACCAAAGCTACCAGCTGAGACTCATATACTTCTAAATTCTCATATAACCAATAAACGCTTTCGAGTTAGATTCAAATCCTACGTAACTGAAGAACATGAAATCAATGCTGGCATCCCACAAGGTAGTGTACTGAGTCCACTTTTATACATTAAACAAACCTTTTAAAAACTTCGCATATGATACTGCAATCTTAAGCTGTCACTCAAATCCACATACAGCACCTACAAATTTACAAGAACATTTGCAGCAGATACAGGAATGGATTTATAAGTGGACAATGAAGGTCAATGAGAGTAAAAGTGTTCATATAACTTTGGATTATGTTCTCCAGTTAGCATAAATGGAATAACTATTCCGCAAGCCAACGAGGTTAAATACCTGAGAGTTCACCCAGACAAAAGGCTGACTTGGAAGAAGCACATCACCGCAAAAAAAGAGTAGCTAAAACTCAAAACGAACAGCACTAATGGCTAAGTGGGAATATAAAGTGTTGCTATACAAAGCCATTCTGAAACCAATCTGGTCCTATGGGTATCAGTTATAGAGAACTGCTTCTAATAGTAACATCGAAACAATTCAAAGGATGCAATAAAAAATTTTACGTACCATAACTCAGGCTCTTTGGTACAGTAGTAATATCAATCTACATAATGATTTGAATATACCCTTAGTAAATGAATAACTTGAAAAATGCAAAAATAAATATGCAGCCAGAATAATCCAGCACCCTGACCCTTTGCCGAGAGACTTACAAAACATTCTAATAACAGTATGTAAGACACAACATTGGAATGAACGAGCAAATATGCACCATTTTATCGAGCATAATTTCAGCGACCTTCTTGGAGTAGATTATATCCAATTATATCCAGAAGATATTTTATGGTAACTTTTTAAATTTTTATTCATGATGCCAAGTTACCCAATATGTGATTATCCAATAAATTTGTTAAATTATAATTATTTGAATGAAAATTAAAAGGTCCTGATTTAAAGTCCTGGTCAAGGCATTGATTTTGAAAAAATTGTTCCACTACAATGAATGTAGCTTTACAGAATACAGCTATATAAAGGGTCAAATCATTGGACTAGACCTTTCAACATTTTTATATTTGAATAAACCATAAAGGTCACATTTGTAAGGTAATTTATTGTCATTTTCTTTTAGAAAGATTCAATAAATACAGTTAAGAGAGAAAAAACAAAACATGTTATTCAAATTGTTTATCGAATTTTAAAATGAATTTAGTTTTTCATTTTATTATATAGATCAGAGTGTCGCACGTGGATCAAATAAGCAATCACTAAGCATGTTTATACACACATCATAACACTCTATACTATACTATAGAACAAATATAAAACAAATTTAAATTAATTTATCAAAACTTGTTTAAATTCGTGCACTATATATAGCTACAAAGGATACAAAATAAACCCTGATTTAAATCAAGAAAAAATATTTTCACTTAAAACTAGTTTGGGTCATCAAATTATCCGATAATAATAGAAGGGTTAATATTATTTTCTTTTTAAAATATTAAAATTAGAACGTAATTTATTTCCTACTAATTCCTAACACTAACAAATTTCTTTTCGAAATTTTTTCAATACTGAAATTGGTCAAGATGAATTGGGATAATAAAATTATTGTTACGATGAAAATATTATTTTTATGGAGGTCATTTAAAAGGACCTCCTAGTATTAAAAAGGAAATTTTTTTTTTATATCTAAATATTTAGCTATGCCATGCATTTTTTTCCTTTTATTTTATATAATTTTCTCCTAAAATATAATATTCATCCCTTTCAAATAAGAATTATTATCCCTCTTTCCTTTTTTTTTTTGTTTATAAATTTTTTTAATTTTTTCTGGAAATTATCTTTTATTCTACTTTCAGTATTTTCTTTTTCTCATATAATATTATGTGGAAGGCTATCCAGCAGTTGTTTTAATTTCGTACAAAATATTTTTCTTATACCCATCTATAAAGAGAAACTTAAATTTTCGTAAATTAACTTTAAGGATTTCAATTATCTGTTCGAATGGCTATCTATATCTTATATTAACATTTTTTTTATCTATAGATATTTTTTTTTTTTTTTTTAGCTTAATTTTCCTTTTTAAGGAATTAAGAAATTCAAAAAAATATCAGAAAAAAAAAATTAAGAAATAAGGAAAAGAAATTCTAATAATAATTATTATAATAGAGAATTTCATGAAAAGCGGTCATTATAAAAAGAATTTCTGTTAATTTTAAGGATATAATAATAATTATTGGAATTTCCAAAGGAATTTTGATTAATAAATTGGTAGATAATACTATAAAATAATAACAACAATAACAATAAAAGTAAAATAAAAAAAAAAAGTAACAAAAAAAAATTTATTTTATATTTTCATTGAATATTTTCTAAAAATTCTTTGTTTGCAGAGATTTGAATCAGAAATTCAAGAGTCAAGTCAAGACCTCATAAAAATAAACAAGAGAATAAAAAAAAAAAAAAAAAACATTTTTTTTTAAGACTAGCTATTTTGTGAAATGGTCTGTACTAGAAAACGTGCTAATTAAGTTCTTTGAATGTACTCTCGATATACTAGGAAAAGAATTTATTCACTAAATTATAAGATTTTCCAAAAGTTAATTTAATATTAAAGGAATTTTTAAATACATTTTTCAATATAAGGTGAATATGTATGTGTACATAACAAAAATTCAATAAATGTGCCTATTAAAGTTTATATGTTAAATTTATAAGAATTTAAAATAATCCTTAGACCTAAAAAATTGCATGCCTGTTGAGTTTAAATTGTTTCATTTTTATTTTTGAATATTCTCTATAACAATATAACTATAACTAGATTTCTAGGAGTTAGTATTTTATGGAGCGAGAGCTATAATTAAAATTGATTTAAAAAAAAAAAAAAATTTAAACACGTAAGGTTGTTATTATTTAAATTTTTTTATGTTACTAGAAATTTTATTTGATTCAAAATCTTTAAAATAAAATTCAGATTTTTTCTATCTAGATTAAAATAGGCTTAAATTCAAAATGTATGTACAATTTGCATATAGATTTGGGATGTCCTATTGTTGTTTGTTTTAAATATTTTTAAAATAAAAAAATCAAGAGACTATTAAAAGGTTTTGAAAATATTTTTTTCAATTTAATATTAAAGTATTTATTTTATTTTTTTTTTATTTTAAACTACAATATTTAACAGTAAGATCAGAGATTATTAGTTAACCAGTACAGATATAATGTAGAAAATAGATATATTATATATTTATAAAAAAGAAAATTGATATGTTTTTCCACATCAGTATTATTAGTTCCAATACATTTTTCATAATATACCTACTGTATATTTTGACTAACATCTGGAATTTCTGGTCGGACAAAAAATTATATTTTTCTCTAATTACAAAGAACTGACGGTTGAACAGTCGTAAAGATGAACTGCCACATCTATAATTATAATTGATAAGCATTTAAGGACCTGCGCAGTTCATTTTATTTCGCTTCTTCTTAATGAACTCTTAATATGTAAATAAGTTGTATATACGACCGAAATGCGCATATGGGTTGGTTGGTTGGTTGGTTTTATAATATTCAAACTTTTAAATAAAATATAGTCATTTTGTGTCATTCAACATCTTATTATTTTTATACATAATTAAAGAAATTTATTCTACTTATTTTTTTAAGTAACTATCTCAAATTATTGTTTTCTATATTTTGGTCATTTGTAGTAATCATATAGTTATGGTTAAAAGTATGTATATGGTGTATATACCTCTTTAATTACAAAAATATTTTATTTTAAGTGATTTTATCCATTAAATGCCACTTAGTATAGGAATATGTCGAAACAAAACAGTATATGAGGCAGCAGTATTTATGTTTCCTAAATAAAACTTACTAACCTCTAAATTTTTATGAAAACATGAGTGGGTTCTACTATAATGTGAGAACTGTATGTCAGTACGTAAATTGCTGTTCTGTTAAAATTTTAAATTTGGCTTCAACTTAACTATAGTTACTCAGCAGGGGCCCCTAGTATAAATATAATACTCTAAATCGTTTAGATCATGTTGTTTATGTACGGGGTATACCCTTGTTGACTTGTAAAAATTTTCATTTTCACATTCAAGAGAGTTAAAAGCGCTCTATAGATTTTATCGCGGAAAGTAAAATAGGAGATCTGAACAATCTTCTCAATTACACAGGTTGGCTCTACTGCTGAGTCCCTTGGAAAAATAAGAATGAGGAAATGCTAACAACTAATGATAACAAATAAATCATTCGAGTCATGGTATCAAAAAAACACAATTAAGTACTAATTGGTTTTTCAGAAACAACAGGAATGGCCACCTTTACCTACCTACCTAAAAGCGCTTGAAGTTGTTTTGTGTATACGTCCAAGAACATTTCCTGCAAAATCTCTTAAGCTTCATACTCCAGATTGCTTCAAATTCTTGTTAATGGAAAGCTTATAAGATTTTCCTTAAAGTGTTAAATAATTGAAACTTTTAATTGCAGTTTTAATTTTTGGCTTTATTGGCTTTTACGGAAAAAATTTGGTATAGAAGTTATTTGATAATACATTCAAAGTACAATTAGGTAATGCAACCTGACAATTTTTGCACATTAACAGTGACGATATTTATGCACCATTTTGGTAGAAAAAAGTAAAGGTCTAACTGTTAAAATGAAGGACATAATGACAAAAAGGCAAGTTATTTGAAATTTGTAAATAATTTTGTTACTGTTATCAAAAATGTTTCTATCCCAATTTGAACAACCCTGTAAATACAAAACTAATCTACATTAGCTTTTTTTTAAGCTATTTTTAAAGTTAATTGAATAAATACTAAAAACAAATTAGCTAATTTTTGCAGGTGTTCCGCAAGGCAATATCTTAGATCCATTTTATTCCCACTGTATACTGTGGGCATACCAATAACACTACAGATCGACATAGTATTATTTATAGACAATATGGCTTTAATGGTCACAAGTATATCGTAGCCTTAAGCAATAATGCAATGCTAAAAAGAGACGTACGACATAAATAGATGGACACAATATGATTAGAAAATTAAGCTGAACGAAGAAAATTCGTTTCTCTTACTTTAACATTAAGGCGTAAATTACCATCATTTAGTGTAAAATATAAATAGCATAGAAGTCCCAAAAGCAGAAAAAGTGAAATAACTTGGATTACATCTTGATTCGCGTCTTAGCTGGAACACCATGTTAAACAAAAATTATTACAAATCAACGAAAAAACAATAAATATATATTGGTTTGGAAGACCACCGAAATTAAGTCTATACATCAAATATTCAATAATATAACACTATAAAGCTCATCTCTAATGGCAACCAGCTTTGGGGTTGGATGAAGTAGTTTAACTTGTTAATTATACAGCACAGAGATCTGAAAACAAAAACCATTCCTGAAGTCATTAAGAATTATGCTATGAAGTAAGATCAAAGATTAATTCATCAAAGTGCAATAAAGGCGGTCGGGTAACATAAAATAGTTATATTTTTATTTACATTATAACGCTTTTCTATTTTTTTTTTCTTTTTACCAACTCTATCAGAACACATCCGAAATGGCTATCGAATGAAAAATGTCAAAAAATACTCGAAAGTAGCATTATTACGTAACCCTGCGATTTTGGAATTTCACAGGATAAAATTTTCTAATGCAATTTTCGTTTAGCGACAGTTAGCAATAGTTAGACAGACAGAACTTGTGGTTATACCATTTTCTATTCCTCTCCATTCCCAGTTAAATACTTTACTCTAATCAGTTTGAAGCATAATGAATTTTGTTCCATTCAAGGACAAAGCTGTAGCAGTCTAAATTAGAAGACTATAATCGTTAATTATCATGATATAACAAAAACATGATTTGTCCCTGATTTGTAATCTATAAATTTTTTTTTTTCAAAAATAACTACATGGATGGATTATTCAAGTTTTTGAAGCCATACTTCGTACTAATATTTGGAAAAATATTAATGCAGAGAAGTGAAGTGTTCAGAAATGTGAGGATATCATTTTTATATGGTACCACTCTCAGAATACTTACTTGGCGCAGTCAATAAGTAGATATATTCTTCCTATTATGGTTTTTGTTTATGGAATTCCTACTTCAATTTTCCAACAATTTTAACACCAAATTATAGCACATATAAAATAATCAAAATACAAATTAAAAACTACAGAACAGACTCAATTTAAATGCAAGGTCGTATACTTTTACTTAAATATTTACGAAACATAAACTACATAATATCATGCAGAGAAAATTATTTAACTAATTTTAATTTAAATGGCTATATCTAGTGTACACCATCTAGTTTGTTTAAATGTACTTAACACAAGAATAAGAATAAAAGCATGCTTAACTATAATGGTTATGGTTATACGATTTTCTTTTGTATTCTATGCTATCTTCTACAGCACGAAAATATCTTATACTATTATCGTATGAATCTATATATTTATCTATTTTGTATATACAAAAATATTATTTTCAAATAAAATTTTACATTTTAATTATTTTGTATATTTTGTTGACCATCATCACAATTGTTTTGTTTTTAGTTTAGATATAAGAATAGATATAACAATGAGATCAATTATTTTATATATAATAATAGACACGCATACATGTATACGTATAAAAAAATTAATAAAACGAACTTCAAGAATATTCAATGAATTGTGGTTTCTTTTAAAAACCCATCTGTATATAGATTTTATTTCATAATGAAATTTCCTAATATGAGTTTTCATAAACAAAATAGTACCTAAACTATACCAATACAATGTTGAGATAGCAACAATTAAATTATTATGTTCTAACTATATCTAGATATATTATTATATAACATGCTATATTATATGAAAACTGTCTTTTACAGTTACTTTCTTTCCATAGTTGGTATATAGAATATGTAGCTATATATAGGAATAATTGATATCCTGTTTTTATTTTTTTTTTAATTTGCTGTTTGCCATGCATATTCCATTCCGTTAACCAAACTAACCAGGAATTCAGTAACAGTTTTTATTTATATAGTATATCGGTCGGTATAGATATTTGACGTTTAAGTAAATTGCATTTAATACAGATACTTCATATTAAATCTTTTTATCAAAAATAACCATACAAAATTTTAGAATAGAATTCTGAAAATTACTGCACACATATTGAGGTCAAAACCAGAAATTCTCTAAGCTATTTGCATTCTATTGAAAATATCATGGAAAATAATTTGAATATATATACAGAAAATTATGAATGGTGGTGATATACGTAAATCTAGGATATTTATAAAGAATATTTTTTGAGTAGCATTTGCAATTATCTTTGAATTAGCATTTTGTAAATATTTTATTATTTTTTTAGAAAAAAAAGTAAAAAAAAAAAAAAACAAATCTTTTTATTAATTTTTATCTTATTTTTCTTTTCTTCTGTATTATGTGTTGCTTGTGTATACTAAATTAATCCATACTTAAAATACAATTTTTCGAATTAACAGTAACATAGAAGACAATCAATCCATAAAGAATAATTTATTGTTATTTTATTCTTGTAAAATATACCGCTAAGTTTCTAGAAATGTGCTTAATTTTGCTTAATGTCAGTAAACTATCCATATATGTGGAATATAGAAAATATATTAGGGCATGTTAGTCGGCCCAATGATATTGCGCGAATTCTTAAATTTTGCGGAATCGTAATGTTCGCTGATGATTGTTTGGTATATATTAGTGGCAGTAATATTGGAAATTTGGTTCGAAATTTAAACACAAGCCTACAAAATATACATAACTGGCTTTGTAGTAACAAGTTAAAGCTCAATGTTACTAAAATAAAATGTATGCATATATTCATATTAGATCTGTAGCTTTTAATATTCCTTATTCGTATTATTAATGTTCATATTATATTATTAACTTATTTAGTTCATATAATTAATGAGACCATTGAACCTGTAACGACTATTGAAAATGTTAAGTGCTATAAAATAGATAATAAATTGAGTTTTCTAGAGCACTTACACTACATATGCGGGAAAATTGATAAAAAAAATGGCTTTACACGTCTAATTCGAAGCAATATTTCATTTACGACAGTAAAAACGGTGTATATTACCTCACTTTGATTATTGTGCAACAGTCATGTTTTCAGGGTCAACACCACACCTAAAAAGGATGCAAAAGCTTCTTCAACATATACGTGGATCAGAATATTACTTAAACGTAATAATAAAACAAAAATTGAAGAGATAAAACAAAGAATACACTTTAAGGTCTTGCCTTTTTGTTGTTAAGTTGAAATACAACTTACTTCCATTATATCTGACAAGAAACCTGCAGCATGTTAGTGAACGTCAGCCTTATAATGTGAGAGGTGAGGAAAGCTTTAGAGTTGCATGCTTCAAAAAAACAGCATGTCAAAACCAATTACTATACAAAGGATTGCAGTTGTTTAATGCACTGCCGAATGAGATCAAATGTATAAGGAACATCAATGGACTTAAAAAGGCTGCTTCAAAGTATATTGTAGAAAATTAGTTTCCAAGTCATATCTGATAATATTATTTCTGTATGATAATCCTTGAATATTGTGTTTTTATTTTAATGATTTTCATTTTGTAAAATAAAAACTATTTTTTATTTTGTTGAGTTTTCGTTAATTGTTTTGAATTATTTGTTTTTCCGATAGAATTAAATTAATTGAAGTAAGTTAAATTAGTAGTGAATTCTTGACAATGTTAATTATATTAAATTTTATACAAAACTAATAAATAAACAAAAAAAAATAAAAATTTTTTATAGGTTTCATCAATGATTTTCTCCGTAAAGAAAAAATTACTACCTTCGTAAAATACTACCGTACCTTCAGATTAAGACGCATTTTAATATTTGCAGCGGAAAACGCGAGTGTTTTTACGCAATATCTGACGTACTAAAAACAGGTAGAAAAAATCCTAAACCCTAAATGAGTAATTTCTAATCATGTGGGTAGGGTGTCTGTCCCGACCTTAGGAGTAGTAATTTTTCTGCAGTAGACAAAAACGTGCAATAAAAATTGAACGTTTGCCATCTAAATACACAACATACAAAACAGAGGAAAAAATCAAAGACGGATATCTATTCAAATATAAGTGTTGTATTGGTGAGGATTTGCCATCGGTCAGAATGGTAAATACAAATTTATGAGAACTGTTAATTTCCTATAGTTCGTGGTGCAAAGAATGGGAATGGGTCCACCGTTGTGGAAATTGAAAAGCGAAGGGATATATATTAAAGTATCGGTGTTGTATTGGTGAGCATTTGTCACCGGTCAGCATGGTAAATTCAAATATCCGCTAATAGTTAATTGCCTTTGGTTCATGGTCTAAGAAATATAATGGATCCACTGTGGAGAAAATTTGTCAAATGAGAAGAACATTAGGGAGTCACTCAAAATCCAATGTACAAAATCCCCAGATTTTTAAAAAGCCCCAAAACTAAAATCTCCGGACACAAAATCCAAAAAAAAAAATTGCCATGCACAAAATCCCCAAAAAAATTTTTCTAAAAAACCCCCAAAAAAATTATAAAAAACAAGGGAATGTGAAAAATTGTACTCTATAAGTTTTTTTTTGGTCTTTCTTGCCGTCTACTTCTTCTTGCCGTCGGGAAGATCAATGTTTCAATAACATGGAATGGAAATTTGGGGGCGATAGCTCCTGACAAAAAATATATATTCAAGGGCATGCAGAATTTGTTTCACATTATTTACTTAATTAGGAAAAATTATTTACGAAAGTTTTAGAGTTGGATACAGAAAGTCGGGATCTCCGCTTTTGTTATTTCGCTAATTTTTAAATAAAAATAAACATGCTTCTTCCCCTAAAAATTCGAGTTATTGGTGTTTTGAGTAATTTATTTTAATTTCAGATTACAGAAATTGTTATCTGCTTTGTGTACTAAGTGTACTTTATTCAGCAAGTGTGTACTATAGTTTAAGGTGATAGAATGTAGATCAAAAGAATGAATATACTTTTCTATCATAATAGACTTGGCGATGTGATTCACATGAGTACAATCGTATCACTTAAGTATGAAATTGGTATCATAATAGACTTAAGATACGATGAATTGATTAAACCGGTAGCACTTATTTATTTATACAATTTACTACATATTTTTACGGTATTTGTTTACGACCTGGATTGAAATTTTAGAGTTTTTTAAACCAAGTTAACAAAATTAGAAAACATTAAAAAGTGAAATAAGATAAAAAAAAATTACCAAGTATAAGAATACCTAATTTACCCAATACCATATTTGTATTTATTTATTTATGAAAGTTTAAGTTTTATTGTTTTAAAATTTTATTTTTATATTTAGATTACAAACAATAATTTTAATATTTTAATTTTTATTTACAAAACTTAACAACCATTTACTTTTTATATACTTTTATTTTTAATTTTTTAAGCACAAAGTTATTTAAAAATTTTAACTGTCGTCTAATTATTGAACGCGATTAAAAATACGATGATTTCCTCATGTAATGTCAAAATTTTCGTACTAGGTTTTTCCTAGACAGAATTATTCGAAAAAAAGCTTAAAATTTTTCTTAAAATGTTCATATATTATTAAAATGTTGTATTTAACACCAAATACGCAAAACAAATAATTCTTTTAGTCTATTATGATAGAAGTGATAAGCTTTGTTTCCAAAATGGAAAATGGAATGCAATGCAACGCTGTGAAAATTAAGGGAAGCCTTAAAAATGCTTTTGATTTGAATCCTCAAAAAAGGACTATCGTTTAAGAATGCTGATCGATTTTTCCAACATTTCCAGATATCATTGATTAAGCCATCTTCCTAGCTATTCATAATTTTATTGTTTTATAAAATGACACCATTTGTGGTTAGTACAGTTAGTACTGTGATTAGTACAAAAAAGTATTTATTTTTAGATAGATATAATAAAATGTCGTTGATTACACCAATGTAATTTTAAAAGGGCACCTAATATTTGCTGAAGAAAAATATCTTCATATCAAATATTTTTTATACATCATTTGCAAAAAACCAATAATAAAAAATATCTACACGAAAGAGTAGATTGGTATAATTAGAATAGATAGGTATAAACAGGTTTAAAGTTATGTTTTTTTTTTTTTTTTTATTTATTTATTTATTATGCTCCATAAAGTGTACAATTAATTCTTTTAAAACTATTTACTTAGATACAGATATATAATTAATTATCTTTACTACAAATAATTTGTATTTTTTTATTTTTATTTAGAAATTTTCGAGTTCACTAGTATAAATTTAAACGAAAATTGGAGATGAAAAACCTTTTTGAATTTTTGTTTTGTAAAACTTAACGCTAACTTAAACAGTAAAACCTATCTACAGTAAAACCTATACGTACGAACTAAACTAGCCTAATTTTTTTAACTTAATTTAAATTTCTGATCAGAAGATTTTCTGACATGAACAGTTCCGAGTGGAACTTTACAGTTAAATAACTTATTTTTTCTAAAATTGTATTCATGCTGGCTTTATCATGCAGCTTTTTGGTTGAATACCATCTGGGAAGATTGAATACAAGTTTCAAAAGTTTATTTTGCGCAATTTGCAATTTTTTAGTATGAGTAGCTGCACAATCTCCCCAGACTGGTGCCGCATATAACATTATTGGTTGAAAAATTACCTTAATAAGTATCAATTTGTTTTCTGTGGATAAGATTGATTTTCTGTTAATAAGGGGATACAACATGCGAGTACATTTGTTAATTTTATCAATAGTGTTAGAAGTTTGTTTTTGAAAGGTTAGCCTTTTATCTAAGGTAATGCCTAGGTATTTAATAGTATCGGCCCAGTTAATTTCGTTATTTTGCAGTTTTAATGGTATAGAAGGTAAAAGAGAGGCTTTCCTTTTTTTCGTAAAATAAATTGATACTGTTTTGGAAGCATTAATTTTTACTCTCCATTTTGCATAATAACTAGAGAGCTTATTGAGTGAATTTTGTAGGTTTGTTAATATGTGATTGGGATTAGTGCCAGCAGAGTAAATTGCAGTGTCATCAGCAAATACTGATATTTTTGTAAACTCTAGCCTAGGGATATCTGCAGTGTAAGTGTTGTACAAAATTGGGCCAAGTACCGAGCCTTGTGGAACTCCTGCTTTAATTTCATACAAATTGGAGCATGTATTATTCAATATCACACGAAATACTCTTTGATGAAGAAAGTTTTGTATGATTTTAATTAAATATATAGGAAATTTATACACTTCTAATTTATGAAGCAAGCCAGAGTGCCACACAGTGTCAAAGGCGGAATTTATGTCAAGCGCTACTAGGCCAATAGCTTTGCGTTCTTCTAACTTGAATTTAATGTAATTTTTGACACGTAGAAGAGGGTGAATGGTACTATGCTTTACCCTAAATCCAAACTGTTCGTTTGGAAGAATTTTTTTAGCTGAAATAAATTTTTCCAGTCTAATTTTTATGAGTTTTTCAAATATTTTTGAGAAACTGCATAGTAAGCTGATAGGCCGAAAACTACTTAATTAAAATTATGTTAAAAGCCGTTGATTTGTTAATTATTAATAATATTTTTAAAATATAGCAAAGGTTATAAAATAGACCATTAGCTTGAAATATTTCACTACATATCATTCATTCAAGCACAGGTCAAATACAACGAATTTGATTTGGTCAATGAAGGTTAAATTAAATTTCAATATTCAATAAGCTGAAAAATTAAATAAAGTTATTTTACTTGTTATTTTACTTATCATCATCAAAAATTGTAAGATATACTTTTTTTTATGATTATGAAATTGAGTGAAATGTCAGAAACTTTAATGTATATTTTGAATATTTTATGCAATATCTTTTATAATTTATATTGTATGTATCATTCTGTTACATCTTTTTACTTAGAGTTTATCAAAGGTGATTGAAATAAAAAAAAAATAAATATGAATATAATAACGTTATGTAGAAATATCTTGGGTTCGTTCAGCAAGAAAGTCTGATTTTGACATCAAATAAATTGTATTAACAAAATAATATTAAAATAATGTTCGTACAAAAGTTATGTTTTATGCAATAATATTATATAACCTTAAGTAGCTAGGTATTGTTAGAGTATCTACTGCTTAAATACAAAAATAATATAACAATATAATTAAAAACAAAAGAAATATTTTGAACCTTTTTAGTGAGCAATGGAATGAGATGAATAAATGAATAAATTAAATTTAAATATATATACACTATAAAAATAGTATTGGATTTCGAAAAATTAATCTCGCAAAAGAAAAATATTATCACTTATAATATAATTTTCGTAACATAATCTGTTGTGTAACGCCATTATGGATTATAACTTGAGATATTTAAAATATATGGAATAAATGTTCAGAGACAACGACAACGTGAAATATTATAAGCTAATATTAATTTAAAATGTACTCGATGTAGGCAATCAATTACATTACAATCTCTATTAATGAAAATAATGTTGTGAAAATCCCAGAAAAATGAAATTGGGTAAATTCTAACCACATAAAATAAAATTTTTAAAAAACGAACTAATAACGAAAAATTAAATTCGATTTTGCTTTTAAATTTGGATACAAAATTCTTATGTTAAATATAAAACTATACTTATATTACATTGCAATGCAACAGTAGCTATTTTTGTATAGCAATTTGTATTTGTTTTTGATTTAATTTTTTTTAGGTTATTTTTATAGGTTAAAAATTTTAAATAATAATTAAATAAATATCTATTGTAACACTTCGGTATTGTACAAATTTAAATCTTTGTCTTTTTGTTTATTTTTTTTTTTTTTAAATACAATATTTAGTTTTAGATAATAAATCGAATTAAAAATTTCTTATTATAATAATAATTTTGGCACTGTGTATAACAACTTCAGTTAATTTGAATTTTATTGCATGCAATTTATTTAAATTTGTTATGAATTCTATTCGACGTGTCAGCATTTTTTTGAAAAAGTTTTATTCGAAATAAAATATACAGCAATGCACCAATTTTGTGACAAGGTTGACCTATATATTATTATAACAAAAAATATCATAATAAAATGATAAGATTCCTAAAACTATTAAGAATATAAAATAAAATAATCTAATCAACTGACATTAATCAAATCGTTTCACTAGATGAAACAACATTACAAGAAAACAATTTAATTGCAAATCTAGAAACTGCATAATAGAAAAATTTGTAATTTGAATTTGAAATTATAAATCTGATTTTATAAATTAATAATAATATTGAATCTAATTATACAAATTAAATGAAACATTACAGTACTTCAAGTGTAAATTATTAACTTTTTGTTTGAAAATGAAATTGAAATTAAATATTAAAAATTAGAACCTAATGATTGTGTTGTGAGAATCGAAATCGATCACGGTATTAATTAAATTTAGTATCCAAAACACCCTTGAGTCTCTAATTTTTATCATTTCATCTAGAACCTACATCATATTCGATCAAATATTATACTATTTAATCTATACTACTTAACTATCTATTTACTTTACTATCTATACTACTTACTATTATACTATCTATACTAATTAAAAAAAGTACGGTACAAAAGTTAATATAAACCATTCCGAAACCGATTTTCATTATTATTCTTAATAATCCTTTTAAATGATATATATTTAAAAGGAGACGTAGCGAATTCAAATATGTTTTCAAAATGTTTTTAATTTTCAACTAAAAAAGTAGTTTTAACATACAAAATTTTTAATTTATCAAATTGCCGAAACAACATCCTCAATTTTAATAAAAAAAATTTTTTTTAAATAAACTATTACTACGTATAAGGTTGTTGTTTTAGATAAATCAATAAAAACTTAGTGTCCACGAAATTGAAATGATAGAAAACAATTCATAGCGAAATAATGAGTACGATTTTTTTATCAAACTTCCTCGAATTTCGAGAAGCTGACGAATACTAGTATTAATTAAAATTAAATAATCAAATATAATTATGGGCATATTAACCAAAGACTTCAGCTATTATTATTATTATAATTTTTTTATTGCATGCCTCAAAATTATATTGTATCTAGTAATACTTCAATTATATTGTCAAAGAATGATCGATAAAACTGGGGCATGTATAACAACTATACACATCTGTGAAAAAATTATACAACAGTGTTTTCCAATAGTTGAATGACAGTTTTTCTTATTACACAATGAATATATTATATGAAAGCCATCAGTACCGAAAAATAATCTGATAATATGAGAAAATTTAGCTGGGATTATTTATTCAAAAACAAATACTTCACAGGCAAACATTTTTTTACTATATTGGCTTTCGAAAATTATCAAAAAGTAGTCCTTCATTTTATTGCTAATTTGTGACAAACGCCACTTTATTGTATTTGGACTTAAGAAGTGAGCTGTAGGTTTTTAAGCCTCCGCTAATCACTTGTAAATTTGTTCCATATCCAATTTGTCGTTATTTTGTTATTGCTATTATATTTCATATGCCAAAATGTTTTCATTAAATGCAAAATCAGAACTATAGTTAATTCGAGATTGTAAAACTCGCTACAAAATGTTATTTGATGTGCTTGAGCTACTCTTAAAATTTGAAAAATCAAAAATAGCATCCTTAAATTAAATAAACCTAATGGTCTTACGTAAAAATTAATACACAAAAGTAATTAACGGTAAACTTAATGTACTGTTGAACATACGACCTTAGTAATCAGGATGCAAATTTATTGACCACTGAAGGATTGAGTACTGAAGGAGTACTGAGCTTAGAGTAGGTATATAACTGAATGTCGTAATGTAATATTAGTTTGTCTAATCAATTTTTTGAGCAATTGATAGAAATTGAGGAAAACGCTACAATAATTTAATTGTATAATCCATATCTCATCAACAAGATTAACAGTAAATAGTGCAACATATTCCCTCGATATAGTATATTAAATTTTATTTTAGCTTATAATGTAGTAGTAACAACAACTTACTACAATCCATAATTTCCTTCATTTGTCATGCTTCACTGTTGTATTGTTATTCAATCAAGACAAATTTCATTGTTGTATTGATTAATGCAAATTATCGTTCTTAGTTTGGCTGATTGTAATTTTTAGCTCATTATTAAATTTTTTACTTAAAATTCTGAAAAATTAAACATTTTGAGCAAATATTCAAATAACTAGTCTAATATAAATAAATATTCAAAGTCCTACCAAATAGAATAGAGTAGAATGATTAATGAATGATTATTATTATTGGTATTTTTTATTGAATTAAAACTGCATATCAGATGATTACAGTGTTTACTGCCAGTTACAATATAAGTCTGCGTCAATTTGTTGTTGTTGCGTAATTTTTAACTGATGCTCTATATTCACAGAACACCATCAAATAGTAAGAATGTTAAAATGCACACATATTAATTAAAATAGTTGATGGATCGACGTTTATACTTTAAAATGTACTTATATCTAAAAAAAAATTATAAAACCTACATTTTTTAACTTTAACAAAATTTTGTTTTCTTTTTATTTTTTGAATCAAAAACTTTTCAATATCTTTTCCCTTTTAAAAAAAAAAAAAAAAAAAAAAAACAATTTTATTCAATTTCTGGCATTTTCATAGAGAATTTTTAAACAATTGATAGGTGGTTGGCAAATATTCGAAAATATTGATTGGTAACAACTACTATCATCACAGTTAAACCATTTTTTTTGTTTTGTGTTCTCTAAATCAAAAATTGGAACTTTGAACTCGTTGTTGGTTTTGTAGTTTGATATAAATTATTTTCAAATTTTCATTTGTTTTTTTTTTTTTTTTTGTAACAAAAGAAAAGCTAAATAAAGAAAACATGGTTAGTTTATTTTAGAATCAATGTGTACAAAAATCTGATATGAAGTATGAAAGAGTTGCAAATTTACTATAGATATAATATTAATTGTTATTGTTTTGGCTTGTAATTTTGTTATTGAAATTAAATAATTCTAAATGCAATTGTTGTAATTAATGGCTAAACTTTTTTAGTCGATTCATTTGAAAATTTATCTTTTATCCTTATTTATTCAAAATGACTATTCGGAACGTAGATAATAAACAAGCTAGTTAATATATAATAGGGATTTGTATTTTATTTTATTGTGTTATTTATATTCGAAATAACTACTTACATATAGATTTGATTTATATATTTTTGTATATCGGTATTCTGGATAATTTGTATAAATCCTAAACATGAACAACTTTAGAATTTAATGTAGTTTGAAAAACAGTACAGTTAGTATATTAAAATTGACTACATAAATAATAAAAAAGAAAATATTTTGTTGTTAAATTTATTTATTTAACAATTTTGTTTAAATACGCACACAGCTTTTATATTTACCAAATTGTTATACTTTGTGTTGACACATTATAACTAAGAGGTAATTACGAAAAAAGATTTCTCAGGTCATTCATTCATTTTTTATTCAGTAGATTTTTGAGTAGACTTTGACTCATTATCAAGTGACCCTGACATGATCCCTGCAAACATATAACATAGAAGTTTTCAAGAGACTGTTATGGTGAATTTGTTTTTCAAGAACAAAAATTCGGCGTTTTAAATGTACCATTTTTACAGTTCTTCATTCAAAATACAGAGTACTGCACTCTTTTCATTTCACAAACGAACCAAATAAATGCTATATTTTTTTTCATGTTTCCTACATTATTTTTGTATTTAGTTTTGTTTTATTAGTAAAACTTTCTTCATCAACTGAAGATGAAGAAGTATCCAAAAGCTGCAATTTAATGAAATTTATCCCAGAAATTAACGCCGCATTCTTTTATATTTTTATTTAGCTTTTATTTGTCACTTGTCACTTGAAATATTAACAGTTGATATTTTCTTTGTTTTTTTTCTTATTGTTTTTATTAAACACGAATCTTTTTTTAGGTCAATATTTTTTCGAGAAACGAGGGCAAACAAACTGCATAATGCGGTCATTATTGTTTTGAGAAACGAAGTCAACATTAAGTAAATATATTTTGAAATGCCTGTACATTTTATGTATACTTTATCTTCTATTCTATTCTGTTCTATTTTATTCTATTTTATTCTATTTTATTCTATTCTAATCTATACTATTCTATTCTATTTTATTATATTTTATTTTATTCTATTTTATTCTATTCTATTATATTATATTATATTATATTATATTATATTATATTATATTATATTATATTATATTATATTATATTATATTATATTATATTATATTATATTATATTATATTATATTATATTATATTATATTATATTATATTATATTATATTATATTATATTATATTATATTATATTATATTATATTATATTATATTATATTATATTATATTATATTATATTATATTATATTATATTATATTATATTATATTATATTATATTATATTATATTATATTATATTATATTATATTATATTATATTATTTTATATTATATTATATTATATTATATTATATTATATTATATTATATTATATTATATTATATTATATTATATTATATTATATTATATTATATTATATTATATTATATTATATTATATTATATTATATTATATTATATTATATTATATTATATTATATTATATTATATTATATTATATTATATTATATTATATTATATTATATTATATTATATTATATTATATTATATTATATTATATTATATTATATTATATTATATTATATTATATTATATTATATTATATTATATTATATTATATTATATTATATTATATTATATTATATTATATTATATTATATTATATTATATTATATTATATTATATTATATTATATTAAATTATATTAAATTATATTATATTATATTATATTATATTATATTATATTATTATATTATATTATATTATATTATATTATATTATATTATATTATATTATATTATATTATATTATATTATATTATATTATATTATATTATATTATATTATATTATATTATATTATATTATATTATATTATATTATATTATATTATATTAAATTATATTAAATTATATTAAATTATATTATATTATATTATATTATATTATATTATATTATATTATATTATATTATATTATATTATATTATATTATATTATATTATATTATATTCTATTCTATTCTATTCTATTATATTCTTTTATAATTTTGTTATTATTCCTTTACTACTCTTTTCTTTTAAATGGCTTAAATTCTGCGAAGATGGTTAGGGTGCCTTATCCAATTATTATGACCTCAATTTCAATAAAAACAAAATAATGATTTCAGACCAGATTATTACATGAATAGTTCGGAAATGGATCCAAATAATATTTCTTTTCAAGAACCTTAAATGAAAACGTAGTTATGTAGAATGTAGTTAACCACTTCCAGCAATCATTTTCATTATCTTGCAGTGGGAGCTAGCTTCCTTTAAAAATATGTGAACGCACTAAGAATATTGTGCTATAATTTCAGTGCTGCAAACAACTGCTTTCTGATTATCTTATATTTGAAATTATATTAAAATTTACCTACCTATCTAAAATTCTAATTTAATAAATAGTGCAGACAGGCACATAAATATTAATAGTGAAATTATGAATTATTTCTAAAAGATAAAATAATAAATTTTTATTTTAATAAAGTAATTATAAAATAGCTAATAATCATCACTCTAATGTTTTTGATCTATATAAAGGTATGTATTTCTTATGTAGGTACCTAATTTAAATCAAAGCGTTTTTTTCGGAATTATATCTTAAAAATTATTTCTATTTAAATAAAAAAATTTTGTTTTTTTTTTATTTTATTATTCAAATTCGAAGACTTAAAATTCTTGGAAATTTTTCTCTGAAGAAAACAACAAACACAAAATGAAATCCCATTATAAATTTATTAAAATATTAATGTCCTATATGTTTTCTTTTTTTATTACCAGTTTTATTAGTATTTTTTTTTAAATAAGCTTTTTATAATTTTGTTCATGTTAAATTTAAAATTTTTGAAATCAACCCTTACTTCAATCCTTGAAAATTTTTTTATGTAGATTTTGTTGTTAATTATTTTATTTTGAATAGTCGGGGCTTTACTCTATAGTCATTATTTTTTTTGAAGCAATAAATCTATGAACAGGATCAGCCAAATGACGCTAAATGTTAGAATTGCGCAAATAAATTCTAATTTTTGCTAATTTTTGTTTACGGCTTTTGTGTATTTTTAATCGCCTTACCGCCTTACAATAATAATTCCACCAAAATATTTTAGTATTCTTCTGAAGGTTTATTATAAAAAATGATGTATACAAATTTATAAGGCACAAAGCCTATAAGATGTACTGAATACTATTGTGGTGATGATGAAAGGAAATACATCTGAACGAAATTAAGAACGATTGGAGTTAATGGGTGCACGACAGTTGCACTGAATTTAATTTATAACCAAAATACAGGATCCTTTTCGTGTTGTGGACCATCTTAAAATCTACTTTAAATATTGTCTATTTATTCTAAAATTTATTACTACCTTAACATTAAAAAAATACCTTTGCACAAGATATAGCGCAATTGTAAACGATGTTGAGGCTCACCCTCAACTGTAGAAAGATCCGTACATAAGATTTAAAACTTTATTATAATATGTTTTCATATCCGAAATGAATCGTTTGTTAATTATTATAACCAAACTATTCATCTAATTACAGTTTGTTTTTAATTGCTTTCGACTGTTGAGGCTTAAATTAGTTAAAAAAACTGAAAACAAAAAAATAAAAACAAACAAAAAAGAAAAAAAATTTTTTTTTTAAATTTGAAAAACAAATCGGTAGATAACTCAAATTTTATTTATAGAAATTTTTCCAATTACCACAAAATTGTAAAAAATTTCCATCATTCTAGAGCAAACAATAATTTGATGTAGAATCGTTTTTACTTCAAAAAGACCGAAATAATCTGATAATAACTACTTATATTCTTAGAATTGTAAAATGAAAATTGGTAAAATAAAATTTTTAGATACTCAATTTATTTACAATCGGTTTCAAAACTTAAAATTTTTCTAGGAACAAAAATAAAATAATCCTATATTCATTTCAAAGTAAGTATGTGGAAGCTTTGAAATGTTAAAATTAGAAATTGAAGAAATGCTAAAATTAGAAATAAAACTTTTACAGTGATTAATTTGAAAAGATACATTCAACGTTATATTAATATACTATTGGGCTTAACCTCTGAAAATAATTTGTAGTCTTGAAATAACCCACAATAAGCCTACCACAATAGGCCTAATTAAAGCCACAATAAGTCTAATTATGGTATCAAAATCCATTTGCGGCTTCGGTGATACCGACATACAGGAGACAGATCCACTCCCGAAATTACATAAACTAGGGTAGCAAATCACGCAGGCTTATTAGCTTTAAATCATTCTATTATCTAATTTAATAGCACGAAAATCTAATATTATTATTTAAAAAAAACAGCAATAGACCAGACACAATGAACATGG
Source organism: Argyra leucocephala (assembly GCA_963942445.1). Lineage (NCBI taxonomy): Eukaryota > Metazoa > Arthropoda > Insecta > Diptera > Dolichopodidae > Argyra > Argyra leucocephala. The sequence goes on along the minus strand of OZ012678.1, from coordinate 65,745,957 downwards.
TTGTGAACCACAAATTTTGAAAATATCATCAAAATAAATTAGAAGTATTCGAAAGAAAGATATTTTAGGAAAAAAATGTATCCATAAGTTAACCCGATGATACCTACATAATTCGTATCAATGAAAAATGTTGTGTTAAACATTATGTGAAACACAAGTTGGTGTATCCAGTTGGTGTATCCAGAACAATTGGTCCAGAACAGTTGGTATGTCCAGAAGATAGTTGGTACAGTTGGTATCCAATATCCAGAACAATTGTTATTCAGAAGATAAGTATAAATAATTAAAGAAAAGATTGAATTATGATAAAAAAAATCCTTGAAGGTTGAAATAGAAAAAGAAGAATATTTTCCATAAAATTATATACCTTATTATTACCCAGAACTCTAAGAAATATATTTTTTAAATAGTTCAATCAAAGCATTTCTATTAAGCCGTAAATTTAATTACTTAAATTTTAAAGGAATTAATTCATTTAAATAATATATACGTATATAAAATAATACCTATATAATTAAAATCTATACAAATAATATTTATCAAATTAATGAAAAAATCAAAATTAATTTAAATTTTATTATCAAATGAAAGTAAAAAAAAAAGTAAAATATCATAAATGAAACCATAAAATTAATTCTATTCCTATTCATTTACTTTTATATTAAATCAAAATCATTCTAAAATCAGAATTAAATTTAATTTTCTAATTTAATAAACACCGTCATAGGTTACAATAATTTACGCAATAATAAGTATGTTGGTACGTAATATAATATTATTATTTAAATAAGTAAGCTATATAAATCTATATATATTATATTATATATTAAGATTTATAACTGTAGTAGGTATATACAATTTAATACTATTGTATATAAATTATTTTTAGAATTTTTTATAATTTTAATTTCAAATATTCCTTTTAGTAACCTACTAACTTTATTTTGGATCAAAAAATAGACAAAATACATGGTATATGGGTATATTAATTTTCAAAATAATATTATATAGTAACTTATTTAATGGTAAAATTAATCTGAATTCAATATGAACTCTTTGAACCAAAAATAAAATTTTTCACAAAAAAATAATTAAAACTCAAAGGCATGTAAGTTATTTTCAATTTTAATGATGTTCTCAGAAGTTATGTAAATATACTTTAACTTTTATTATTCTCTAGCAATGTTAAATTTCAAACTTCGTTATTTATTAGTCCATTTTTTTAAATATTTCAATTTCATAAACAACATAGGTAATATAGAATAAATGCTTCAACAAACTTATATTGTCAGCATGACTATTCTAGTAATAAAAGTAATGTTACGAAAAATACTTCGACTCTACAACTAAATAAGACTTACTTAATATGAGCATATTGATATTATAATATGTAGTGGCTTTAATGTAAAAAAATACTTCGACTCTTCAACAAGATAATTGACTTACTGAATATGAGCATATTGATATTATATGTATTGGCTTAATGTAAATAAAATTGGCCAAACTAAATTTGTTTTAAGTTAAGTCGGAAAGGTAGTATAAATATAAATTATAAAGTGTTAAAGATGATATCGTCTTACTATTTCTCAGATAACAGAACAAACCAGACGGATTAATATTTTAGTATAAACATATCAGCAGTTCAAAACAAAAACACAGTAACTAAAAAAATGATGATATTCGCACTGAGAGCTAAAATTGACTGTCTTTGTTATTTTCTAACATTGTACATTATTAGGATATGAAACCCCAGTCAGTAAAAGTGATACTTCCAAAACATACCCCAGTAAACAAAAATTGACATGACAAGTTTTTGTCAAAATATTGTTAGAAAATTGTGGGCACATTTTGTCGTCAAAATTATGATGACAATTTGTTGACAAAAATATTTTTTACAAAATTATGGTTGCAAATCTATCAACAATTTTTCCACAAAATATTGACAATTTTTGGTCAACAATATATGCCAATTGGATGACAGGGTTTATAAGTTTTTTATTTATTTTAATATGTATTATAGTATTATTTTCATCAGTTTATATTCAACACTTCTGAGGATCGGTGTTGTATTAACACTTTGTATTTTGAAAAACACAACAAAGTTTATTTAAAAATATGAAAACAATTGAAATAGAACTGGTTTTTTGATTATTTTTATAGAATAAAATATTTAACAAATTGTTTTGTTTTTGTCAAAAACTGTCCACAAGTTGATGGACAATTCATTCACAAATTGTTGACGAATTTTTTGACAAATTGAATGCAAATACAAATTGTTGTCAAAATTATCCACAAAATTAGAACAAATTGTCGACAAAATTGTCATCTAAACTGTGACAAATGGGGTATACCCTACAACAATAAATAAAATGGGGCAACCCTACCGACCTTTTTTCAACGAAAATTGTCAACAATTCATAAAAGTTTGTCAATATATTGTTGAAGTAGAAAAAGAAGAATTTTTTTCATAAAATTATATACCTTATTATTACCCGGAACTGTAAGAAATATATTTACATTTTTGTGACATTTGACTGCTTGGAGAGAAGCCGAATCACAAATTAAAGCACTGTAATTTCAATTAGTTACTGTGTTATATTTTGGTATTTGTACTTACTGTGTTTATGAAGTGAAAAATCTGTTTTATGTACTTATTTGTTTTTTTACATTCTCTTTTTTAATGTTTACTTGTTTCTTTTACTCTCAATTCATAATGAAAAAGTAAATTTGTAATAATAATAATGATAAAATAAAAAAAATTGTCTTATGTGTAGCTGTAGACTGCTGATATTTTGTACAGCTCAAAATAAAAACTCGGTGTTTTTTTCAGCGCTGCTTAATATTGTAACCCCAATGATCCAGATGATCCAGATGAAGTTCGATTTAAGTTCCATACTAAAGGTCACACCCATATGAGTGCTGTTAAAATACATGGAATAAAAAATAGGCAGGATATTATATAATAACTTACATTTTCAATTTTACTCATTATACCGGGTGTGCCAGAGCATGCGTATCAGCTTTTTAAGAGAGGAAGGAGCAGTTATTTTAAAATTTCGGGAAAAGTTTGTTAACTAAATCGAGGGCGCTCTATCGATTGGTGGTATTTTCAACTTTCGAAAAGGACTGCTAATCGGTTTTTTAAGATCAAAAATCGCCGAAAGTGGCCGAAATCGAGATTTTCAAATGGGAAGGGGTATTTTTTTAATGCGAATTCAGATTCTACGACCAAAAATAAGAAAATTATATTAAATGATTTTTTTTTTGTTTTCTTAGTATTTTTCTTCAAAATTAATAACAATAAAACAAAAATGCTCAATATTTTCCTTTGGTAAACTAAAATTAATGATAATCATTTATATAAATTATTTTGATTTTCATGTTATCATATTTTTTATCTCAGTTTTGGGTTCCTACAAAGTTTAAACAAAAAAAAAAAAAAAACTACTTCACAAAAGTTTCTTTTTTTTTGATGTAGAATCAGAATTTGCATTAAAAAGTACCCCTTCCCATCTGAAAATTTCGATTTCGGCCAATTTCGGCGATTTTTGATCTTAAAAAAACGATTAGTGGTCCTTTCCGAAAGTTGAAGATACCACCAATCGATAGAGCACCCTCGATTTAGTTAACAAACTTTTCTATAAATTTTAAAATAACGGCTCCTTCCTCTCTTAAAAAGCTGATACGCATGCTCTGGAACACCCGGTATATACATTAGATAATAATGCTATCTTTGTTGGTTGTAGTAGTGGCTTCAAAATATTCTTTACACTTTCTTTTCAAATTCATACAAGATTAATTTTTCCATACATTCTTTGGTCTAAAAACAAAACTTGTAATTGATTTGCTAACACGGATATTATCACATAATATTTAATTATATTAATTTTTGTTAATATTTTTTTAAAACAATTCTAGTACTGTATATTTGAGATTCCCTCAACTGTCATTTAATTTATCTATTAGTCTTAATTTCTTCAAAAAAATCTGCTTATTAAAGTTAGGTATTATGGGTCAGTACAATATCTTTTTGAAAATTCCATTCTTGTGCTGGCTGTCTAGACTGATCGACAATTCGACTCAATTTAATTAATTCAAATAATTTGAACAGACGAAGGAAAATTTGTGATATAATTCTTATTGATGTAAGTCAAAATTTTATCGCCTATCTGATAAAAAATAGCGTCTAGAAATTCGAATTTTAGTAAGTGTAAATGTAAAATTATATTGTAGCTAATTTTTTAAAATTTATATTAAAATTGCATACCCTTCTTCTTCACAAATTTAGTTCAATCTGTGATTGAAGTGACTACGAAAAAATATATTCAATTCTAAAATCACAAAATTACAAATCCGTACTTTGTTCATCAATATCAATAGAGTCGTTTTTCCATTTGAAAAAATAATAGCTCGCTTTGCCTTCTTTGTCTTATAAGTCTCGCTTTTAAAATAGGTACAGCGCTTACAAAGTCTTACGATTTTAATATGAACGCTTATTGGTACTTTGTATTAATGAGAGCCAAAACCAACAAAATGTGGAGGGCAGGTAAAGCTATTTGTCTTTTACGCCTCGACGCTGGTAATTTTTTTATTATTTCGAAAGTTGAGAAGTAGTTTCGTATGCAATTAGTAGGTTAAAACACCGAAAGGTATAATATATTTATAATGTAATCTGGAAAGCGTACCTAAAATCGCTACTAATTCAGAATCATGCACTATAAAAATATATATACATAATTTGGAAAAAAGGCAATCTTGATTTTGAGTTCAATACTAAAATCCCTTCATAAATTCAAAATTCGACATACACATATATAAATACCATACAACAAGGAGTTACAGTAAACAATAATAAAAATTGAACATATTATTCATAGAACTCAAAAACCAATAAGAACTAACTAAATGGCAATGTATTTGACAACAGAAGACCTATATTATAATCTACTATATATATCAATTGAAATTTCACGAGCAATAATTTATGATTACAATAACTAGTATTACCTATTATTGAAATACCTAAGTAATTCAATAAATAAAACTTTCACAAAATTTACACACTTTGTGTTTTTAATGTACAAATGTTGTATATCCATGTATAATTACATTATTTTTAGTATTTGCTTATATTTTTTTTTTTTGATTATTATTTTCTTTGCAAATCATTTCAAATTACTTTCCTTTCATTAAGATTTTTTATCATATAAAATTTAAACCAAAAAATTTTAAAATGTATATAAAAATATGTATTTAAATTATATTCATAATTTATATTATATTCTCTATATACAAATACACATTATATATGATAAATTATCATAATGAACACTTACACAAAGACCTACATTGTACATAATGTACGATTTGTTGACATGTATATTATATTTATATATGCACATTTGTACTCGTATTTTTGAAGGAGGATGTATACAAATTATTATTATTTTATTACGATTACTATACATTAAGACATATAAATACATAATATTATGAATATACATTATATAATATATTATAATACAAATATATATATTATATATATAATTAAAAATAGAGTCTTAAAATATACTTCTTAAGCTCAACATAACGAGATTATATTTCACTCCGTTAAAATCATAAAATTAAAAACAACGAATACAAACAAAATGATAAAAAAATAAATAAAAGCAGTAAAAAAAATTACGTGTGTACACAGTTATATACACTCTTACTAATGTCGTTAAGTTCATTAAATCAAATGTTAATAATAATATGTTTCTTGTTACAAAAAAAAAAAAAATAGATATTATAAATACAGCTACACATAATATATACAAAAGAAAACTTAACTGAAAGAAAATTTTCATTTTAGACTGACAGGATTCATAGTCATATGTGGGTATGTGTGCATTTACATTATTTGGAAAAAGTAAATGCACACCACAGAAAAATAAATAAATAAATTGTTTAAGAAAGAATGTTAAAAAGTATGATAAATTATTTTTTTCACTTTTCACTTAATCCAGTATAATTCCGTTATTTTATACTATACATATGGAAAATAATACGTAAATATGGAAATGTTGCATACAATGCGGGGTTTAAATTTTATATTTTCGATAAATTTTAGTTTAGTTGAAAGTGGACTAGCAACAGCAATCATTGCAATTTTTAAGCATATAATCAGTATTTGTTGTCCAGATACAGAATTTGAACAAGCTTCTTTTTTTAATAAAATAAGCTTAGACAATAAAGTTTTATACAGTGTTAAGAAAGTAACCTTTGACAACAAAATTTAACTTACGATTGTTTAGTAAGAGTTAATAGTAAGTCATTACGATACATTAATACGAAAAAAAACGTTTTTGAGTGTTTTTTTTTTAAACGAAATAAATAAAATTTTTAATGACAACCAAAATGAGTGAAAATTTAACTTATTTTTGAGTAGTACAATAAAAAAATATATGAAAATTGGAGAAATTTTACGACGTTAAAGCGCATCGCATCGCATAGATGGATTTTTCGATACCTAGATACCAAAATAAAATATTTCTTCAATATTTGAAAAGATGGTTTTAACATTACGCTTTTTGTATCATCCTGAATATCAAAAAATTAGGAAAAATTTAAAATGTTATGTAATTTGGAATTATAAAGGTTTTTGATATTAGGCATATTATGATTTGATTTAGTTTTCTGATGGGTCACCAACCTCATAAAACACATCCCGAGTCTTGTTGGGTTACAGAGTTGTTCAAATTTCAGTTCCTGCTAGTAAAAAACTGTACGGTAGATTTAGGCACTGAGCATTTTTTATTTTAAATTGTCATAATAATTTATTGGTATTTAAAATTTCGAATAGTCTATAAAATTACTGTAGAACGGTCACCTATCATAAGCACTTACTTTTCCAGTTCTACATACGTTGTCTGTACCGACGATTGATAAAATTTAACTAGTAAACCGCTAATTATAATAAACAGATTTATTTTCGAATTTAACGGATTTTCTTAAGAATGAACCGAAAATTGAAACGGTACTGGTATTTAACGAATTTCAACTCGAGAAACGGTATTTATACGAAACAGTATTTAGATATAATTATAATAATTAACAGTAGAATTGAAAAATTTGGAGTAATCTTTTAGTTTCATAAATTAATTTTTACAGAGAGGGTAGGTAAAGTGTAATAAAATAATGATACTGTCTTAACTGTCGATGCTGATACTTATACTGTTGATCTGCGAGGGTTTTAACAATCAGAAAAATTTCAATAATTACTTCTGATATTGCCAAGGCTTAGCAAAAAATAGGTTTAGGTTGTTTGTGAGGGCATATGTTTGATACCCTTATACCGATTTCACTGACTCCTTTTTCAGGATATGCAAAGATTTGTGGATACGGGTTTGCTCGGAAAATATGTAAAGGTCGACTTTGAATTGTGATGTGATAAAGATTATCAGCCCAGAACAATACAGTCGACCCATAACATGTCAGATTGTTGAGGGGTAATGGATTCGATTACAGCTGTGACTAACACTCACTTTCGAACTAAACAAAAAATTTAGGAAAATATTTTTTTGCCAATTGATTTGTCGTAATCGAATTGAGTGTAGCTCCAGTGAATATAACTTTTTCAGATGAATATTTTTGGCAAAATATGAAATTTCAAGACCCTAGCTGATAGACCCTAGCAAGACCCCTGTTACCCTAGCTGATTTCAATAAAAAATATTAAATAACAGTATTAATTATTGAACTTAAGAAAGCAACAAAAAAAAAACTAGAGTTAGACGACAAGTATTTTTTTTTTGTATATACACAGCCAAAACACTAGGTGGGGAACTTTTATACGAAAGCAGGATGATAAAAGGGAAGGAGGACAATTACGAACGAAGGTGTTATAATGTTCGTCCTGAATTTATTTAGGTCATAAATATAGAGTTTGTCATGTTTTGGGAACACATAAGATGGAATTAAGTATAATAGTCAGATCAAGGTTTTCTAAATAAATTATAATATAACCCTTTGAATTTGTTTTTAAATTTTGTTGGGTGTCCAACCAACCTGAAAACACTGATGTACGTGAACTTTTTTAATTTAGTGTATATGTAATGATAATATTTACTCGTGTATTCCAGGAACTTAGTGGAGCAGTAACCTACATAACATGTATATTATCTATGAATGTTTTATTATAGAAAGGGAAAATTCTTAAAATCATGAAAATAGATGTAAATATCTTAAAATCTTGTTAAATTATATATATATATATATGTATATATATATTTTTGAATATTAGTATATAAGTATATTATTATTTATGAATATATTATTATGTATGTACACTGCGTGTAAGTAAATATCTATTAGATTGAAGAATCTTAAGTATCATTTTGTATTATATGGTTCTTTAAAGAAATTTTATTCACATATCATGGTAATATTTTCTAAATAAAACAAAAGAATGAAATAAAGAAAAACAAAATCTAAAAAGAAAAATTTAATATTGTACTTTACTCTTGTTTATCTTGTTATAATATTTTCGAATGGTACCATAAGCGAAACAAATTTCAATGATAGTGTTAAACAATAATTAGAAGTATATTACGTTTATGATTGAAAAGTGAAGTTAGTTAAGTAGCTAGACAAAAAATTCTAAATTTCAGCTGTAAGTACAATTATTTATTTTCAATTTGTTTGTATCTACTTTATTATAATTTTATAAGTTTAATCAGTTTAGAAAGCAGTAAAACAATTTAACACAATAATTCGGCAAGCAATTCTTCAAGCTAAAATATTTCAATAATTCAAATTGATCTTTAGAACAATAAAAGTATTGATTAATTTGTGAAAAAACTATATTACAAGAAAATTAAATCGAACCTCGGGTTTGCAATGGACTTGAGTAATCTTGCAGCTCTATAAAAAAGAGATTAAAATAATATTTTGTTAAACCCATTCATTAGATAATGTGATAGTACCTAATATTATTAGCATTCAAGATTACACCTAAATTGATTATAACACACCAAAGATGGCCTCAATCGATTCTAAGCAAAATGCTTAATAACTAAAAAATCTAAATTTAGTATTAGATGTTAGTAGACTTATCAAATTTTACTTTGCAATTTTCTCCTACAATAACCTTCTACAATTTGGCTTGAAACTGCGAAATATTTATTACACATATTAATGTTCAAGATTATGCGTAGGTACGTAAAAATTAATTTTTTTTTATTGTGACAAAAATTAAAATGTAAGACCGCAGTAGTTCGCTTTCGATCTTTTCCCATATATATTATACTTCGTTGGCATACTACTTATTATAGTTAGATTTAAACAATATGCGACTACCTAAATAGAAATTCCATATTAAAGACACATTTGAACTATTTCTGAGTTAAAAGTTAATCCATACTCTTCATAAATTATCAACAAAAAAAACCTTTTCCTTCAAATTATCAAAACCAAGTGTGAAAACTCTTTATTCCACTATGCATATTGCGATTTTGTATGTTTATTAGATTAACATAGCACCTGAGAACAATTATGGCTGAAGATTTTTATTATATTACAGAAACCTATATTTTATATTCTTGACAGTAAGTTAGAGTCACATTTTCGTGCTCAATTAAGCACAGTGCTACAATATTTTTCGAGCATTTATTTATCAAATTTTCCAACTCATTAAATGTGGAAAACTATTGATATTGCCATGAACTAAGCCATACACTACCATATTCATCTGAAATTTAATATTCTGCTACATTTCATCAAAAGATATTTACAATTGAGATTTTGAACAGTTTTGATGAGTTATTCAATGCTCAGACAATGGTAGATATATTATATATATAAGTCATTTATCATACAGAAAATGGTAGATACATGTACAATTGATATATATATATATATATATTATATATTATTTGTTAAGGTATGCAGATGGTAGAAATATGTGGAAGTGAAAGAGCTAAACACTCTTACTGCTTTCATAGTCTCAACATATGAAATAATTCAAATGTTCTTTAAAAATTAATAAAAAAATTATATTTCAAATTTAAAAAATTTATAATCACATAAATTTATTTTATAAAAACAGCATTTTACATTGAAATTTTGGTCGATATTTATATCTCACAGATGTGCTATTGACATCTTCTAATAAGTTATAAGATCAATCAAAATGAAAATAGGAGTTGTATAGGTAATCTAACACTAAAAATAGCTACTGATGAGTTCTAATTGTGTTATGATGAACGAAACAATTTCCTAAATATATTTTGTTTGTTAACTCAAATAATAATATTTATAGATACAATGGTGACATAAAGTGTATTAATTATATTAATTAATAAATCGAACTTGTACGTTTTATTAAAAGTAAAATGACATGGAAATTTTAATATTTCACATTTAAAAAATTTATAATCACATAAATTTATTTTATAAAAATTAATATTCATTTTATGGTCGTGAAATAATATTAAAGAGAACCCATAAAAAACTATGATTGTTAAAAAACATTAAACTAACTTATAATAATTATAAAAAGCCGGAAAAATTAAAAGAAATAACAAGAAGAACATTACTTTTGAGAATAATTTAAAATTGGTAAAGTTAAATACAGTTGAATACGTTATTGGTGTAAAAAATATAAGTCAGTTATCTTAGCATAGCTTAGGCTAAATTTGGAGAATGGTAGTACAACCACATCATCAGCTGAAAGCAGAAAAACATTACAGATTCTGGAAATGTTCAATTCTTGAAAATCTGATTAATAAAAACAACAACACACGTCTGAAAAACTAAACATACAAACTCATCGATTTAAACATTTCTATCGATAAACAAGACAGTCAGAAACTGGCCATCACTATAAATTTGTAATTTTGAAGTGGTTTAGTGAATACGAAAATTCGTTTTTTGTTAAATTATTTTCAAAATAGAAGAATATTTATGTAATATATCCTAGAAGTAGGCAATCTGTCATTTAGAAATTCGAGGTTGATTCAAAAAATTAACATGAACAAGTTCGAAATATTCTGCCTAGTCGGTCCCACTAAACATTTTCTCCATAATTTATTCAAATTATATTTTTATTTATTTTTATTAAGCTAAAACAAACATTAGGTTTCAAATTATACTTTTATATACGAATCAGCTTGGGCTAATTTAGGATTTGTGAATTAAAAATTTCCTTTTGATCATTATAGGGATATTTTGAATAAATTTGTAGATATTACTCTTGAACTTTTGTAGATTATATGTAGGTATACTTTTGAATAGAGAAAACAGGTTTGTTGTAATATGGTTGCAAATTATAGAAAAATTAACTGAAATATTTAAGGGGTTTCAATCTAATATTTGAATGTATGAAAAAAAAAAACGGTAAAAACAAACAACAAATATTAATGAAAGATACAGATGACAGAATGAATTAATATAAAATTTCATCCATTTACAATGACACAAAAGAAAAACAGTGGCATCTTATAGTTGTAAGTAGAATAAATATTCATTATTTTCCCTTGCCAAATAAAATTTAAAGCCATGTGTGTGTTTTCTTTTCTTTATCTTATTTCACATTTGCATTCACTTTAACGAACAAATTTTTCAACATTATTCTAATCATCTTGTTTTTTCCTTCTTTTTCTTTCTGAAAATGTATACTATACCTATTTCATTCTTTTATACTTTTATATTATTTGTATTTTAATTTTACCAACATCTGGTATTAAAGTCAGTCACTTCTAAACAAACGCAAACGAAACAAAAGTGAATATAAAATTTTCTTATAAGTTTAATTCTACCTGTATACGATGAGGTTAAATTGTTACCTGTATATTTGTATTTTGAATTTTATAATATAATAAGAAATAATAAAGAGAAGTAAAAAAAAAAAAAAAAAACAAAAAAAAAAAAGTGTGGTATAACAGTTAAAATAACTTTTTGTCTAAACTTCTCTGATACCACAAACATATACAAAACAAATTGTAAACACCCATCAGCAATCAACATTCAACAAAATTTGTGAAGTTAAATTAAAGCGACAGGATATAATTTTCATATAAAATAAAACCAAAAATAAAAAAAAAAAATAAGAAAAGCAAATTGTTAACTGCAGAATGTAAACTAGAATTAAACATCAATATACATACTTAGTAAATACATAATATATATATATATAATACATAAATACATTGATATTATATTATGTAGGTATATTTATTATACATAATATTATACAATGTAGATACACTTATGAAAATGTATGAAAATAATTTTAAAGTATGTAATGACTTTTATGGGCCCACCTTTAATACAATCTGAGTTTGACTTTAAGTTATAACCAAATTGTTGAAACAACTTATATACAAATAAAAATACAAATTTTGAAATAAAAACAGCTATAACACAATATTTACAAAAAAATAAAATGGTAGACAAAATAAGGGAAAAATTACTTTTTAACCTCCCTACCACAGCCTACCCCCACCAAAATGTAAATAATATTCAACAAGAAGAAGAAGAAGAACAAGAATGAAAATTAGGAAGATACTATTGTTACATAAATAAAAATATAAGTTGATTATCAGGAATATAGAATAGCTATAGTTGAAAATTTAAATTGAATAGGAGGAAAAATGTTACACACATAATTTGTAATTTAATTAAAATTAACGGTGTAGAATTTTTTCATAATATTATTATCCTCCCTCTCTGTTTTTTTTCTTTTTTTGTTTATAAATTTCTTCTCAATTTTTATTTAAGTTAATTTAATTTTTATTTTTGATGAACTTGGACTTGAATTTTGAATTTGGAAATGGTTTTTTTTTCACAATGAAAACATTTGTGTTCTTACAAGCTTATACACTACTGTTCGGTAGTTGCGAGACAGGTAAAATAATGATACTTGGAGTGGAGGACAATGAAAGTTTAGTAATGTTTTTTGCCTTGTTTTATATACCACTTTATTATTTTCTTTGTTATGCTAAAACAAATTGCAAGCAATATTTCATTTTTATTACGAAGCACTGTATCTTTATTTAATACAGTAAACATTTTTCAGTGTATCTGCCCAACAGTTTCTATGAGAACACAAATGTTATTAACAAAACAAAACGAAATAAACACATAACAAATTACATGATGTCCCGCTGACGACATGTCTCATTGTCCGTCCGCCCTACATAATCTCATCGTCCTGTATTTTTCTATATTTTATTATTTTGTAAGAATAAAAAGGAAACAAATACCAACAATGATATCCATATCCCATAATGTATACATAAACACGTATACATTGTATTATTATTTGTTTATTATAATGTTTAATATGTAAATTAAAAAAAAGTACGGTACAAAAATCTAAAGCATTCCGAAACTGATCTTCATTATTATTTTTTTAAATGATAGATACTTAAAAGGAGACGTGGCGAATTCAAATAGATTTTCAAATTGTTTTTAATTTTCAACTAGAAATTTCAAATTTAAAATTTCACCACAGATAGGAAAAATTTTAATTTATCAAATTGCCGCAACAACATTAGCAGGTCATACACCACAAATTCTTACTCGTGCGCAAGCTTGTACGCAAAAGTGTGAGTTTTTCCTGCAATCTTGCGTGGCGTGCTGTTTACCCATACACTGTACACTCTTGCCTGCGCGAATACTGTTCGTTTTCAAGCTTTAAGTTCATGCATACAAATTGTTGTTGTAATTAAATTATTGGAGTGGCGTGTGGTAAATTTTGAACACACCAAATTCAAATCGAACAGTTTTCTGGTTATTTTAATCATGAGTACAAGTAAAGTATCTGTAGTTTCTGCTTTAATTTATTTAAAATATATAGCATTTAAAAATTCAAAAAAGAAACGTAAAATTTGGCAAAAACAGTGGTTAAAAAATATTAAAAAATATAGTGACGTGAAATTACTTAAGGAGTTAAGAAAAAATAATCCAGAAGATTTATATAATTATTTGAGAATGGATGCGAAAATATTTGATACTCTTTTAAATTTGGTCAAACCATACATCCAAAAATAAAATACACAAATGACAGAAAGCATATCGGCAAAAGAACGATTTATAGCTACATTGAGATTTTTGGCAACTGGCCGAAACTATGAAGAATTAAAATTTTTAATGGCTATTTCAGCTCAAGCCTTAGGTCTTATTATACCTAAAACATGTAAAATAATTTTCGTGTTTAGTGCTTTGTAAAAAATATATGATGGTAAAACAAATATGAACTAATATAAAAAAAACAAATTGCAAAAATTAAATGTAAAAACAAAAAACCGTAAATTCCACACCTACGTGATTTAGCACGGTTAATCTTGCATGTGTATGGTAGTAAAACTCTATAGTTTTAAGTACAGAATACGCGCACACAATCTTCTCCTTATGTTTACTCATACACAAACGTTCCTTCGCGCACCCATTAGGAATGTACACGATTACTTTCGCGCAAGCATTTGTGTGTATGGCTTGCTATTTCCAAGTTAAATTTTATTTTCATTTTTTTAAAGAAATTATTACGTATCACGTTGTTGTTTACTTTATAAAAAGTAAGTTTTAGAATAGATTATATTGTCGCAATAAGAGTGTAAATATAAAAGTAACATTAAATATTAAATTACTTTAACTTGGAAATCCGAAAAAAGGTATATGCCTAAAATGTGTATATACATATACATATATTATATAGCTATCTATATAACCATATAATTTTACATAAATCTATTCGATCAGACAGCTTTATAGCTGGGTCTTAAATTTAATCTATTCATTACTATAACATATTTTTATAATATAAATTTTTTATAATATTCTTAGTTTTAAGCTAAGTATGCTGTTAAAAATGTTTGCCTGCTAAAAACTTAATTCAAAAACTACTGCAAAATCGGTAGAAAATATTTATCAGAAATTCGTTTAATCAATAACAGGGGGCATTATTTGTTTATTTTGCCAATCAACAACGTTTGAAAATAAAATCTAACTATTTATCTTAAATAAATTAGTATTAAGTAATCTATCTATTCTTAATCTATCTTTTATCTTTAAGTAAAATAAAGCGAACCTTAAAAAATATTATTTAACAATAGAACCTTTAAAATAATATTTTTAAATAATATTTTTTAGGACTTACTTTATTTTACTGAGATTTATTTTATTTGACTATGTATACTTCGAATATCCACTTTATTTTACTAGATCAAACGTTGATTGTTGTCTAATGTCAAAATTTTGCCAAGCAAAAAAATACCCGGGTATATAAATGAGGAGTAAAAATTTTGAAGCTTATTATACGTGGTGGCGTTCAAAACATGAACTTCATTTTTTTTGCTCAGCATAGTAACAGGCAAAGCTAAATTACAAAGCAAAATTTTTGCTATCATTTTTCTACAACAACAAATTACATGAAATAATGTTAAATTTTTGCACAACATACTAACTGCATACGTAGCTTTAAGTATTGATTGAATAAACACAATAAAAAGAAAAACAAAAAAAGATAAATCTATAAAAAAATATAGTGCTCACGGGAAATTTGAAATGATCTAAAATAGTTCATAACGAAAAATTGAGTACGTAAGGCCCACATTTTGAAAGGGAAAAGGACCTATAAAGTTGGCCTACAGCTTTATATGTAGGATCAACTGTGAGAATAAATAAATAAATTGAGTACGATTTTTTATCAAACTAGAACAGACGAATTTGAAAATTGTTCAGAGTTTCAGCATCAAAAAAGAAAAAGTGTGTTGGAGGTGTAATAAACAATTTATAATAATTCTCAAAACAAAAAAATTAATTCGCTTAAAAATATGCATACATTCTATATGTATCAAAAATGAATGGTTTACAAAAAAAAATATTTTGTTTCATTCTTGCAATGAATTGCGATAAATTTTAACACAGTTGACAAAATTCATCAAATTTAGAAAATCTATTTCATATAAAAACATAACCATTCATATTTGAAAGTTGTCGTTGGGGGAGGGTAAAATTTGAAATAAAAAGTCAAATAGAAGAAAGAAATACTATGGATTTATCTTGTTTCTGTCACATTATAGTGTTCAGTTACCAAATTTTAATGAATTTTTCCAGACACCAACAGTTTAAATAACACAAATAATAAACATTTTAAAGACTAATTCATCGATGTGACCTGATGGTATCACACTAACACATATTACATCAATTGAAAATTTCTAATTAGAAAAACTAAATCTGCTATACTAATTTAGACAATATTGATTGGTAGAAAATTCATATTTCAGTTTTAACAAGGATGGAAATTTTCACCGTGGTCTTTAGATAATGTGAAATATTTCTTAATAGGAGAACTACTGTCAAATATCTACGAATAATCTTGGATCCCAAATTAACTTTTTAAGTAAGGCTTAAAATAAAAAAAATTATTAATTAATTAAATTGTTATACGAACTATTTAATAGGAATTCGTTCCATTCTAAATTCAACAAAATTTTAATCTTTAAATCCATACTCCAGAGCAGATATCTGTATGGTGCTCCATCAGTCTAATCAAACTGCGTATATGCTGTCATAAAAAAGACTACAAATAAACGTAAAATAAAATAATTCAAATTATACAAAACCTCTCTTGACAACATAGTACAGTTGATACCCATTTAATATCAATAAGAACGACGATAACAAACAAAATTACTGTTAGGGTAAACAAATTTATTGCCAACTGCTCCCGTTCCGTAAAAATTTAAATCTTGCAATTTGTCTATAATTAATATAAATATAATTTAATTTTAATTACTTGCTTCTTGGTCAATATTATTTTTTATAAGTTTAGCTGGAAGCTGATTCAAAAATACAAGTAGTCAAATAAGGTTTTGTGATTTTACACGACTTTTCCTTGTATCAATTAAAATAAAACAATGAGTGTAATGGAAAATAAAAATTGAATAAAACAAAAATCGTAGCTGTTAGCGATAAGATACTATAACCTAATCTCTAATTTAAATATAAGAAGGCTCTGTTACAATAAATTTTGTATAAACAAATTTTTGGAAATAAACGAACTAACCACTAATTAACTGTCGTATTATGACGAGTTATAGATAGAGCTGGTACAAATTAGAATATAAAGAATCCTTTTCCATTAAGTGAATTAGATTTCTTAGCATTTATAGTGCAAGTTGATATGATTTAAAATTTTAAAAATAGCCACTGAATAAATTTTAATAAGTTATTGCTCAGAAATATATCTAATATAATTCTCACAAAAAAGTATGACGTGACTTTAAATGTATTTAAGTTCGATCTCGTCGGCTGAGTTCTCAAAGACTTCATATGCCATCAACTCGGTTTCGAGTAAACGCGATTTGAAATTTAAAATTACTATAAAAAAAAAAATGTACAATACAATTTTTTGTTACTTTCACAATAAGTTAGTACTTATTTTGTTATTTTAATTAAAAAAATCCAAGTGCCTACGCCTTTTAGTTTATAGGTTATAGGCATTTTTGTATTTCGAGTTTCAAGTTTATTGATAAAACGACTCATATCCACTTTTTTGAACAAGTTGATTTTAGTACATGCACGTGGGTCAAATTTACCTGGATATGGGTCGTTTTATCACTAAACTTTACAAATAAATGTATGGTCCATTACATTTTAAAAAATATTTATGGTGTTAAAAAATTTCAAAATTAAAAATCAGTTTATTTCATTAAATGAAATCACATGCTCTTATAACAATATTAACAAAAACAATATAACATAAAACAATAATTCAATTACTAAAAAAATAAAGAGCTTAAAATTATTTATTATGTACCTTACCTTAAGGTATACCTAATTTAGCGAGAATAACCATAAGTTTTGGACATCAATGACTATTCCCCCCATAATAAAAGCGTACGTTTTCAATCACAATTATTTCATTTTTAATAATGCTTTTAGATAATTTTGATCATTGGTTGGCAAGTAAGCCAGCAAATTTTGATATCATTTATCTGTCAGGCATATGGATATGGAGCATTTCAGAAATAAGCCAATTTTGACATCAAACTTGATATAAAAATGATCCATATCCAAAAATATGGGTAATTTTATAATTATCAAAGTATTACAAAGGTGGATATGGGTCAATCCGGAACTAAATATCTCCGAAGCGAAAAATGGTTCGGACCAAAAGAAAGACACCTAAGTCGCAAAACACCTAAGAATCTCTTCCTAAGTAAAAAAAAAGTGAAAATAGCTTATGGAACCTTTCAGAACTCAGCCGACGATATCTTTAGTCTTTCTCAGTAATAAATAAATAAAATTAATTAAGATCAATTCGTTTTATAAAGTGATTCCGAATTAAGTCACCAATCTTTGCCCCTCTATTATTTAATTAAAATTTCTCCATATTATACACAATGTTAAGATATGAAATCTTACCAATAAAATGTTTAGAATTTATTTTCAAAAAATAATTGCGACTGATGAACTTACCTGAAAGAATAAAAAAAAATATAATTATAATTGAATTTCAAACTAAATTTTATTAGATATATTTTTATTTTTTTTTGTAATTAAATTGAAAATTTATTTAATATCGTATACTAAATATTGTCTTTTTTTGTCTTAATTTGTTATAGTCACAAAAAATAAAATTCGTCTTTGATGCCATACTGTACTCTTTACAGAGGAAAATAATTCTTTGTGATTTACAATATTTACATTTAAAAAAAAAATTTAAGTTTGACTTTTAAGTTTTGACAAAAAAAATCTTTTCTCTTTTATTCTTTGTCCATTTTTCGTATCATTTTTCAAATATAGAAATTATTATTTTTGTTTCTTAAATAATATTGCTAGCTTATTTTATACTTTATTTTTACTTTTAATTTTATTTACTTTTTTCTCTTTCTATATTTTTTCTATTCATATTGACTTTTTATTAAAAATTTATTTACATTTTATCTTTAAAAAATTAAAAAAAAAAGAAAAAACAAAATAATGAAGGAAGTATTGCAGAAACTAATACAACATAAAACAAAACAAAAATAATAAAAGAAAATAAAAATGAAATACGACACATTTAAGATTTCGTTATTATTTTTTTTTGAGTCAAAGATGTAAAATGCATACATACATGTACATAATATTTGAAAAGATGGCCATAAGTTTTTATTTCGGGTGGAAAGAAATAAACTATATATTCATTTTTATTGTAGTAAATTTAGTCTCATAGTTTTAATCAATTTCAATAATACCAATTGACTTATTTGATTGGGCTATATTAGATTTTAAGCCAAAACTAACGTGTAGTTATAATATTATGTAGGTACTACATTGTTTTAGTTCAGTTGAAATATTTGAAGGACGTGAGTGTTTTATATTTTGGGATTTTGAAACACCAGATTGATATGTAGAAAAATTATAATATAATTTGTGCCAATGAAGCAAGGTTTTATTACATTACGACTTTGATATTTTTGATTTCAAATAATGTCATATCCGTTATAACACTTGGTCTATACAACCACTATTAATAATATAGCTTTTACTATAATTTTTAACATCTCTCTTTTAATTTGCTCATTAATTTATTAACCGGATATTTATTTTCAGTGATTAAATAATTTAATATTGTTGTCAGGTTTCCGTTCACCAATAATTATTTTAACATTTCATTGCAAATACCGATTGATATCACAAATTTGATTTGGCCTTTATAACTCACATATTGATTTCTATGTAATCTATAATAATGTTTTAAAATTTTTCAAATTCAAACTAGGAGCTATAGGGTACTGCTTAAGTAGGAGTACTAGGAGCTATAGGTTAAGTAGTAGGCTAGGAGCTATAGGGTACTAATTAACAAATTTTATATATAACGTTCAATCAAGAAAAAAGAGATAGGATATATTCAGGAAATTCAAAAATTTTTGTGTGGAATAAAGAATAAACCCTTTAAAAACAAAATTTATTTAATATGTTGGATACTGAAGTTCAATTTACTAAAAATTATATATAAAATTAAAAATTTAAATTTAAATCAATAATGATAATTGTTATAATTTACCTGATATTCAAAATTAAAAACATTAATGTTTAAAAAGAAAAAAGACAATTAATAAAAATCAGAAATAATATAGGAGTGAATAGAAAAAACTATAGAATAAATTATTATAAAAAACAAAAAACAAAAATGTTTGTTCATAGGTAATGTAAAAGTAGGAAAGGATAACAATAATAGGATTTAAAAAAAAAAAGAAATTATATAGAAGGTAGTAAAAATCGAAATTATAGTAAAACAATAATAATATGTTAGAAATGAAATACTAAATATTCAAAATTAAAAACATTAATGTTTAAAGAGAAAAAAAAAATATAAAACAGAAATATAAGATTGAATAGACAGAACTATAGACAAATTATTATAAACAATAAAAAAGAAAAAAAAATCTTTATCTATAAGTAGTGCAAAAGTAGGAAAGGATCACAATAATAAGATTTGAAAAAAAAAAGAAACTAGAAGGTAGTAAAAATCGAAGTTATGGTATAACAATAATAATAATATATTAATAGTTTACGAGTCTATCAGAATATTTTAAAAATATCTGTATGTAAAACAATGAAATAAAATCAGAAATAAGAAAAACAAAAGGAACAAAAAATATAAGTAAAAATTTTAAGGTAAGCCAACAAAACTTGGATTCTGTTGTGATCAACATTTAGAAGCCATTGTCTTAATGTTATTAAGAAAGCATTTTCATTTCTTATTAATCTAATTGAATCTGGAAACCTATTAAATAATATGCATATTATAGGAATATTGGTACGTTTTTATGGTTGACGAAAATATTATTATTATAAAAGAGAAATTTAATAATAAATTGAAATGTTCAAACAATATTATGATACAAAACTTGTATGTTAACTTGTAAATACATATACATATAGATAATAAATTAAAATAAATATATATCTTAGTATTAGTTATGTTAGTTTTAAGTTTAATTAAATGTAAGTTTTATCTAAAAAAAAACTTGGATAAGGTTTTTACTATCCTGTTTTCCCTTAAAAATTTCATATTGAAATGAGAATGTACCATTTATTTAAAATTTAAAATGTTTTCGCTGTAAAGAGAATATCTCTAAACTCTGTAACAAACTCTGTCCTAAAAAAAAAAAACGTATATTTAAGGAAATAAATGAATTGAATTGAATTGAAAATTGGTACGTTTATTTATTTATTTCGAGGCCAAATACCTTATGAGATTAAAATCTAGTTTACAGGTTTTATACAATCATTTGCATTTGTGTATTATTTATTCAATACGTTAACAAGGAAGCTTTGATTGATTTTAAAATTATGCGTTGAGGAGTAGATATTATTCAGAGAACCATTTCTAACGGAAAATATTTTTCAAACTTTATAAAAATACAAATTACGTACAGGCAGAATTTGATAATTTCTGTTACATAAAAGTTTCCAAGCAAATGGTTCTTCAATACCAGTAAAGGATTCAATTTATTACTGTTAGATACTGTCCCAACCCCAAGCATTCATATTACAATTTGGACTTAAATACATCATAATAAAATGTTTTTAAAGTAGAGTGTGAACATATTTTACTTAAATAATATAAACTGCGTAGAAAAGAACGCATACACAATTTTAAATACGAAGTATGTTCAGTTCAAGCGTAAACATTATGAATTGTAATTCACAAATATTTGAATTGGCTAACCTATTCAATTTCGGTTCAGTCACTACTACAAATATAAGAGCATTGTTTAAATAGTGAAGAACAATTCGGGTTAAACAATTTTAGTTTGATGCATTCTAAAACGTGAAACATAATATCAATAATTGAAGGTACTTGTGAGGTAAAATTAAAAAAATATGATTTAAAAATATACTAACAAGTTCCAGTAGCGTTAGTGAACCAAACACTCCTTGAACCGCAATTCATCCAAATTAAGAATATTTTAAGTGAAGACAAAATATGTCATTATGACACTTTGCACTAAGCCCATACACTAGCACGTATAGTTAAGTATTTTGTAATATCAACACTATTTTTGATCTCATTTCTACTCAAAAGTGTACTCCAGACAATAAATAAAGAAATTTAAAGAGATTTATATTTGCTAACTTTTTAAAAAATGTATAAACTGTCAATTTCGAAGTTAATGCTGAAATGGAAATGTATTTAACACTTTGTTGGGTAAGTTTATTATATTACAATTCTGCATGTAATGACAAACCCAAAAAAACCTGAAGATTCTAAAACTGATGTAAATCGAAAAGTGAATGCGAGCAGACATATTAAGGTTTGTGTCAAAAAAGAAAAATACAAATAAGCTGGAGAAAAATTCACTAACATGTGACATACATACAAATTTATTATTGACGAGTTTAAAGTTTTTGAAAAAATAATACGCATATTCTAATAATTTATTTATTTATTTATTTATTTATTTATAACCTTAATATTTTACATAATTGTTTTTTGACAGAGTTTAGAGTATATTTTACAGAGATTAGGTATTTTTATTTCTATTTACCTTTAAAACTGAAACATGGTAGTTTTAAGTATAATATTTAATTTTATTAATTCTAAATTTGCAAGGAAAAATATATTTATTCGTTTTATTAAACTAATTACAAAATGTACTCAATCGCACAAGGTGGCTCTGGAACTGAGTTATTTGGACGAAGAGTGATCATCAAAAACAACAAATGCATTAGGCACAATTTAATTAAATTTTTATCACTTAAGGGATAGTTTTTTATCCAGAAGCAACTGGAAAGGTCACTTTTATATATCAACATTATCTTCTATTTTTGTTTTATTTTTGTGCAAGTTGGTAACTCTTTATTCACCAAAAAAATTTACAGCATTTTAAAATGTTGAAGTGGAAGAAAGTAAAATAATATTGAAAACGACAAAAAAAAAAAAACCACATCAATATTAGTCAAACGTTATAATATAAAACTGACCACACAAAAATTATCATCTTTTTAAAGACTTCCCTTGTTTCGGTTGACTTCCTTGAAGGATTTTCATTTTAATTTTTTTGTTGTTGTCATCATCATCAGATGCCAAATATTAAAAAGTTTTCAATTCTTTCCTTTAAATTTTTGTTCATCTCTTTTTTTACTTTTTTTTTAATAGGTTTCAGTTTTTGCTGTTGTTTTGTTGTTATTGTTGTTATTATTATTATTACTGTTGTTATTTTTGTGATCCTTTTGGAAATAATTTTAACTAATCTTACAAATAGAGAAGTTTTGTTCATAGATTTCTTTTTTTATTTTATCTTTTTTAACATTTTACAAATTTGCAAAGTAATCTTTTCGGTTTTACTTTTTTTTGTTGTTTTTTTTTTTTTGTTTTTTTTTCTATGTCTATCACAAGTGGTATAGGTTGATGACGAAAGAAAGGGAAAGAAAATTTATGTAAGTAAAAAATAGTTTAATAATTTTTTAAACAAAAATAGTGAATTAGACTGAACTGGACTATAACTTATCGAAACAAAACACACAGATAACTTTTTTGTTAGAGTAAAAAAAAGCAAAAAAAAAAACAACAATAAAAATAACAAAAACAAAATAAAAAATGTATGACAAAGGATATGGACAGCACATGAAGTGAATAACAAAAAAGAAAATTTATATAAGGGAAGGAAACTATAATCCTTTTGCCGAATAGTAGAAAATTATTTAAAAAATATTCAGTTCCGGAAATAAGTTTCATCCCTATGATATTCACTGAGCCAAAATTTTATTTTGTTTTTGTATTTTTTGTTTTTTTATTTTTGTATTATTTTTTTTTTTTCAAATTTTTGTTTTTAACATTTTCAGTCCTCCGGGATAATGAGTTATTGTATATTCTGGTGTCATAAAGAGGTTTTGAGGTAAAGTGTATTTTAAGTCAAAAAATATGTTATGAAAAATAGAAAAGAAAAAAAAGGAAAAACACAAAGAGAAAATATTATTCTGACACTTAATATTTTTTGTCAAAGAAGAAAAAAACTTTTAATTTCAATTCTCGTGTGTAATTTTATGAAATACGACATTTGGTTTGATTACCTCATACTTTATAGAAACATATTATTTTAAATGAGTCTTTGAATCTATGATATCGAATCTTCTCTGGAAGCTGAATAACTTTTAACGTGTTAATAAAATAAATTTTGCTAATCAGTTTACAAAATACAATTATTTTAAAAGCAAATTAGTTGCAATAGTATGCACTACTTAGACTACAGTCAGTAATGTTTATAATTTAATTAAGACCAATATTAGTTATTTAAAAACAAAATCTATGAAAACAAATTGAGGGAATATTTTAAATAAAATAATTATGAAAAATATGTTTACGTTATGCACAAATTCAAACAGAACAAATTAACTTTGTGTGTGAGTTTCAGACATTTGACACATTGGCAGATGTTTGTTTTAAATGAACTATGGCATTATTATCACACAGACAGATTTGTCAAATTTTCTGAATTTTTCTTTACATTCAATTAACATACGTGTGTGGTGGAGTTAAAATACCAAAATCGATTGTTAATTTTGAATTTATTTGTCAATTTCCCATGTCAATTTTATAGTAAATACAATGTCATCCTCGTCATTTTATAGCGCTTCAGCTCTGGGTGCGCTTTGGCCTTCATCACTATGCTCCTCCAAAAAGGTCGGTCTTGTGCTGCTTGTCTCCAATTTGGGGTTTGTAGGGTTTGGGCATCGTTTTTCACGTTGTCTACTCATCTGATTCTTGGTCTTCCTCTACCACGGCTGCTATCGGGCTTTCTATTCACCACCACTGCTTGCTTTCGAATTTCGTGCATTCGACTTACGGGGCTGGCCACGCTGGCTGGGCCTTTGCAAACCGTACAATGTCCTCACTATCAATCATACTATTGAGCTCGCTGTTGCTTCTAATTATATATTCTTCATTCTGTAATCTTTTTGGACCGAGTATTTTTCGGAGAATTTTTCTTTCAAATATATGCGAAGGCTATTCCTCAACGACGTTCACAGTCTATACCTCGCACCCATATATCATATGGGTCTTATGAGAGTTTTATATTTCGTCATTTTGGCCTTTCTTGATATTAGTTTTGATTGAAGCTACTTTCTATTTGTACATAGTAAATACAATGTATATGTACAATATAGGTCATCCCCTGGACAAATTTAATATTTAGTTGTTTTTGTAGTGAATTACCACCCGCCAAATCGCTCTTGATTATACGAAATTAAATTTTCCTGATAGAAGGAAAATGGGAAAGAAAAACGAATTGTCAACTTGAGCCTACCTCAGTTTATTGAAGTCGTTTTTCTTGACTATAGAAAAATATGGGTAATTACATTTTTACAACGAACTTTATAAGAATGCTGGCAGAATTAACGATTCAAGTTTTCTTTTTGTTTTGAATTTAAAAAGAAAATATAATTTATTTCTATTTTAACATAAAACTTATGCTAGAAGTAACATTTTAATTTTTTCTTAATTACACTCTTAATTATTTAATTAATCAACTCTTTCTTATTCGATAACATTCAAGTATGAAATATGTATTTAGGGCTTAGCATAAAACTAAAAAAAGGTTGTTCGTAGGAGAAAATTGGTTTGCATAATTGGTTTAAGCACAGCATAGGCACAGTGCTTAATAGACTGTCACTGTGCGTTTTTGATCGTGATCGAAAACCCAACTCTCACTGGAAATCCCAACCTAATAAAGTTAAAAGCCAAATTCATATTGAAATGAATCTGTAGTAAAATAATTGTTGATAATCTCACTAAGAAAAAGATGATATCGTGCTAATCAAGCCGGATCTCGTGGGCGTATAGGAACTCTGATAAGCTCAACCCCTTTAGCACGGCTCATATGTGATATTTGCTGTATTACCATAATTTATTGTTTTATTTTATTTAGTTTTTGTTGGTGAATAGAAACTTTATTAATATATGAAACTGTGTTCGATTTTAAGTGACAGAGTGTCCTTCTGTAAAATTTGGAATAGCTTAATGCGTAATAGATTTTGCTGTCTGGTCTGATCAGCTTAAAAAGAGATCAACACAAACAGAATAAGAAAATTAATTATTCTATCTCTTGATTTATTAAAAAATAGCATAGAAACGTTATCAACTTATTATGTTAAGTATATTAACATTACAATTTAAATTTTAGTGAATACCTCCGAATTTATATAAATTTCTCAAGCAAGCTAACGTTATAATTTTATAAAAAGAACCTGCCAAGCGATATTTATTGATTGTATACTATAAGTAAGCCTAAGCTAATCTTGAAGGCTTTAGACTCGAATTCATGCACATATATCAGAACCTTAAAGCTTCTTTATCTTTCCATTTACAGGCTTTATATACCAAAATCATATGGAAAGCCTTTAGATAAACAATCATCATGTCAACACCTATCTTAATACCATTGTTTATAACTATTTTGATATTCTTGAAATATTATTTTGTTTTAGAAATTTTCTTTTGAAACTTAAATTTATATTGTTTGGATTTCTGTATTTTGGACTTTGACATTCTAAAATTTTTTTTGTATATATACTTTTTTATATACGTTTATTTGTCTGTCTGTTTTATTAAGATAGATATTCTATAATTATAAATGTACAATATATACCAGTATAGATAATATAAATATTTTTATCCTGTCTTATCCAGATAAATATTGTCATGATGACTTATACAAAAAACTTCCTTAACATTTTTGTTTTTCTTCTTTTGTTTTACAGTATTTATTTCATACATTAATTAATCTTTGTAATATTATATTGTATGCAGTTCACTTGTATATTATTACAACACAATTTCATTGCAGTTTATTTTTCTTTTATTTGAAGTATATTTTCTTTATAATATTATTATAATAAATATATAATGTACATTGTATATATAAGAACTTGTTATTGTGGTACTAAAATTTATTTTCTTATATTAAAATAAATAAAGTCAATGATTTCATTCCTTAGGCAAAATCTTCTATCTAATTGCGATTCATGTATGAATATTTGTGTGTGTAATGTGTTGTCAAGTTAAACATTGCGCAATGTTTATGATTAATTTTAATTAACCACTGAAGATACAAAATTATATACCAATGTATAGATACGAAATACAAATATAATAGTATAAGTAAAAATAATTCGACCTTATACTGAAAAATTTATCTGTACTCGAAATACGGTTTACTGAAGCTAAGTGTAATGATTTTGAAAATGTCAGTTCGGAATAAATTATTATTTTTATTTCATGGTTATGGTATGTTAGTATGCCGTCGAGCCCATATTACAAATCTATGAAAAATTTTGATACAAAACAATACAGGTTTTAAATTGACAAGTTGTTTCTAAGTACAATACGAATTTCGGAAGTTCGGTTTCATATATAGCAATAAAATTATAGCGTATTAAAAAACAAATCGATGTAGAATCTTTGATGTCTCAGAGGATTATAATCATATCATAATGGGAAAATTGTTATTGTATATGCATACATAGACGTATTAATACCATTGTAAATAGTTTTAATACGGACTCATCAAAATAATTTTTTAGTTTAGGATTAAAAAAGGATAAATCTATTATGAGATATTCTATTATGTGGTTTTAGTATATACTTTGAGTTAAGAAAACCAAAAGATTTAATTTTTTTATAAAACCATTCAAAGAAAATCAAAAAAAAATTTAAGGAAAGTTTATTAGGATATTAAAAGCTTCCGGTATAGAAATAATTTCTATAAAAACTAATGTAAAAGTTCAAAGAACAAAAATATTAAAATATTAACACTAGCTGTACAGAATATTAAATTTGAATTAAAAAATCTAATGATTAAAATGAGATAATTTAATTTAAGAATGATGAACTAGGTTCACCATAAGTTCTTGCAATTCACCAAATTTTCACAAAAGCACAAGCTTTCGCTATACAACCCAATTAAAAGCCGAATTTATTTTCATTGATAAATTGATTTTTATTTTAAAAATATCGATATTTCAGAAACAACTTCAGGGCTTGTGTGATTATCTATATCATCGTCGTGGTATCACATAGTGCCACCTATAATTAAATTCTCTAATAAACATTTTTCAATACTTTATTTTTACCGAAAGTTAAATGAAGTATATGAGAAAATTAGTTCGGCCCATGAAACAAAAAGAGTTAAAATTTTATAAAATTACTTTACTTTACTTTTTATTATTAGTTCTAACTTCTAGCTTCATATCTTAATTAATATATAGAAGTCTCAGTCACGATATTTGTGTCGCATTTTCAGAAAATTTATTTCAGTAAATGGGACCACATTTTTATCATTTATTATGTAAGACCGCGCTTAAATTTTTGTTCAGATTTGCAACCGAAATTCGAACGGGTTCAGGAAGCTTCCCATTTTAGTACCCATCAAGAATATATAACAAACTACAGATGCTATACAGTACAGACCTAAAAATTTGGAACTCAATCAACAAAAAAATGTCATTTTCCATTGTTTCCATTTCATTTCAAACATTTTTTGAATACATTTTAGACATTTTGTAAGATGGATGGGAATCATTAATAATTTCCACTTTATGTGATAAACTAATAATATTCTCTCCAAATTAATCACTTTAACTTTTCTATTTGGTAATTATTAATAATGACCGGTTATTCTTATAAATTACCAATTTATTACATTAACCGCAACAAATACAATTTTGCCATAATACAGTTATGGCATTTGATTTAAGTTAATATAATTATTATACTTTGTAAGATTATTTTATATTAAAATAAAACAGCTCATAAAACGATACGGAGTGAGTTGGTAATATTCTATTTAATAATAAATATCAAATGCTGGGTGGCGCAGTACGTAGAGCGCCTGCCCTACAACCAAAAGGTCCCAGGTTCGATTACCGATGAACCAAAAAATGTTTTATGGATTTTTCGAACTGGTCCAGTAACCTTTGTTATTGGTATAAAATAAATGACAAAAAATAATTGAGAGTAGTATATGATTAATAATTAGTACATAATAACTTAATTTTACAATAGCAGTAGTTTTCCATATTCTCTTTTGCTCCATACGAACAAAAATATATTCCGAGATAATCGAAAAAAGAAAGTTCAGACGTTAAAAGAAACAAATTGGTCCGAAAAACTATAGTCGAAATTTTAACTTAAAGTTTATTGATTTTTAAAGTATATTGATAGTTAAATAACTAGTTATATGCTAAGTTTTAGGGATGTCATTCAAATACTTTTTCGGGATATTTAACATTTTATCATAGCGAACAGTTTGCTTCATACCATACAAATCGATCACATAATTGTTTTCAATGTGCTTATGGAGTAAATGTGCATTGATTACTATGGAGCAAATAAGAATTAAAATGTTCGTTAGGTTAAAATACAGGATAATGCAAGTACATGGAGCAAATTATTTAAAAATATTATTAACAATAACAGTCATTTCATCATTTCTTCAGGCACCCAAAATGACAAATAAAACCCTAATTATATACTTAAATTTGTGCACACATACACAAAATTGGGTATGTGACAAGCAAGAGTGTCACTAATTTGTGTTGCCGCGGAGTAAAGAAGCGTTAAAAAATAATTTTGAATATTTGCTTCATAAATGTAGAAAATTGGGTAGTAATGGTAATCCTAAATGCCTATGTAGCAAATAAGTACTCAATATAATTCTAATTATGTATGCCTCATAGCGCATGGTAATGCAAATGAATCAAAAGAGAATTTTGTGGACAACATTGACCTGGACAATGTCGGGAACTAGTTATAATATAAATTTGATAGTACGCATAAGGGCTTCATAAGGACGCGTTTTGTGAGTATCTAACCTGATCAGAGATTTAGTGAGTATAATAATATGTGAAATATATAATCGTATTCTGTAGAAATTTACTAAATTATTTTTACCGTTTAATTAACAAATATAAACATAACAAATGAAGATTTCAAAAACGTTGAAAATTATTGCTCGTACCAACTTAATATAATTATTTCTAAAGCATTGGTGTACCTCAATTTATCTATAATATACACATAGGCCATTTTTTATTTAAAAAGATGCTTTGTTTTGATAGGTATATATTATTATAATATAATATTATATTATACTATAATACCTATATATTATTTCTAATATAATATATGCAAAATTATTATGACTAGTGTCCTGATTTTATTGTCGTTGAATTTTTTATATTTTTCTACTCAAAAACAAAACAAACAAACAAACCAAAAAAAAAAACAAAAGAAAATCTTTATTCTTTTATTATTTTTAATACAGTCACATATGTATGTATTTTGTACGCATTTTATAATACTAGATATAAGTATAAGCAGGATAATATTATTTAAATGTGTATACATAATATGTATATGAACATAATGTATTATAATATAGCAAAAAATAAAATATACGATTTTTGTTGGACCAACAAAAGGACTTTCAAATTAAAGAGGAAAAAATTTCCGTTTCCATCTTTCTTTATTTCTTTTTTTTTTATTTTATTTAATACCAAGCTAAAACTACTTTTCTAAGGAAATTTAAAGTATAAGGACAAAACAAAGAAAATTTATTCTTTTCGTTTAAATATTTTGTTTTTGTTTTTTTTTATTTTTATTTTTTTATATTGTTTTTTGATTTGTTTTGCATATGAATATTCTGAAGAAAAAAAAATAAATAATAAAAAAGGAATTCCAATGACTTAAGAGCTTCTCAAGAGTTTTATGTTGCATATGTCATTATATATATATATATATATATATTATATATATAGAACTAAATTTATACAATACATTATTATCTATACGAATAATAATATATGGATTAGAGTTTCCGTATGTCCCCAATATTGTATTATTTTCAAAATTAGATTTATGGGGTAGGTTTTATGAGTAAAAGCTTTGCAATTTAATTACTTTTCTCTTAATTCTCTTTAATAATAATTTCAATTCTTGGTAAACCCTGCAAAATAAAAGATTTGGTTTAAATTTTATTAAATTGAAGATTATTTAGTTTAATCAAAGCAGAAAATCAATGTACTTTTTTTTTGTTGTTACACATCATAACCAAAATACTAGTTAGGAACATTTTATATAGGTTGGTATGTTTGACTAGGGAGAGAAAGGAAATTTAGGAAAGTAGGATAGTAAAATGGGAAGAGAACAATTCCGAACGAAAAGAGATGTTAACGATCGTCTTGAATATTTATGTAGGTCATAAATATAGAATTTATTATGTTTACTGAGCACATAAGATGGAATTTGGTTGACATATTGAAGCTACAAACGAATTTCCATAACTTGTCTTCTGCTATCTAGGGATTAATACGGTGTAGGGAAGAGAGGTAATACATTAAGTGGATGTAATACACATTTAATTTCCACTGATCATGTGTCCATGTCTATGAAATATCTATAAAAAAAGGATATAGCTCCAATTATTCGATGATGTCCAAATGAGTAACATTTTGGTCATTACTAAGACGAATAGTCCGTTTTTGAACTTTATACAAATGTTATGGCGCATTACTAGAAACGCCGGCACATAATTGAGACTGTACTCCATTTTGGGTCGCATGAAAACTTTATAGATCTTCAAGAGGTCGCAGGAGAAGAAGTAAGTTTTGGTGGAGCTAAAAGAGCCTAAACATTTAGCTGCGTTTTTCGCAGATCATTTTATGATTAAACTTTCAGCAAAGATCAGCTTGAATTTATCTTCCTGAAACGAAAGATCAGGGTCAAAAAGGAAATTTTTAGGAGATATTAAAGCGCTTATTATTTTTATAATATTTATAATGAAGAAATGGATACAAACTCAAATTAAACATCACTAATCAGTATTCCTATTCATTAACCTAAAATTGAACCCAAGTCATCAAAACATTATTAGTCAGATCTAACCAATCTAAATGAGATAGTTTCAATAAACTATTTTAGTTTAAAGCATTTTTAAAAATCAATATAATTAAACAAGGCTTAAACAACATAGCACAGTTTCTTGTTTTTTTACTTTATATTTATTTTATTTTTATTAGAGTAAATAAATTTTATTTTTATTAGAGTTAAAATATTATAAAATAACTCTCTATTTTTTATTCTGCATTACAATTTACTGATTAGTATTATTAATTTGGTTTTGGAATATATTGGTATGAAGAAGAACCAGCATCTCACTCTCTATTTGAATGTGATGTCATAGATTGCAAATGATATCTAGATATAAATACCGACTAATTCGAAAATTGATATTACAACAATATTAGCGTGTGCCTTGGAAATACACCTGCAAACTTAAACAAACAAACTGGGAAGTAAATTAATAGATTTGAAATGGTCGAGTCTATAGAACACCTCATCATAGACATTATGTAATTTTACTAATTCTGGTCATGAACATTCCGTAACAAGGAATCCATTTCTCATTAGCCATCAGCAGAATCGATGAAATAAAACGGGCAAGGAACTTCAAAAAATATAAAAATAAAATACAAATAATTCAATTGTAATTGTCTCGGTAATCCAATCTTATTTCTAGAATCTAAATCACGTCTTATATTATGATTTAATGTATACTTTTATGACATCTATCAATATTTGTATTGCATCATTTCATTATGATACATTAAGTAATTGTTGTAAATTTTTCTACATGTCCATTATGCAAAATCAAGATTTACTATTATGAGATAAAATATATTAATAGCAAGTCTTAAAGTTGGTGTCATTAAGTTGGAATAAATTATCAAACCAAATCTTGTACATGCCGCAGTAGGTATGGTTTTCAGTAATAAAGTATCATCAATTTATTAATTTATTCGTAAAAGCTGAAAATTTTAGTCGACATTTTAAATTCCACATTCGACCATCTCGAAATTTTGAGCCAGCAACAAAACTGTTGACTAATTAATTAACAAATGCTTGATTCCAGTAATAGCATATAAATAGAGCCCCTCTCTACCATTCAAATGATTTTAATACCATCTGTAATTGTAATAAATTATTGACCCACATTTTAACAGGAAAATTGACCTGTAACCTATAGACTTAATCACGTGCATATATTAATAAATTTATTTGAGGACTTGGATACAAAATACATATCAGAGTTCTAGAAAAATATTGCATAAATATTCAAAATTAAAAAAAAAATATATATTCACAAAACTACATTGCTGCAAAACTGAATATTGCAAATTAAAATACAATTGACCACCACCAGCGAGTCGACTTTATAAACAAATTTTAATTAATTTGTTCACTCCCTCTCTGTTTA
This sequence comes from Argyra leucocephala, assembly GCA_963942445.1. Taxonomy (NCBI): domain Eukaryota; kingdom Metazoa; phylum Arthropoda; class Insecta; order Diptera; family Dolichopodidae; genus Argyra; species Argyra leucocephala. Next base: position 65,712,659 of record OZ012678.1, on the reverse strand, counting down.
ATTATTATCTTGCAATGCCCATCATACACAATTTTCACTATAATAATATTTTCCATAATATCAAATAAAATTAGGACATTCTTACCTATTGTGCATAACACCAGGATAAACAATTTTTTTGAAGAAGTTAATAGCAACAAAAAATTATTACACAAAATATTCATTTATGGTGTGATTATTTCCTTTAGAAGAGTATCCAGTGAATATTGAAATTTTTATTATTTTTTTCTTGTTCAAAACCAAACAGGTGAGACATACATATTATAAGCATTATATCACAATAATATATGTATATATAGTATATTTTTATTTGCATACATACTTTATTTTACTTACCCAAAAATTTGTAATGTATTATTTTAAGCTCGAAAAAGCAAAATAAAAAATAAAAACAAAACCATCTTAAGGGTCGTTTTGTCCTTCCCATAAGAAATAAATTCTGTTGTACATCTATATTTTATTTGCATATATATTTATAAGATGTATAGCTATAATATTATATAAGATATTTCGAATGATAAGTTCCTTTCGTGCTTTTTCATAATGTCTTACATTCATTTTTATTTTCGGTATTTTGGTATATTCAAGAGTATTATGTCAGATTCTGCCCTAAGAAATTTTTTTTTGTTTTTCTGTTATTTTTTTTTTTGGCGCACAAGCACCTAAGTCTTTGGCCTTGTTTTATTTTTTATTTTTTTTTATATTAAATTTTAAATTAAATATTATTCAGTAGAGCAAGGGTAAGTTATATATTTCCTTAAATTAATTTTTAGAAAACATGCATATGTTTAAGGATTCAAGTACTAGTAGGTAGGATATGCAAAATATTAAAGAGAATAAGAAGAATTATTATAGATGACTTAAATTAAGTTGTCTTTAAAAAAACAGGGATCTTTATAATTCATAATATTAAAATATCCGTTGGTAGTATATTTTCTTTGGGCACAACAAAAAAATTCAGCAGGCCCATGCTGGGTTTAGGTTTTCAATAGAATGGTATAAATGTATTACTATATATGTGAAGGATGAAAATTTTAGATGCAGTTTAATATCCACGATCAACCCTCTTGAAATATTCTGCAAAGAAATTATTACTGGCTACATAATTAAAACCCGTAGAGTTCCGGTAATAGCATTATTTTTATTAATATGCAAATGTACACGTAGTAAAGTCAAGAAGCGCATTTATTCATAATTTCTTGTCAATTCTAAATATATGTGCAATTTCTAGGAAAACATGACCCTCGTATAACATCAACAAAATCAAACAACTCTAAGCCAGGTCCCATACTTATATATTTCCATAGTTTTAGCCATTAGTAGGGGTCATATATTGACCCATAGGAAGGCACGCCGCCAAACATGGTATTCTGTTAAACACTCATGGTCACAGCTACAAAAATTAAAATTACACAGAAACTCTTGAACATTTCCTTTATAATTACCTAGTATTATCTACAGTTAGCATAAGCCACAAGTGCAGTAAAAATGGGAGAGAGATCCCTAAAACTACCAATAACAACAAATAGGTAACTCGAGTAGTGGTATTATAAAGGCACAATTAAGTGGTAATTGGTTTGCCAGAAGCAACTGAAATGACCACTTCTACCTACCACGTACAAGTAAAGTTCAGACTAAAATAAGGTTTTCCTTACATATTTACTAGTATTTATAGCTATAGCGGAAGAAGAACATTCTTTGGTAAAATAAAATATCAGTTTTGAAACAACTATACTGTATTAAGTGTATATTTTTCTTAAAGCAAACTGATAAAAGATAAATCTAAACTAAGACGCGACCGGACAAGATTTAACTAAAAAATTAAAATGTTTTTATTATAGGGAACTACTGCCTCTACAAAGTATCCGTTCATATTTATTCAACCTCTGCTTTTCTTCATGACAGGAAAATATAGATGACAAAATTTTTAAAATACATGGTAAACCTCAAACCTGAGATCAAATTAATTGTCTTGTCTTGATAACAGAAAAAGGTAGATAGCCATAATTTAAACATTCTCGAGAGGAGATTTTGGCAAAAAAAATATCAATAAAAAAACAAAATTTTGTATCAGTGATGAAGTTAACGTGTAAAGACGTAAATAATCAAAGATTTAACACTAGTTGATATATAAAATTGTTGGAAAACATCCCAGCTAACTTGGTCATAGGGTCTATTAATTTAAGCAATCGCATGTTGATATAATGTATAGACCGTGTAAATATAATGTATAGACCGATTCCCAATCTAGTTTTTATTATTACTACCAGGCTAGTTTTATAGGGGCACATTTGTTTGCAGCACATATGTATGTGCTTTGTTGGAAATTTTAGCTTATAAGACAGTCATCTGATCAACTCCAGATACATAATTCTTTCTGTTAAAATTAGAAATAAACCCAAAAGGTGTTCTTGTACTTGATCACAACCATCATGAATATCCTGGATTAAATTTTAACAAGGTTGAAACAATTTATATCAATATAGCAAAAAATTTCACAAGTTTTCATTGAACTGATTGTAAACTTAAAAAGATGAAAATTCAATCGTAGTGGTGAATATTGAAGTCACCTGATAGTAGAACCTCAGGTTGTGGATGAATTTATATAATCATATCTAGTTTGGATAATTTATCAAATTCTACAACTAATTTGTTTAAAGTTATCTGTAAAAGAATAGAAGTATATTGTGCCCTTTTCCACATGGATCTTTATAGTGAAATATTGGAATAAAAGATTGGAGGTAACAAAAACAATACTAAAAGCTATATATCAGTTCTCGAAGGTATACATCTCGTTACCAGACGAAAAGTGGAGTGGATGAGGAATATCGGAGTAATAAGTAAGTCAAAAATGATTTTAAAGAGCGAAGCATCACCAAAAATAATGCGGTTGCTTAAATAACTGTATTTTTATACCGAAGATGAGCTTTTATGGGCTAAAAATTGTTTGGTATTACAAAAATTTAATATGAATCAAAGTTTTAATAAATTTGAAACAAAAATAAGATATAAAACAAGAAATAAGTCGTAGCGGGTGCATCAGAAATAACTACAATATTTTACATTTGCCAATTTTAGTTTGATTATTGCGGGGGGAAACTAATGGGTTTTTATAAATAAAAAAAAATTTATTTTGATAGGTATAGGTACTATTGCTTACGAAATAAAATATAAAAAAAAACACAAAAACAATGTTGTTATTAAATTTAAAATTTTGTTATTAAATAACAGTTTTAACATTTGAACAAAAAAGAAAAGAAAATAGAGAAAAATAAAATAAAATAATAAGACGCAATGAAAACAAAAAAAATATATTGTTAGTTATTAAATGAAATACGATTAATTCTTAAATAAAATAATTATTAACTAATCTCTTTTTGTTTCCTGCTAAAACGTAAAAATTTGTAAACTTCATAAGTCCTAGAAATTTATAATAATTGAAAGGTCAGTATAGAAAATGAAATTTTCTACATTCCAATTTTAGTATACAGGGTTCAATAAATAAATTAATTATTATGTGAATGATATTATATTGTGAATGATTAAAAGAAAAGTAATGGTTGTATTTTGTGTATTATAATACATTATTTTTGATAAATAATTGTTTTTTATTTTATTTTTATTTAATTTAACTTATTATTAATTTATTTAACTCTTTTAGTTATTAATTAGTATATCATTCATTTTCATACTGTCTTAAATTTTTATCACTGATATTCAATTTAATTTATTTATCAAATAATATTGAATTGCACAGAGTCAAAAGAAAATAATATATGTGGCTAAAATAAAAACGGCTTAAATCGATATAAGAAAAAAATTAATTATTAGTGCCCGACGTATTCCCAATTATCAAATCGTTTATCTGACAAAATCTCGTCGTATTTGAGCAATTTAAATGCGAAATATCGTAAAAAATAGAAAGCTTGCTGAAGAAAAAGTTTAATGCTTTATGTAAGCACCTAACTTAATTAAGAAATTGTAGAGTAAAGCTCTCTTTTTATTAAAATAGCTTAAGCAAATTTAAGCGTTTTTTAATTTAAAAAATTACTTTATAACTTTTAATATTACATAAATTAATAAAATAGCTTTTCTCGAGTTACCTACATCATTTTGTCGTAATATCATATATACGGGTCAACGCTTCTATCCCGATGCACCAAAGTGCAAATCTACAAAACGCTCATACTTCCGATTTTGTTCTACAGATCAGAATCATTGACACTGCTTTAAGTAAGTAAGCAAGCATGTGGTGTATTCGAAAACAAAATTATTCGCCCGATATATAATTCTGAAAACGACGATGGGGCCGGCAAGAGAAAGACATAATGCCAAATTCTATGAGTTAAAATGAGCCAACATGTACAAAATTTCAGATAGCCAAACTGCTTTAAAAGCTCGGGCTTCCCCAATTTTTAAATCAAAACTTATCTATAGCTGGTACAGAAACTTAATAAAGCTAGCCGGACGAAACTCGAAGTTTCTCTTATGTGGACTCCTGGGCATGAAGGCAATGAAGAGGCAGTTATCTTTGCAAAAACAACTGCGAAGAGTCAATTCTAAGGATCAGAGCCAATTATTCCTCATTCAAACACCTACCTACAAAGAATTGTTTCCAAGTGGGAAGAATAGAAACCCAAAACATATGGGATAGTTGTCAAGGACTTAAGCAGTCTAAATTCTTTTTCAAACTAAGTGTCCATAGATTGAATCAGAATGATTACATGGCTTATCACATGTAATTGCCCATTCAACAAGCATCTATTCAAGATTGATAGATCGAACACAGGCAGATTCAGATTCTGCTTAGGAGCATTTTATTCTGCTATTTGATTGTGACGCTATAGCTTGCAAAAGATATAAATATTTTCAGGAATATAAATCGCCTGATTCTGAAATTGACATCAAACCAATAATAGAGTTTATCAAGGACATACACCTACCATTCTGCGATAAACGTGGAAACACAATAGATCTTAAGGTGTCGCGGTTACATAGAACTCCACAATAAAAAAAAACAAACTACAAAACTGATAGTCGAAATAGACCAAACCTTCGGTGGAGAAACGAAATATCGGCAGAAATGTAACAATTTCATATCTTCATATGGAATGAAACCGCCTGTGGCCAACAAAAATAGAAAATTTATAAGTCAGGCCCAGGACCTACGCGTGGGTCTATTGGCCACCTAAGTAAGTTGGTATAAGTGAACAAATGATTGTGAAGTCTGTAGAGGCATTTTATAGAATATGCTGTAAGCTGTAGGTTAAAAATGTTTAATAAAAAAATCTATCAACTCTAGGTACGGATTCATGAATACTAAAAAGAATATTCATGTAATCTCTATAAAAATCTATAAATTCAAGAAAAAAATATAATAATATGCTTCCAAGAGAACTACGAACAACAACAAAAACATAATATTGATACAAATGCATCCATAATACAACCATTTCTATGCACACTTAAACTAATAACTTTATCACAAGATACATCACACATCTAATTTAAGTTCAATGATTTATTCATTTTGATTTGAACATTTTGAAAACTCTTCTAATAATTCTACAATCAAAGAATTTTTTCATAAACATTTGAAAATTAATAAAGAGATGAAGAGAAGTGGGTTCATAATGATTTCCAAATGGAATTAAAATTTTTTTTTTTTTTTTTTAACTATAAAAAGAAAATTTGTTATAAAATAAAAAAATTTTTTATCATATTTTTTAATATAATGAGATGATAAAGAAAATTCGAGAGTGTTGATAAAGTTTAAAATTTATTTTTTTGTTAAAATTATATTTCCAATGAAATATTTCTGAATATGAGATGCCCTGAAAACTTACTAAAGTAATTTTATTATTATAAAAAAAAAAAAAATATGAATTAAGAAAAATAATTTCACCAAAGTGTTTCCATTTTTTAATAATGTTCATCATTTAAATAAACTTATCAATTATCATTAAAGAAACAAAAATAAAAAACAAAAAAAACCAAAAAACTCTTTTCTCGAATATTATACCATAGATAGGTACTCTAGAAAATCTAAAACTATGAGAGTTCAACTGAACTAGAGAGAAGAACAGATGTGAATTAATAAAGAAAATTATCCTTTTTCATACTCAAAGAAAATACATTTTTATGTGTATGTGTATATGTGTATATGTCAAATTTATATTTTTAGTCGTAGTAAAAAAAGTTTAAAATGTTTTCCAGAGTTTTTTTTATTTTTTTTGTTTTACTTGTTTTGTTTTTGGAACAAAATATGAAAGGCATTCATCACATTGGATCATATTGTTCACGAACATCGCCAGGTGTAAATTTAAATAGATTATATTGAAAAATGAATTCATATTACAAAGACAAAAACTAAATGAATTAATTAATTAGATAATAATATTTTCAAAAAAAATTTTTAAAGAAATAAATTAAGAAATTAAAATAAGAAATAATTTACAAATTAATATCAAAGGTAAATAAGATTACATACAGAGTTTTGTATTGTTGATTGCTTTCACACTAGTAATATTAAAAAAATGGTTAATGAACTATACCTTTAACATTATTGAAGGGTTTTATTGTGATTCAAATTATCGTGTATCTGTAAGAGTTATTATCGTTTAAAAATACATATTTAAAAAGCAAGGAGTATGTGAAACAGCTGTGATAGGAATATTCTAAAAATTGCAGCGAGTACCATCTCTCTGGAACAATCAGAAATCAAAAATTATAGGTAGCTATGTTTCACTAAATTCAATTAACATCATGATCGATTTCGGTTATTACACCAAGATTACAGAACATACCTCTTTTTGTTTGGTAAAATGAAAAATTTGTCACTACAATTTCGTTCTACCATTAGATTTGAAATCGAACTGGTGACATCAATGGAATTATTTTTCTGTTCTCTAATCGGTCTTACAATAATCATTTTGTTTTAATTTTTTTTAATGTTCAATATTAGAGTAGTATGCCTTGTAAGCCTCTTTTTAACTCTGAGGTTTGAAACTATTTAAATCGAAGCCAGATTATTCTACTTCTTCAAATCAGTAGTAGTTTTTGTTAGTATTAACTTTTTTTTAAGGTTACTGTTTGTTTTTTAAATAATCAGAAAATTAGTTTTAAAAAATTAGCTAGTGCATTTCTTTATAAGAAAAATAAAATAAAGAAAAAAAAAATTTTTTTAGAAATATTTCCGTTCAATTTAAGCGTACTAAAAACTAGAAAAATTTAAAAATCTAATATGCTTTTTCCGTAATTACAATCATCACTTGTTTTGAAAACCTTATATCAAGCTGCGATTCTAAAGTTTATTTTTGTAGTTTTAGTACGCTTAGATTGAAAGCAAATATTTCTAAAAAAAATTTTTTTTTCTTTATTTTATTTTCGACTAGGGGCCCCTGTTGAGTAATTATATTTCAAGTTGAAGTCAAATTTAAAGTTTAAAAAAAAACAGTAATTTACGTACTGACATAGACTTCGCACGATATAGCAGAAACCTTTTTATAGTGTTTAATAAAAAGAACTTACTACACTCGTGGTTAGTAAGTTTTATTTAGGACACATAAATACACGTCCCTCATATACGGCTTTGTTTCCGATATATTCCCTATAGTAAGTGGCATTTAGTGATAAAATAACTAAAAATAAAAAATTTTGTCATTAGAGGTATGTATATAAACCTACATAATACATAATTTTAATAAAAACTATATTATTACTACAAATAACCAAAATTTAGAAACAGTTACTTAAAAAGATAAAAATGAAGAATTCAAGTGATTTGTTTTTTTGTTGTTTTTATATTTTTTGTTTTAGATGAATGTGTTTTTTTCTTTTGTTTGGCATATGCACATAGATTGATTTGCAAGTACATAATGTAAATTATAATAACTGATTTGTTTGCTTTTGTTTATTATTTTAATAAGATCTCACATATGCATAATACATTTGCTGAATAATAAAATCATATGAGTAAAAAATTTTCAACTGTGTGCGCATTTTTGTTTTATATATACATCTTATATATTATATCAGAAGTTCATTAAGGAGTAGGAGAATCGAAATAAAATGAAAAGGTGTCTACTGCGCAGGTTCTTAAATGCTTGTCAATTATAAATATTTTTTTTCTGCTTTATCTATTTTATAAATCTGACTTCTAAGTTCTTTTACGTATCCGTTATTTTTATCTATATACACAACACATTTGCTCTTTTTTCTTCTTAATACACCAAAAAAAGAGAGTGCAAGTGCAATCATATAAGCCAGCAGAAAATTTGAAAATAGAAACATCAGCGACAGAAAGTCAGCCGGTTAAAAACAATAGCAAACATATAAATAAATAAATAAACAAACAAATTAACGTCGAGACAAGTTAAAATTTAAATAAAATTGTAATGAAGAGACTATCCATCATTTCCCACAAACCACTACTGCTGTCGTTCTAATAACTATGTTTGGTTGTGCTCTTTGAATTGAATCAATGTTGGTATTGCTTGGGATATACCAAAATTCTGCTCCATAATATGTTCATATCGATTTTATAATTGATTGTTTTTCCAAAGAAGTGACTTATTGTTTTTTTTTTTCAATTTAGATTTAATCCACAAAAACAATTTTGATTGTCTGAATTTTATTTGAATTCTGTAACAATTTTAGGGTTATCCGGCTCTTCCATATATCAACTTTTATTGTCAAGGTGTATACTCAGTTAGTACTCAGTTTTGGGTTTGTATTTCTTTATTATTTTTTTTATAAATTTTATTGTATACACCGGCTGTTAGAAAGACAATATCAAAAATAACTGCCGCAAAATGAGCTCGTGAAATTGGAAAATATCTATAAATAGCTAATATGAAAAATATTATAAATATAATATATCGCAGGATCGATATACGTGGATGATTCTTACGAAGAAACTTACATTTGGTAGAAAAAGATGAAGAATAGAAAAAGAGAAGAATGAAGTAAAAAGTACACAATTTAACATTATATACATATAATAATATTTATTAAAAACATAATATACCGGGTGTTCAGGAGCATGTGCATCAGCTTTCTATGAGGGGAAGGAGCCATTATTTCAAAATTTAAAATAAAATGTTATTAACTAAATCGAGGGTGTTCTATCGATGGGTGATATTTTCAACTTCCACGAAGGACCGAAAAAGGATTTTTCAAGCCCAAAAATCGCCGAAATTGGTTGAAATCGAGATTTTCAAATGGGAAGGGGTATTTTTTTGCAAATTTTGATTCTACGACAAAAAATAAGAAACTTATGTTAAATGATTTTCTTTTGGTTTTGTCAGTATTTCTTCTTAAAATTAATAAAGATAAAACAAAAATCCACCATATCCTTTGGTAAACCAAAATTAATAATGATAATTTTTATACATAAATTTGTTTTTCATGTTATCATATTTTTGATCTCACTTTTGGGTTCCTACAAAGTTTAAATTAAAAAAAAAAAAAACAGAAAAAATAAAAGAAAAACTTACTTTACAAAAGTTTCTTATTTTTTGACGTAGAATCCGAATTTGCATAAAAAAGTACCCCTTCCCATTTGAAAATCTCGATTTCGGCCAATTTCGGCGATTTTTGGGATTAAAAAACCCTCTTCATTTTTTTCCCGAAAGTTTAAAATATCATCAATCGATAGAGCACTCTCGATTTGGTTAATAACTTTTTGTTTTAATTCTAAAATAACGGCTCCTTCCCTTCTTAAAAAGCTGACACGCATGCTCCTGAACACCCGGTATATTATTTTTTTAATAAATATTATTATATGTATATAATGTTAAATTGTGTACTTTTTACTTCATTCTTCTCTTTTTCTATTCTTCATCTTTTTCTACCAAATGTAAGTTTCTTCGTAAGAATCATCCACGTATATCGATCCTGCGATATATTATATTTATAATATTTTTCATATTAGCTATTTATAGATATTTTCCAATTTCACGAGCCCATTTTGCGGCAGTTATTTTTGATATTGTCTTTCTATCTTATACCGGGTCTGACTCTGTCTCCATTATAATTACAATCTGACTTTGAAAATTCTTTATTGAATAATGGCTTTTATTACTGATTATTTTCATACTTACTTTATTATAATATATTACCTTATTATTTCATACTTATTTTACAATATCTTCATATTTTATTCAGGTTTTTTGACATTTTCATATTTTTGTCTTGCTGCAATTTTCTAACCTACTTTTTTATCTTTTCTTCGAATTCAAAGAATGTTTAATAGCTGAAATTGCTAGCTTTTAAAAAATGTATATCTTTAGTGGAGCATTTTATCCTTTAAGGACAAAAAAGACATTTGAAAGCATCCTTGTATTTGTATAAAACCGTTATATCTGTTGATCTATTAAATATATATATATTCAGTTTTATATTCTGGAAAGACAACGATCTAAGCGCCACTAACGATATACATTTTTGTAAAGCTAGACATTGCAGGAATATGGTCATTATGTCCTACACCGATAACATCTTGCTCAGACTCCTCAATGTTTCTACTATATTCTTAAAATTTTCAGAATTAAATATTGCAATGTCATCAGAATATTGTTGCTTGTGCACTATTATTACCGCCTTAATCGATTTTGCCTATGGCTTATGCTAACACCATATGAATAATAAAGATGAAAGCGCGTTACATTATTGTACACCAAATTTTATTTCAAAGTCAGTTAAGGGTGTACCTTTGCTCGTACATTGAATGTGATTGTTGTAGCTAGATTGATTTATTTACGAGGCCCACTCAATTTGAGTAGAAAATAGTATATTATTTCTCCTGATGCTATCGAAGACTTGTTTATAGTTAATAAAAAGTTTTTTCTTCATTATTTTAATATTCCAAATTTTTAACTAGACCATTGTTTTATTCAAGAATATTAATCTTTAATAATGAATTCCAGTTATTAATGTTGTAAATATATTCAAATTCCACGAATAATAATAATATTCTACATATTTATTTATTTTATTTATTGAAAGTGACCTGGAGATAAATTTACAGGCCAAATTTAATTTTATCTTTGTACATATTTTTCAGACAATTTAAATAAGATTTAAAAGAATTGATTAAATATTTATCTTTTGTTTGTCTTGTTAATTGTTTTTTTATTTTTATTAAATAATGAAATATTACAAACAATAAAGATGTATGGTTATTCCTTCACCACTTACTATACATTAATATTTTTATGTAACTTTTCGTCTGATAAAATCCTTTAAGGTAGACATGGTCTTCCAAAATTAAAATAATTAAATAAATAAATTATGGAATTGTTACAAATTAGCAATAACGTACATTATATCCTAAAAATTCACTCGATACAAATGGACTAAGCAAAATATGTAATATAATAATCAGTTTATATCTAAAAAATTGTTTTTCATTAATTTTCTTTATTTCCCATGAATAGGTATAATCATTAATATTAATTTAAATCAAAAAATTTCATTCTAATTTCATTACCAATACAAACAAAATTTGTAATTTAAATTATATACACTTTTACAACAATTTTCATAACATGGTATTTAGCAAAAATGGTGATCATAGCATCAGCACAGCCTAAGGGTTTTCATAATAATAGAATTTATTTTAATCTACTTCTCTTTTATATTAAAAATATCTTGAAGGCAAAAAATGTAAATTTTAAAATTCATAGATCTAGATTTACCTGTCCAAGAATTAAAAATAAAAACAGTTAAAAAAATAAGAAAACAAATTGTATAATAATATTGCAAATATTGCTATCTCTTTTTATTAGTTCTTTTCTTTTTCATTATTATTATTATTATTTTGTAGAATATGCGTAGGTATACCGATTTTTTAAGCAATGTAATTTATTTACTGTCATTTTTTTTTTTTTTTTAATAATTTTTCACAAAAAATAATGTAAAATTTAATTTTTTTATCTTGTTTATTAGATTTCCAAAATGTAAATTTAATATGTTATGCCAAAATGAATGTGAAAAAGTAAAATTAAACTAAAAGTTTAACTTTTTATTGTAATTTAAGTGTTAGTTGATTAAATGGTAGGCATATCAGCTATAGCGACAATCCATAATTTATTATACCTACTGATGTTATTAACGGTGTCAACAGCTATTCTGAAAACGATTTAGACTAGCACTCAAAACTTCTTGAACAATTTATCTGATTATGTGTGGAATTCCCTTTCACGAATTTTGATTCATTAAACAAACTAATTATTAAATTTTGGATATTTACAGCTTATAATATGCTAGATTGGCCTATTTTAGTAAGAATTCGTCATTACGATCTAGTTTTTCGATCTCAAAATCAAAACATATCGCCTCTCCCATTTCGAAACCCTGCGAAATTTTTTCTCACTTTCATTCTCGACTGGTAAATATCCCAGCCAATGGAAAATTGCGCATGTTATTCCAATTCCCAGAAAAGGTCACAAAAATAACCCCTCTTATTATCGACTAATTGCAATTATTTCGATCTGTGTCAAAATAATGGAAATCTTAATAACCAAAAGGCTATTGAAATACTTTAGTTCGCATATTTTAAATGATTGCCAGTACGGCGTTAAAAGCCTAAAGGTCAACAGATAATCTTTTAACTTCTCTCTGCGTTAAGCTTAACACCAGCATTCATTACACCGGGGAATCTGAGGCTGTAGATATTTCAAAAGCCTTTTATCGAGTAAGGCATTCTGCTTATCTGAGTGAATATTAGGTTATTTGCTTGAACAGCCGCTTCCGCTCACTAATTTAGGACTTTCTCTCAAAAGGTAGCATACAGATATGTAAGAAACGTTGGTGTTTAACAAGGCTGCGTCATATCATGTACTCTTTTCTTGATTTTGATCAACGGTTTATGTGTTTCAACTCTCCATCCAATCCATTTTTTTAATGGGGATAGAGCCTTGGTGCTATCCTACAACTTTTTAAGAAAATCTGACGCCACTGATATCGCAATCAGCTTGATGAGATCATGATTTAATACAAATAACGGATTGGGAAACGCAAAAAGAGTTGGATTCAACACATTTAAAATACAAGGCCATTTGATGCCTTGATGTAAAAGACATCCACCCATGCCTACCTTGTAAAAGTAAATTGAAGTATGTGTTCCTTTTCCCTGTGACGACATGAATCCTGTAAAAACACATTCAATTTAGCCCATTTACTTCTTTATCTTTTCGCCACAATGATATTGATGGAGACAATTTTTCAAGAACTTCTCGTAATTACCGACGGTGAATAATTGGATGTTCTTTGAAGCTTTTAAATATATTTAAACATTTGGTTTAATATAAAATAGAGTAGGTAAGCACGAAGTAAGTTCATTTATACTCTACTCAAAATACTCTATACAACTTCTTATTTACTTGTTGTTGTTTTTTAGAACCATAGTCCGTGAGGCTTTACCGTATACAGTATTTTTGTTATTTATATTATTTAAATTTTTTATTAGATTATAGTCAGTCTTTGCTCTATTTTTTTTTTTTTTTAATTTTAGCCGATTGTAGATAATTTATTAACATTCACACTATTTTTTTGTTTTCTTTTTCTTGCAAGGTTTTATAATATTTTTTATTGTGTATGTTTGGTTGGCTTTGTGTCTGCGAAATAAATTGCACAAACAAAAAATTGTATTAGACCAAAATTTGTAAACATCCTTGAATAACAACGATATGGCGTTTTGTTTTTCCTTAAGCAAAAAAATAAAATAAATTTGTTTTATTGCAATTCTTTTTTTTTGTTTTGTAAATTGATATAAGGTAATATTTTTCGTTATTCTACTTACCAATATTAGATGTGTATGAGGGAGGAGTTTGACTTAGTTTGTGTATCGTACTATATTCAAATGTGTAATAAAAGAGTTTATATTCGATGACTTACTGTTTTTCTATTCGTTATTTCTGATCTACATTAGCAATGATGACAAAGCGACACCTAGTTTAATTTAGCACAGAACTCATATTGGTCAACTTTGTAGTAAATAATAAAACAGTTTTAAAATGTTTACTTTGAATAATATTTCTATGAAGCAATACGTCTTATTTTAAAATCCTCTTTGGGTTTCTATTCTAATCATAATTTTGTCAGGGTCGTAGTTATTGAAAATATAATAACATATATTATGATGAAATGTATTGTTTCAAATTTTATGTCGTTTTGTATTTTTTGGTTTTATATGGTTGACATGCATTACATAATTTGCATATTTCACAGTTCTATTTGTACCAATTTTTAATTTAAATATGTAGAGTATTTTAAGACGTGTAGCAATTAAACCTGAATTTCACCAATTATCGGATTATCCAGCTGTTTTTCTTTGAATCTCTTAATTTTTTTAAATTGATTAATGAATGAACCAAAATATGTTCAATTGACATTTATACTAAGAAAAGAAATGTGGCCATTGTTAAAAATTAACAACAATACCATGTCTTAGACGATTCAGGTTTAACATCTGAAATATCACGTAGATCGTATAGATTGACATATAAAAAACAAATGAATTTAGAATACAAAATTCTGTTATAAAAAGTTGTATTTGAATTAGTATGGATTTATGGTATTAAAATATAATTTCATTTCAAAAAACTTCAAAAATCACAAACAGAAAATCTAAGGAGGATCACAAGAACTTCTTAGTTTATAAAACATATGACAACAACCACAGAGATTTTAAGAGTATTATTGTTAAAGACAAAATTAGCTTATAATTACAAAACAGCCGATATTATCATACAAAACATACTTACAAAAGATTAACAAAAAACAGCTGGCTTATTTGAAATTTTAAGATTTAAAATAAAAAAGAGCTATATTATCATTCCATCCATATCATTCAAGGGCTATAAGAGAAAAGGACTATATCATTCTATAATATTGATAGACTCATAAAATATTATAAATAAATCTATTTCTAGATATGAAATGATACAAAAGGTCTAATAAAAAGCAAATTTGCTTGCAAATACTGACGCAAATCATATCCATAATACAATACTAGTATTCGCCCGCTCCAAGATTATCAAGTTTGATAAAAAAAAACCGTACTCAATAATTCATTACGAATGGGTGTCTATCATTTCGATTTATTTTATTACACTATATTATATTCTGTTTTATTGATTTATCTTAGACAACAACCGCATACGTGGTAATTTATTTTAAAAAAAATTAAATTTAGTTTAAATTCTGGTGAGATAAAGAACAAACTCTGCACTTTTGTGAGTTGTGACAATTTGATAGATTAAAATTTTTCTATGTTAAAATTGCATGTGTAATAGGGTAAAATTTATTTCTAAATAACAAAAATTTAAAAAAAAAAATTAAAAAATTTCAATTCGCCACGTCTCTTTTTAAACATTTATCATTTGAAAGAATAATAATGAAAATCTGTTGTGAAAGAAAATTCAAAGATTGAACATAATGAAAATGCAATAGCTAATTGTTTTTGTAAATTTTTATAAGCTAGACTAGTTTAAGAATATAAAAATAGTAGTAAAAACTAAATTTATCTAAAAAAAAAAACAAAAATAAGTATCATATATTAACGCAAATAGATAAATAGTTTGAGATTGTATCGTTGGTTCATGAAACGAAACTAACACGAGAGCAGTGTTGTTTTCTGCACACCAATTCACAAAATTGAAAAAAATAATTTTATACTACTATTTTTTACTTTTTTTTTGAATTTATAATTCAACAGCGAAAGTCCTAAAATAATTTTTTTTCGGCACATGACTAAAAAAAAATCATCGAAGGGCTATACGGCGATCGCTGCTTCAGAAATTATGAGCTATTTTGTCACCACACTTCCTGTTTTTTTTCAGTAATTTTTTTTATTTTCATATATTTTTAATACTCGAATTTTTATTTTATTCAATAAAAAAACAAATAGCATTTAGTAGATAGGTAGGTACGCATCATGTTATGCGTGTGGTTGTTTATTTATAATTTATTTTACTTTTGTATCTGATCCTGATTTTGTACTTAATTTTGTACCTTTACTTTTGTAGAAAATGGAAACTGATTGTTTTTCTGTGTTAGAAGGAACCACAATAAAATGTATTTCAATTTGATCATAATCAAATGTCCGGTTTTCATGAGAAATTTTTCGCTGATAAATTTGGGTTTAGAGAGAGAGAGAGTAGTATAGTACACCGTTAATGTGTATCAGGGAGTAAAATTATAAAATTTATATACCAATTTTTTTTTGCTACACTTCCAAAATAAATTTATTTAAATTGTCAAAATTATTTTTTTTTTGTTTATTGTTATTCAATTTCTTTACATACATTATATTTATTTTATTTTTGACGTTCTAAGCGTACAAAGTTCAAACCGATGATAAACCGATGATGAGCCGATGAAAAAATTGTAATGATAACATTTACACCCGAAAACTATTGCAAAATGTATCTCTAACATCAATAACAGGAATTAAATTTAAATCAAAATTAAAAACTTTAAAATAGAAACTAGTTATTATCTATATTTAAAAAAAAAAAAAAATTGAATTTGAATAAATTTAAAACTTAACGTAGGATAAAACTAATTAAAAAATCAAAATATTTTGGTATAAAATTTAACAAAAAGATAATAAATTTATGTCTACAACCTAAATAAATAAGGGCTTGATGACACCCAGGTGGTTGGCAAGCCCACAATAAAAAAAACTTATAAATAAATAAATAACATTTACGCACACATATGAAAATGCAATTGTAAAATTGATGACATAATCTAAACGTTGAGATCTGGCTTTTACAACAGATTTTGTTAACTGCAATTGCAATTCAATGTAAACACATCAAATCAACGCGTGATCTATTATATCTTTATTCTCTATCATAATTCTATTATTTCTTTTATGAAAGAGAGTTGGTTTAAATAAGTTAGAATATAATTTTGTGATAAAATTTATTTAAATGGTTAAACCGTGCGTGAGCATATGACGTTCGAATTTAGAAATATTTTGTACTTTCGTTTTTTTTTTATTCATAAAACAACATAACTCAAAAAATTAAAAACAATTTGTAATCATCAATAATGTGTTAATGTATACCACTACTAACTAGTAAATGCTTCCGAATGCATACTACTGATAATTTATTACGAAAAAAACACTAACACACCCATTTTAAAAAAAAATATTTGTTTTAAAATAATTGTCCTGAATTTTTTATTTCAATTTAGTGAATTTTTTTTCAAACTCAGTTTTTTTTTATGTCCTTGTTATGAAAAAAACAAAACTTATTTTTATGTATAAAAGCCTCAAGTTGTATGAAATCAAAATCAGTTTTCGGGCTTCGAGGTGTGGTTAAGGCGACGTGTGAAGAAAAAAAAATAAAACAATAAAAATTACAAAAATAAATTCCCAAAAAATTTATGTAGACATGCAAAATATTGTAGAAAGTTTTCACTTTGAAACATTTATTTTCCTTTTCGTTTGAAATTATTTAAAAACTTTTTGATCAAAAAATAATATCCTTGTTTTCATTTGTTTTTATATTTTATTTTTCCTATTTTTTATTTTTTTTTATTATTTAATTTTACGTTTTATCTCAGTAAGAATATCAAAATATAAATGTAAAGTTTTATTTTTTTGTTCCAACATTTGGCTGATTTCATGGTATTTGCATAGATTTTCAGGATTTTAAATTATATGAAAAAAGCATAAAAGACCAAATTTCATTCATATATTCTATATAAGTTATAATATACATTTTATATTATATATTAAGTTTCATATGCACAATTATAAAGTTATATTAAAAATTATAAAGTTAAAAAAAAAACAAAAAAAACACGCATACAATAAATATTTTTAAATATTACAGTTTTTTTATAATTGTTTGGATCTTGGTTGTGATACGATAATGTTGCGCTTAATTTTTAAATAAAAAAAAAAAAAAAAAAACAAAACACCAAATCTCATATAATCTGATTTCACTGAATTTGAAACTTGTTGTTGCAGTGACTTTTTGAATGTTCCAAAAATACAATTTCTTAGTATTAGTGAATTAAAATGATAATAAGGACACTGGCCTACAGAAATATTAAGAATATACAATGACTAGATAATGCGGTAACGGATTTTAAATAATTTTATTAACGCATAAATAGAAAATAATCAGTGGTGATCCAAATTTGTGATAAACAGACAAAAAATCTTATAGAAAAATAATAAATTTAAAAAAAAAAAAAAACGATTTATAAAATATTTATAATAAAATTTATCAATCAGTTACATTGCAATGAGAGCGACAATTTTTAAATGTTTTGTGCATTCGAGTTCATTGCACAATAACTAATACTATTATTCATTTGTTTGTACATATATATATATACACGACGGTAAGTCTCCAAAATTGTATACAATGGGTATGAATAGTAAATATAAAAAAAAATAGAACAAAACACTTAAAACTAAAAACCCTAATAAATGCAATATACAGAAGTATTAATAAATCAGTACCCATTTGAGTTATTTCATAAAATATAAGTCTATAGAAAATAAGAAAGAAAAAAAAAATAAAAAATGCAAATAAAAATTAACTTTGAACTAAAAATGCAATAACATCTCGCTTATTTTTAACTACATTACATTCTTGGCTAAGGTTTTTGGACTTTGAAGAACCTCCAACGAAGTTCCAAAAATTTAGAAAAACAAAATTCACATCAGCCAGCACTTGGCAGAGATTTTCACAAATTTACACTTCACAGCCCTAAAACTAGTAATAATATCTTAGTAGGCTAGAATGACGCGGAATAATTAAATTTAAATTATTCTAGGTGAACTTCTAAAGAATACAGTGAAACAAGTACAAAGGTGTATTTTTAGATAGTATATTTGAGTATCTCAGAACCATAGTGGGCTAACCCACATACAAAAAAAAATTTTTTGTTGTTTTAATCGGTAATGTTTGTCTCCTAGAATCAGTGATTTGAATTTTCAGTTTCAGAAATAGTTTTTTTCTTATTATTTATCACAAAATTTGTTTTGGCTTTTTATAATTTACAATTTTTTTAAAAACCAAATTGGCCTAACCCACATTGTTGGTTAGGCCAATTTGGTTTTGAAAAAATTGTGAAAAAATTAAACTATGTTCGAATTTTAAAAATAATGAAAAAATTAATAGAAAATCGGAATCATAATAGATATTACAGAATTTGATGATTTTTGATGGACCTGAATAACCTATAATAACCTTCTAATTAAATTTTAATTGATTTCAAATTTAAATAAACAAAAAGTTTTAAGCTTGTACAAGAGCCTTTATCAATGTGCATCTGTTTTTAACCTTTGTGTTAGTAGCAAGATATTTGTTTGAAAGTTTCAAAGTAAGAGTGTTTGTAGTTCCGAAAGTCGTTCACTTAAAACCCTAAATTCATATAGATACCTGTCTACTTTAATATATTTTATGAAAAAATATATTATTTCAGAATTGAAAATAGAAAAACCTAAATTTTGTTGCTTTTATCTCATTAATATTTAGTGTACCCGGGTAACTATTCTTTCAACAGAAGGTCTTTTTATAGGTTAAACAAATAATATTTTTATCAAACAATTGAATTAACAATGATAATACATTTTTTTTTTAAATTAACTATGGTAGAAGTAAATTAACTCAATAATCACTTCTTGAATGTTATTGTTATAATTAAATTTCTATAATTTCGATATAATTTAAAATGCTAATGTACACTTCACTTTTAAAATAATACCGTTATTATAAATAGGTATTAGTAAATGAGGGGAGGCTGTTCAATATTGAAAAAAATTTTTCGACATTTTGTTTAAAGTAGTATATTTTAGATCTAATTACACAAATCAACTTTTATCATTAACGAAATATGTACTTAAACAATATAAGAAATTCAATATTAATGTTTAGCGGAGGTTTGGGACGACAAACCCCACTGTTATAAGTGCTTTTTTGTGGAAATGTATATTTAATAAAAATAATTAGAGGGAATTTAAGAGTAGGATTCAAAATAAAGCAATCAAAATATTACAAGGTATTCCATGTTTCCAGAAAATGTATATGCAAGATCCTCAATTTGAAGGGAGTTTATTGTTGGTTGAAAAGTCAGGGTTATTCGCCTTTTACAGAATATTTATATAGTTATTTGCGGAGTTATTTCACTATAAAAATAAAATGGTTTTTTTTTTCAAGACAAAAGTTTAAGTTTTTAAAAATTTCAATGTCCGAATGGTTATGATCGTATTAAAGGAGACAAATACAATTAAAACAAAAATTATTTTAAATCTACATACGAGTATACTTTTATTTCAGCATATTTTTTTTTTAATTTTTTCATATTCAACATTTTTTTTTTCAGCATTTTCGCCTTCAACATTTTTCAACAAATCGACCCACACCCGTAAATTTGATGTATCAATTTCATTAATTTAGTAAGTCATCAATTATTTCTTAATTGTGTCTGATATTATTCCTATGGCCACTATGGTTCTGAGACACTAATTTATAGTATAAAAAAACAGTGATATTCTACAGATAAGAGTCAAATAAGAGTTTTAAAAACGGATCTATAACGAAATCTCTATATTAAAAATCCAAATCACAAATCCATATCGATAAAAGCCAAATTTGAAAATCCAAAGTTCACAAAAGCCAATTTTTTAAATTCCCAAATCGACAAAATCCAAACCGATAAAATCCAAACATAAACAAATATTCTACTATTAACGGTGCCGTTTTTAAGGCCGGGTAGCTGTCCCAAACCTCAGCAACCTATTTACCGCCTGTTTTCGCAGACGGCAAACTTTTATAAAAAATATAAAAAAAAAAACAAAATTTACTTTTACAGTCGTTTCGAATACCCCATATATAAGTATTATTTTTGAATTTTATTTATTTATTATGCTCTATAAATTGTACAATTAATTCTTTTAAAACTATCTAACTTAGATACATATATATAATTATTTTTACAACAGTTGATTTGTATTTTTTTATGTTTATTTAGAAATTTTCGAGTTTACTAGTGTAAATTTAAAGGAAAATTGGAGATGAAAAACCTTTTCGAATTTTTGTCTTGTAAAACTTAACGCTAACTTAAACAGTAAAACCTACCTACGAACTAAATGAGCCCAATTTTTTTTAACTTAATTTAAATTTCTGATCAGAAGACTTTCTGACATTAACAGTTCCGAGTGAAACTTTACAGTTAAATAACTTATATTTTCTAAAATTTTATTCATGCTGGCGTTATCATGCAGCTTTTTGGTTCAATACCATCTGGGAAGATTGAATACAAGTTTCAAAAGTTTATTTTGCGCAATTTGCAATTTTTTAATATGGTGCCGCAGACTGGTGCCGCATATAGATTATTTTGAATATATTTTATTTATTCATTTATTTTGATAAAAATTTCAAAACCGTTGACATATAATTTATCTTTTCATTTATTTGAATTTGTGTAAACATCCATAATTTCAGTTAAAGACACAAAATGTGAATTAAATAGAAAATAATTTTAAATTGAAATTTTGTAATAAAAATTGCAAAATTACTATTTTTAAAGTACTATGCGTATGCATATTTTTTACTTTCCCAAAATTTCAATACTTTTTGACGTTAGCGTCATGAATTCTAATAATCATTTCTTTTGCCAGTGATCACCAATTTTTGATTTTTTTCTATGCTGCTGCGTTAATACAAGATAAAATCAGTTGTTCAAATTTTCAAAAATTAGTTATGTAGAAAGCAGATACGAAATAGAGTTTCGGAGTAATGAAATTATAACACTTTTAACGTGTTTTGACGTGATTGAGATGATTGTCAAATTGTTGATGTTCTGGGAAAGTGACCTTATAAATAATAGCCGCTGCCGATAGTACGCCGACACACTTAGACCGGTAAGGTCCATCGTCCATTGTGATATGGTATGGAAGTGCCCTTATCTGTGGCCTTATGTGGGATATGGTATGGAAGTGCCTAGATCTTTTTTTAATTTTCAATCTTTTGCAATACACTAATTCAAAGTTACTTAACCAACATTACTAAATTTGTGTACGTAAATAGTGAGCCCTAAAATGGATGAATTTATTTTCTATTTTTCCTTGATGTTGCTAAACTGAATATTTGTCTTTACTTGAAAAACGCCTCTAGAGTGAGAGATGTATAGTAATTATCAAAATACAATTTGTAGTCTTGATTTATAGGCACATGTCTCATAAGTCTTATCACAACATTTCAGGCTCAAGCAACAGGATCAGCCTAATTTTTTAATCTAAATTCTGAATCGTTTTCCATGCCAGTATACATTTAGAAATTATAGCAGAATCCCGATACGCCACAAGGATTATAAAATTTATTTCCCAATTTATGAGGCTTGTTTGGATTGTAAAGTCTGAGACCAGGACAATTTTTTTTTATTTGATTAGGAGATTTCCCCTATAAATCTATTAGATAAAAATTTTCAAAATAACGATTATTTTATTTTCATTCACCATTACATAAATTTAAATATTTTACCATAAAATAACCTATATCTTAGGAAATTTTGTAAACACGTTTTAACATAATCTAATACAAAATCCTTTTTTAACTAGACCTAGATAATAATGATGTCGATGCAAAAGTTACACGACTTTTACATTGATGTTGCATATATGCATGTGTTGCAAAAATCAATTATGATCTCGACCCTGTAGCTCTTTGGACTCAGAATAATGGATTAAGAATAAATTTGTCGAAAACACAGGCAATGGTTAACGCACAGGCAATGGTCAATGCTTGGTGGCACAGTAAAAAAGCGCTTATTTTTCAACCGAAAGATTCCAGGTTCGATTGTTGACGAAGCAAAAAAAAATGCTTTATGGGTTGACCTGGTACCCTTTGTAATTGGGATAAAATAAAATGACAAAAAATAATTAAAAAAAATAGTTAGTTTTTTTGTGTAACAACAAAATCTCCCACGAGTTAATCGACATAAATCATTCACTTGTACAATTTTTAGAAAAAACCAAAAAAATTTGATTATTACTCTCAATATAACTCTAACGCGGAACTATCATATTAACGTAATTTCCATAAATGCTTTCTCTAAGCTTAGATAACTAACATTCTGTAATCTGGAAATTAGTCAAAATATAAAAAAGAAATCAATTTTTTATTAATCTACCCATATTTCATGTACCGTGATGTATTCTATGTTGGAATGATTGTAGGATAGTTATAGAGATTTTATTTTTGAGCATCCCACTAAACTATTTGAATAATTTCAAAATACATATTTTAAAATTTGAAATATTCAAATCATAAAGGCCTACCTTTGCATTCCGAAAAAGAAAATAGCCGATATATAGTTTGACTGTAAATGTATCTGTAGGCTCGTTGATAAACTAAATGCATAAATAACTATTTTAAGCTTTACTAACTTCCTTTAAAATACTGTAATATAAATTCAATTACGTATTTCAAAATTTCACTTTAATTTAATAATTTTAATTATATAAACATTTTTTTTAGATTTGTTACACTTTTTATTTTATTTTATTTAACTAAATTTGTCATAAATTTCAATAATATTATACTATATAATTAAAGCCTGATGCCATACTCTATTAATTTTACAAATATGTATTATTTTTTTTTATCTTTTGTAAATTAATATAAAAAATATTAATTAAAAATTTCTGAAAACTTTTGTAGGTATATTAAATTGCATTCAATTAAAAAAAAAAAGTTATCTTTTTGACGTTTATTTCAATATTTTATAACATTTTTTTTTTCTATTTTTTAAAAATAAAAAAAAAAAATGTCAGGTTTGAATATAAAAAGATCTATAAAAAGGATAAATTTAAAAATGTTATGATAGTAAATTTCTATTTAGAAGTTAACTGGATTATCAATATATTCCTTATACTGTTTAGAAAAATTTTACTTCAATTTCGGAGTGGACCTTTCTTTTAGGCCGATATACTGCAAAGAAAATATATAAGAATTTCTATGTTCACTACATCTTTTCAATATCAACAAAATGATGGTTTGTAACGATATGTACCATGCTTTTCGTGACCTAATCGGTTGGAGCATAAAAATGTATTTCAATTATGATGTGGTAGTCACGGGTTCGTTTCCCGTAAAAAACGAAAAATACACATTACTAAAATTACCTATATAAAATAAATATCAATATTCATATTATCTCATACAACACCATAACCAATAATACAATAAATAAATATTGACAAAACACTAATAATAATTACACATCTCACAACAACAGATGTCAACAACAACTGATCTGAAAAAAGTGACGTGACGTATCCAGTAAACATAATAACGTCAGGACCGGATCAAATCACAGTGACATTTTGCAGCAATATGACGTCATCTTACCACTTAGGCACAGATAGCGTTATCGAAGTGATATTTTACAGTAGGCCAATCCCCTACTTAAACTGTATGTATAAAGAGATTAAAAATGAAATTAAAAATTGCCTCAAAAACAGAAATGATGAGCAATCGAGTACGATGAAAATGTCAAATACAAGTCCGATGCTCCCAAGAATAGTAAGGAAAAAAATTATATGTGACGAAAAATTAGGACGCAATTACAAGTTATTAATGTCACAAGAACGTAATTTCTTGCTAAAATCTACACAAATAGTAATTTGGTTAAACCTTACGTTTGCTCTTGCTAGACAGTAATGTAGGAATACTTTGTTTAACAGCTCACTGTCTCCATAACGAGAAAATAAACTGTACCAAAGCATAATTGTTGTTCAATAACAGCAAATATAAATTCAAATAGTGCCACGATGACTAATAATGGTAATCAATTAATATATGATGGTGGTTCAATGATTAGACCAAAAGTCATAATTAGACTAATGATGATAATCATCAATAACAATGAGTAATAATAATAATAATAATAATAATAATAATAATAATAATAATAATAATAATAATAATAATAATAATAATAGTAATAATAGTAATAATAATAATAATAATGAACAAGTCAAATGCAAAAGAACTTATCAGTAACCGTAAGATGACGATCAAGGCTTTCAAACTCGTTTTTACATTATTTCAAGTCATTTTTTATATATAACATATGCCTCATTATTATCTTTACTCGATATTGATGATAGCAATGTAAATAGAAATAATAATAGATAAATTTTTTTTAATCTCCCAATTCACCAATTAAATTTATCTAGAGATAATCTTCCTATTTTATATTATTGCACTATACTCTATTATTGTCGATATCTATTATAATTATATATTTCAATTCTAAATTTTGTAATCAAAATTTCTAACGATAACAATCTATCGTTTAGTATTGTGTTTTTTTTGTATGTATTGCCTTTTGTTGATTTGTCTTTTTTTACAAATTACTGCTTTTACAATTTTTTTTTACAAGTTTTTGGTTACAATTTTTTCTACTGAATTTTTTTTTAGAATTTTATATTTATTACAAATAGCTATGTATTATTTATTAAATTAATATTACAATAGAAAAAAATAAACAAAACACAAAATTTAAATTGATTTATAGGTTTTGTGCATTATTTTGTTTTAATTTAAAAAAAAAACGTATGTATCTAAATTGGAGGAGTTGGAAACATACATTGTAGTAATCGAGATGATAATGTGTAATAACTAGTAGTGCTATAAGTTGTTTAAATGGCTTGATAGTGATATACTGCAGTGCTAAGGTAAAATGACGCTTCTCCATTTTGGTAATTTTGAGTAATTAAACCAGATCGTGTTTTTTTAAATGCAGTTATGGGATGTAGCTTGTACACCAACCATTCATGTTAGCAATGATTGAGATTTCAATATTGTTTATATACGTATTTTTGTTTGGAAATATTGAGAAAACGTGGTGCAATTGTTTTTTGTATAATTTATTGCAATAATCTAGTAATACGTAGTTTTTCATAATTTCATAAACAACATTAGATTTAGTCTAAAATAATTAAGTAAAACAATTATTTCTACTACTTATTAATATTATAATAATATGTTATTTTTACTTTTTTTATAATTATGTTATTCTAGGTTCTTGCTTTAAATTTTGGAATTATTTTCACAATAATTTACTTCCAATAACAACATTGACAAATATGGTGATCCACTCCTGAGAAATGTTAACTCAAACACTCCAAAGTATTATCAACATTAAACAGATCAATTTGATTTGAAATGAAAAAAAATCTATATAGCTAATTGGAAATAAAAAAATGTTTGAACAAGCTACAATTTCATATTTCCGATAAAGTGAATAGCCCTGACAGCTAGTGCTTGTAAATAAATCACAATTATACAAAATATTTTAAATTATATTATTCAATTAAAAATAATAATATTAATGAAATGAATCAAAATTTTCAACAAAAAAGTTTTACCAGCTGAAAATTTTGTTTATTATTTATAACTCACATACAGATTTATTTTAAATCTATACAATAATGAGTTGTAAAACTAATCAGAATTAAACTAGGGGTTATCTAGGTAGTACTATTACAATTACTGATATATTTCAGTAATTTTGGTGAACGGAACAATATACTTAACCTACTATATAGCTAGTCAAGATTAATAGAATAATACATGTTATTAAATGCTCCATATGTATTCTATTAATATTGGTACCTAGCTATCTATTTTTTTTTTTTTAAATTATCATGAATATTTTTTGTAAAAAAATGTAAATAGCTGCTATAAATGATTAAATTGATAATAATACCTATTATTAGTTTACTTCTATATTTCAATTTTTGTTTCAATATTGAATTTGTAATATTAATTAAATAGGTTTTTGATTGAAACACGTCCCAATTTTAAAATATGTTAAATAATTAATATTATATGAAATAATTTAAAATTATATTTTCAACTAAATTACTTAATAAATTCTAATAATTTTTTTATGTAAAAGATTTCTCAACAATAATCTTTAAATTCTTTCACCAGAATACTAGTATACTCTTATGGAAAAGAACATTTTAATTTTTAAATATTGACGAAAAAATTTGTAAAATTTTTAAAATATCTGAAAAAGTACTCTCAATTAATTATCTACGAACACATCAGTGGCGTTGCATGATATTTTCAATTAAGGACAAAGCACTTATAGTTTTTGACTGACAGAAAAAGAGAGGTATTTTCTTTTTTAAAACAAAATTTTATATTTTTTTTATTATTATTATTTATTTCTAAAATTCAAAGTTTACAATAATCAGTTTTATAATTATTTTTAAATAATATTTTATTCAAAAGTTTAGTCGATGTTGTCTCTGGGTATGTATTTTTTTTTTTTGAATTATTAAAATATAATATAGTTTAATTAAATACGGATATGGATTTTTTAATTGTTCGTTTGTCAATTTGATTTAATACTATATTATTGAAGTACTAGCTTTGTAACCCGCCATAAATGACGGAAGCAAAAAAAATTCTAGCATTTCTTCCTTCATTGTAGTTTTCATTTCAAGTTTAACAAAAATATGTATTTGCTTACTAATTTATCAATATCATACCTTTATTATAATTATTAGAATGCTTTTAATTACCATATAAACAGAATATTTGTAGTAAGGTGCAAAATTTTCAATTCCCTATTTACTCGATCATTTTAACGTCATCTTATTTGTCATCCTTCGAAATTTAAACATATATTATCCTAAGGCCTCAATAATTCTAAGTAATCAATATTCTTAGACATTCTATTGTATTCAATTAATTATAATATAAGTTCCGCCCTATGCCCCACGGATGGGGTTGCAGGACAATGATGATGATAATATAAGTTAGTCAAAATGATAATTTCAATTTAAATTAATATAGAAATACTAAATTCAAATAATATTCTTAATGAAAACAAAATCTAACTATATAATATAAACTTACAATAATTTTATATTTTTACAATTATAGCAACGTTTTACTGTAAAATTCAAATTGTAAAATGAAATTAATTAAGACATAATAAAAGTAAAAGGTTCTATGGCGCCATCTAAATTTAATACTTCAAGGACATGACAATCATTATGTAATGATGGGCAAATGATCCAGATAACAGATGACAGATGATAAATGACAGATAACAAATGACAATTGACAGATGACAAATGACAAATGACAAATGACAAATGACAAATGACAAATGACAAATGACAAATGACAAATGACAAATGACAAATGGCAAATGACAAATGACAAATGACAAATGACAAATGACAAATGACAAATGACAAATGACAAATGACAAATGACAAATGACAAATGACAAATGACAAATGACAAATGACAAATGACAAATGACAAATGACAAATGACAAATGACAAATGACAAATGACAAATGACAAATGACTAATGACAAATGAAAAATGACGGTTGACAGATGGCATATATAAGCAATAAAAAACAGATACTATGCTTATGACAATTACATGATGTAACAATTTGTGTATATATTTCAATTTGTATATGTGTTGGAGTATTCCGTCGACTTTACAAACATTCAGATAAATGCAGAAAATTATATAATATATAATAACTATGATATATATTAGGAATTTTTTTGATTTTAAATTTTATTGTTTCAAAAGCCTATAAGCTAATATTAAGCTCACTTTGAGATATTTTGAATAAATAAATAAATAAAATAATAAATATTAAAAATATAAAATATCACAATAAAATAACAATAATTTTTTTTAAAATTTAATTTGTATTCAATTGAGATTCATACAATGAAGTGGCTGTAAATTATATAACTCGTACTACCCTCATAAAGCAAATATTTTTAAACTCTGCAAAAAATAGATATTTTCATTTTGCAAACAATAAAAACAAATTAACCTAAATAACTTCTACTAAAAATAAAACTTGGGATTTTGGCATATGTATTGATCTTATTTTTGTGGTAATTTTTTAAGATAGGCTTACTTGAGTTACTCCTAATAAATAAACTAAAACCAAAAAAAATGGAATGAAAATAAAAAATATTAATTAAAGGTTGAGCTAGAAAGCATTTTTGGACATAATGTTGCCTATTTTAGAAAGGAAAGGAGTGTTACTGAAAAAAAAAGAAAAAGGAAGAAGCAAAGTTTTGTGGGAAAGAACGAACAATGTTGTTAATATTAGTCTTAAACCTCTGTAAGTCATATATAAAAAATCGTTTTCTCATTGGGAATGCTTCGATTTGGGTACGATTCCATAATCGAGATGTTTTAACTATAAAAGAATTTTCATAACCGGACTTACACAATCTCCGGATTTTCATAACCGGAAAAGAATTTTCAGAACCGGATTTCCACTGTGAAAAGGTGGGTACTTGATGCCTCTCGGGTTATGCGATGGAATTGATTGAGAGGAGGGAGAATGACTTTATTTCCTCGGAACAAGTGCCAACACCAAGTATTGATATCTATAAAATAGAGTAAGTGCTCCAAGAATACGACGATGACCAAGTGGTATAAGAGATGAAGGCACTTTTATGTCGTCTACAAGACGAATGGAGCAATGTTGAACTTTGTCCAAAAAATGTAAAGCAAATTTTGGCGCACCTGCCCATAAATTTGAGTTATACTCGAGCATAGGTCGTGTATATGCTTTATAGACATTTAAGAGGTCTAGAAATGAAAAATCAGTTTTGCAGCTACTCAGGTCTTTAATCTACAAGTCTTCCAAAGAACTGGCTCAAATGCTGTTAACTTGTTATTAACAAGACAGCTTTTGAAGTGTTAAACTCGACTCTGTTTGCTTTACCCCAGTCGACAATTTTGACTAGGTCTTGATTGAACGCGCCGACTATCATTGCTCTTTTGAAGGTGGCTGCGGAAGCTGTAGCATTAGTTTTTTTTTAGAAAATCATACTTGTCATCTCCAAAACTATGCATTAGATTAAAAGTTAATTTGAGAAGGAATGAAAATGAGAAATAGGGCGGGTGAAAGGACAGAGCATTATGGAACACCAGCATTGATTTGAAGTTGGTCGGAAAAATAACCGTCAACTATTGCGTTGATTTCTGCCAACAGTTTTAGAATTTATTATTGATGTGTCAAAAATTCTTAAGAATTTTTGATTGTGATCATTGTCGTGTTTTTGAAGTTTACGGAAAGTACCATTGTCAGAAATGAACACAACGATAGTATATGACACAATATAATATATGAACGGTACGTCCCTAATAGACATGCACCGAAATACTATAGATAATAATATTAGAAAATGTATATATTTTCAATATCATAGCACTAATGATTATTTCCAAAAAACAATTTAAAATTTTTAATTGCATTAGAAATACCTTTCTTCATATACGGTTCCATAAAATCATGTTACCCATATAAATAAATTCCATATAATACAATATAATATTATTATGTATAAAAGATATGCATACATTGATAATATTTTTCATCTTGTTAATATAGAAATTCAAATAAAATTCCGTAGTCCTTGAGAGAAAACTCTCAACATACGAATATTTATTTAGAATTATTCATCAAATTAAAATGAAAACTATTGTACAGTACTACTAACAATAATAATATATAACTAAAAATATATTTTATTATACACATATAAATATGTATGTATTCAGAGCCGTTCAAAGACAAAATTGAAGCCTCGAGCATTTAATATTTTTGATGCGTTCCTTTGATATTAAATGTGAAAATATAAAGTCAATATTGTACAATTATTATTTATTTGCATAACGTAAATAAATTTATCTCTTTCTAAAATTTAATTGTAAATTATAACTCTTTCAAATATTTTCAAAATTATATTCAGAATTTTTATGTCCAATAGTTTATTATATTTTCAAGTGAAAAACTAACAAAAAAAACAACTAAACTAGAAAAATTATTTTGGAAAAGTACGTGACGGCATTATAAATTTGTTTTTTTTTTTTTTTTTAAAATTTAGTATGACTAAACAACCCAAAATTCAAATTCACATTTATTATATTTAGCTAAAAACAAAATTCAACGTGATCTATGTTATACAGAGCTGACAAAGCTTAATATTATGGAAACAGTTGTTTGTGTCAGAGAAGCTACTGTACCAACTGTCTCTACTAGAAAAACTTAAGATTATGATAATTTGATATTATTCTGACCAATTTTACAAAACTCTGCCTAACCTAAGCGAAAAATATCACCACTACTACCCAAAATTTGAACTAAAATTCTAAAATCTCAACCAAGTGCTATGATACCAAGTTAGAAGTATAATTCTAATATTTCTAATAAGTATCGATGTTAATATGCAAACTTCACTTACTGTCCCTTACTGTCAGTAACACAGTCACTTACCTTGTACCAATGTAGAATATTTTTATTTTTTAAGAGAAAAAAACAAAAATTGACGAATAAATCACAATAATTTTTATATTTCATTTTAAACATAAAATGGGTTTATGAAAATGTCCATAAAGTCAAATAACGAATCAAGTTTGTTTTGAATATCGAGTAAAGATTTGTTAAAATTGTATAGGCAACATTTCGTGCCATGTATATTGTTCAATCATAACATTTAAATTTGTAGAAATAATCAGATTATATTTCAGTATCACCTTGAATGATATTAATCCATTTTGATAAAAAATACAACACGATGAGAACATACATTCACAGTCTCTGTGATATTGTTATCTCCTAATTTAGTAACATTAATAACACTTGTTAGAATTTATTTTTGTCGAAAAAGTATGACCGAACTTAAAATTGAATTGAGCAATGAGTTATGTGCAATTCTGCTTTTAGTATACTAACCTCTTTTTCACATTTCGTTTTTAATTCAAATGAACTAATCTGATCGATTTTTATTTTTAAGCTATTCTCATTAGATTTTTCATTGTTTAGCAATATTCTCGTATATTTTTAACATAATTTTATCTCATCAACTATAAATTTTCTACGGCTTTTTTATAATTTTTATTAATGACGAAATTTATCAACCCAAATTAATGAATAGCATTTCGGAGCATTTCGCGTATGTTGAGAGAGATAGAAGCAATTGATAAACATAATGATAACCCAATTTCATAAAAACACATCATGATATGGTAACTATAAAAAATCTAGCAAAAAGACAACAACCATTTGATGTAAGACTTTCGACAGATGCTGAAAGAATTAAATCTCCCAGCGCACGAAAACTTCGGTGAAAATGATTTACACAAAACTTTAACCATGAACTCTCAATAGACAAAATAGACCTGGAGAAACATAAAAATATCACAACTAGCAATAAACAGTATCAACTTTTGCGGAGAGAAAAATAATTCAGTAGGATGCGCATAAATCCACTCTGCTTTGAACCAATTGTTTGCACCACTAAATTTGATTTCTCCCGTTTCTGATATATTTCAAATGCAAAACTAAAACAAGTTATTTGGGCTGAAAATGAATTAAGGCAACAAACAACCTCGGAAAGAAACGGTCCATTACACAATTTGCAACTTTTCACAAAGAACCTCTTTATGTTCGTCTCCAACTTACTTAACACTGCACTATCATCTTATTTTACCTCAAAATCCCTTTTCTTCTTACCCAAACTTACAATAATTTCGTCAATTCGTTTCCTTTGCTAGTGTTTGGGTAGTGTGAAAAAAATATAACAGCAAAATCACGATAGTTTACTCAATCAAATCAAGTAAACAAAATACATCATTCAAATCTATCACAATAAGCCCATTTCGGGCTGCGGTGATATAGGGACAGATCCCCTCCCGGAAAATCTAAATCTAATCTAAATCATTTAAATCTAAAAAAAGTAAGATAATAATAATTGAGCTGGCTTGTTCTATAACAACAATAACCAAGTAGCTTCACGTAGTCCAAATTCTGTGTTATTTATGGATGCTTTTAATCCACCATTGACGTCATCCGATTATTCAAATAGTAGGCGATCGCTCTTATCTAGCGAAACATCTTTTGGTGAAACTGACCGTGATGATAATAAATACAGCAGATATTAAGAACTATATAAGGACTCCAGCTGAAATATTTTCCCACTGGTCTAGAAAATTTTATGCTTCATCATCTTGACCTCGCTGGAGAAGAATTGTGTTTTTATTTTTATCTGGTTTTATAATATTTATTATAGTTATTTTTTATCTAATGGCACATTTTGGTCGTAATTCTATTAATAATAAATCCGATTACGTAGATAATCCTAAACTGATGCATGTTCAAAATGAACATTATTAAATTACATAAAATGCGGATTTAATATTAAAAAATAGTTCTCTTCAACGGCTAAATGGACAATTTACTTAACTTTGACATTTTAGTTTTATTTGTAGAAAAATTCTACGATAATGGCTTCTTTTACGAAAATTATTACGTTGATAGCAATCCGTTATGGACACGTTTACTACAACAATTTCCTAACCAAGCAAATCGAAAAAAATATACGAAAAAAAGCATAATTAAGCGATCTAACGAAGAATGGTAATAACGGAAAAAATATAGGTAGACTTTAATGGGTTCAACTCCCACACTATCAGGAAGTACGAGAGGTTTTTGGTTTTGATATTTGTCATGGATTAACTCCTATCTTTCTAAATTAGACAATTTTAGACTGACTCACAAATCTAAGTAACAATTAATATTATCTTGAATAGCACATCTCCAAGAGCACATCATCAGCTGCCACTACCATTTGTGACATATAATTTTTTAACCCAATTTTTCCATATATAATATCTAGTAATAGTTAAATATAATGAAATTAATGATCTTGTAACAATTTAATCAAAATATAGTAGGTACATAAATTATATATTAGTAAGTTTTCTTTTTCACATTTGCATCCCAAAATTTCATTAATTTTAAAGGTATGTACTAAGATTACACCACTTTTATCCTGCTTTATTCAATGTGTTATGTATCTTTTTCTACAAAATAAATATTTTTTTAGAATTTCTAAGCCTTCGGTTGTATACCCTCTTCTGGTCAATTCACATGTGTACATATTTAAATATCCATAAATTATATTATGTACATATATAAAATAAATATAATAATAATATACTTTTATTACTATTATTGCATAATACTTAAAAAATAAACACATCATAATACACACACATCCTTATGCATGCACAAACAAAAACAAAAATAATTTTTTTAAAATCCTATCTTATTGAGGAAGTTGAGTTATTTATATCTCATGTAAGTGAAGTAATTACTTAAAAAATTTCATAAAAAAAAACAAAATATAAATTAAGAAAATAATATATTATAAGTTTATATTATATAATATTATAATAATAAGTATATTATATATGTATATATGCCTATGTATGGAAACTTTTAAAAGGTTTTTCTTAGATAGTTAAATTTAGTTTATATAACTATACATTATATATTTTTAGAGTATCAACACTTTATTATTAAATATATATTATGTGTATACAACTTACTTCCTATTTTTATCTTTTCTTTGTTATTTCAAATCTCATCATCATAAGTCGTATATTTATTGTTAATGTATAGTATATATGTATATTGTGTACTCATTTTATAAGTTGTACTCTAAAAATTTTTTCTATAAAATGGTATTTTTCTTAGGTATTTTTCTTGTTGAACTTTCAAAATAAATAAATTTAGAGATGAGAGGTGTTTGGAAGTAGCAACAAATGAAATAATTCTCGAGTAAATTAAATAGATAGGTAAGAAAGTAAGTAATGAAAACATACGTTAAATTAATCAATTTTAAATGAAATATTTAATTAAATTATATATCTAATAATAAGATTGGAATTTAATTATGATAATAATAATATTGTTATTACAATATTTATTATTGTACATCAAAATTTTATTTTTCTTCTTTTAATAGTCAAAATTCATTAACATTGTAGAGTTTGTTTAGACAAAAACAAAATTGAAAGAAAAATATTAAGTTAATATATATATTTAAATTAAATAAATATATTTTAAATTAAGTTTTAATATCTGTAGCAACACAAGTCAAAACCGCTTATGCCTGATATTGATGTTATGAGTAAAATCAATTTTAAATTTTAACCCTTAACCATTGTTAACCACTGTAAGTGGCACAGCGGCTCTTATGTAAATTTCATATAAATAAATGAAATGCAATCAATATTATTTTTTTGAATACGTTTATTCTTATACATAACAAACATAAATTTTTTTTTTTTTAAATAACAAAATTAAATCTTTATATTAATTGTAATATTTTAATTGCCACAAGTAGCTATTGCAAAGAATTTTTGCATGGTCAGTACATGTTGTCACATTTATTGCACACCTGAAATATTTGCCTTTTGATATTACAGAGATGAGAGATGACATTCATGACATTTTCTTAGGAAGCCTTCTCATATTGAAATTTATATTGAGCCGCAGCGGCGTCATGACATTGTCTATATGTTTATAAAACTGATTTTGTCTTCTATCAGCACGAAGTTTATAAGGATATGTCGAATTATTTAAACATTATTATTGGGTTAATTGAAGATTATTTTATTTATTTATAAGATCTTTATTATGGGGGTGGGTTTTGTCAAGCCCTCATTCTTTAAAGTTTTTTACATAATTATCTTTAGTTTATTTCATTATTTTTTTTTAACATAATTCTATTTTAAATTTAGATTTTTGATTTACTTTTTTTGTTTCTTTTTTTTGTATTTTGATTTCAAAATAATTTTTTTTTCCTCTTTAAGTTTATAATTTTGATTTTAGCCTAGCTAGTTTATATTATATTAGAAAAATTAAATTTTTTTTATTGGTGTTTATTGAATTTTATTATATTTTATTGAAAATGTCAGTTTCTCTAAGGAATGCCATGATATTAGTTGTTGCTTCTATAGTTACCTGTGTGAGTATATCAAGTCCCGTGATTCCAAGCCTGGCTCTTACATCAGTGTATAAAGGGCAAGTCTCAAATATGTGCTGTATATTGATTGGGGTATCTGGAACACAGTGACATGTGGGCAGTGCGTTTGGGGTCCATCAAAGAGATAGCTGTGGGTGTATCGTGTGTGTCCTATTCGGAGTCTAGTCAGAACAACAGCGATTTTCCTACTGGCCTGGTCTAAACTATGCCATCTGGATACATTTCTTTTGATGTGCCTTAGTTTGTTGGTGAGGGGTTCAATTTCCCAACTTGTGTTGTGTATGTCCCATAAAGTTCGATCACATATCACTTTATAATCCCTGTAGTACCGGCT
This sequence comes from Argyra leucocephala, assembly GCA_963942445.1. Lineage (NCBI taxonomy): Eukaryota > Metazoa > Arthropoda > Insecta > Diptera > Dolichopodidae > Argyra > Argyra leucocephala. The sequence continues at coordinate 65,676,432 of OZ012678.1, read as the reverse complement.
TTGTTGTTCGGAAAGTGGTTCTAAGTCCCGGAGTCCATAGAAATGCTATATGACTTTTACATACCTGCAGCTGATCTTGGGTTGCAATCACTGTTGGGTGTTTTGAGGTAGCAGATGAGAGAGCCTGTAGGCTACTAAGGGAGTCGGTGCAAATTATGAACCTTCTCCCCTCATAGCTTCGGCTAACATACTCAATTGCCCTGCTTATGGCATATAGTTCCGCCGAATCTACTGTTGTATGTTCGTTAAGTCTGTATTTTTTTTAATGTTGCATATATTTAAATGCACGTCCTGCTATGTTATTTTATTTCGATCCATCTGTGTATACCGGTATGTAGTATTTAGTTTGTTTTTGAATAGTTGTTGGTATTGCGTGTTATTTGTTTCGTTTTTTTTGTGTGTGTTAAGATCTGTATCAACGCGTGGTAGTCTAAGCATCCATGGTGGGGTTTTGTGTATTTTTGTTTTATCAAAAAGTTTATTTATATAAATTTTTAGAAATATAATAATATACTAAATAACGGAATTTTATTAATTTAAAATTTGAAATAGCTGAAGGGGCGCCATAAATATGGTTAAGGGTTAAAAATGTCCTATCGGATATGTACTAGTTTTTGGTTCTGGTAATCACTTAAATTATGTTAACATTTTAAATCTAAAAATTGTTTTTGGTAAAAACCGCTTATGTTGGTGTAAGATGTTAATATTAATAAATAAAATTTTGTAAATATCTTAAGTAAAATAAACCGTTTAAACACTCAATAAATTTGAAAATGATATTCCAAATTTGTAAAACATTATAATTAATTTATAAGCTTTTACGACTAATTGAAGGAATAAATTTAAAATAACTTCTTTTAAATGGGTCCAGTACTCCAATTTAATCCCGTCTTTTTCTCATTCTATTGACAGCAACACATTCAAATTATCAGTACCTTCACTCAGCATTATTTGGTTTTTGCCTTCGGCAGTACGTATCGCTTATGTAAGAAAATTATTTAAATATAAAGTTTTTAAAAATATATATGAGGCCATTGGACCAACATTACCAATTTTGTAATCTTTTATAATTATATTTCCAGTATTTATATATAATATTATTTCTGATTTATTGCGAAATATGACTTATTTGAATGTAGGGAATGCTTATTTTGAAGCTATTATCACCAATTGTCTTGAGGAGGATGACAAAACAAATGTTCAGGTTGCCACATTGAGCCATTCTTCTCATTCTAATGATGAATGTTCAGATCCAGATAATGATAATTTAATTCATTCAAATCATAATACTGATGCAAAACCATCATCATAATCGGAAGAAAATGATGGCTCCCAAGAAGATTTAGTTTTTATAGAGCAAAAAGATAATACGGAAATCGATTCAAATTATTTTGTTGGGAAAAATAGAATTAAATGGGCTAAAGAGAAACCTAAAAGAAATACTTGCACACCTGTCCATATTATTTTAAAACTATGTGACGCGAAAAACGTGGTTCGAAATGTAGACATATATTCCGCTTATAGTGTTTGAATTCATTTTTAACGACAAAGTTATAGATATTAAATATTAAAATGAACAAATGAAAAACTTATCTGTCTGTGACTTAAATACAAAACTCCAGGAAGAACTGATTTGAGATCCTGCTCACAACAAGAATTAAAATGTTTAATCGGATTACTGTATTTAAGTCAATTTTCAATTAACATTTTTTCAATCCATTTTGCTGGTGTTTGATCTAACAGGTACTTTTGCGAGTGATCTCGTATTTTTAGCAATTATAGAAGAAAATGCCTAGACATGTTTTCTCCCATTTAATTTCAAAAGTGTATTCGCATTTTTTTTTTACTATTAAATATTTACAAACATTTTAGCTAAGATAAGAAATCATTTATGATATTTTTTATATATTTTATTTATTTTGGAAAACCTTGATTCATCGGGTAAAATGGACCACCTTAGTTCGGCTAATATGGACCAGAGGTCAAAACTACCAGAAATGTGTATAAATATTTATAGACTTTAGAATATGCCAAACGAAAAAAGGTGCGCCAATATGTATATAATCTGATCTCATCAATAATAATCTGAAAAAGCTGCTGAAGATGTAATCAATGAAGAAATTACATTTCTACGGGCGTTCAAGGTTCAACATCTAAACCAAAACCTTAAGGAAGAATGCCAGTGTCTCCAAAAGAAATGGAAAAAGACTTAATTGAATGTATTTTAGAAATGGAAAGCTTTTGTTTTGCTTTCAGACGACAAGATAGATATCAGGATTCTAGCATATCAGTTTGCGGCGAGAAATGGAGTGTCAAATACTTTTTCTGAGGCCTGAGAAAGTGATGAAAAATATTAGCTTTATGGCTTTTTACGTAATCATGAAGACATTGTTAGCTTCCGAGAACCAACAGTAACTTAATGGATAGAAGTAAAGGATTCAGCCTTGAAAATACTTTTAAGTATGAATCATTAAAACATTTACGTTTTAAGGTACTGTTCAGAAAATCTCTATGACAAAAACATCATATAAAATGGAAATCTGAAAATCGCCTTTTTAATGTTGAACAAGTTGTTGCAGCAGCAACATTTTTAATGTTGAAACAGTTGATGTGTTTATAGTTCAACGCCACCATCAATAAATTCCAGCAAAGAAGAGTAAACGCCAAATAGTGTGGTAACTACATTGGCCCAACTTTACGTATGAGTGCTATTGGTATTTTTGTACAAACTTTTCATTTTTCCAAAAAAATTAGGAATATGTAATTGCTTAAAAATGCACCTACTGATTTAAGTGCATCATTTTATAAGCGCGGATGGCTCCAAAATTATATTTTTTACCGAATTATTTGACCAAAGTCTTCCTTCAAAGTCGAAAGTCTTCAGAATGGGATGATCATGCCGAATAAAACTAGATCTTATTAACATTAGATGGGCATAATAATCAACTGATCTTGTTCGATCAAATTGTGTTAATATTGTTTAGTTAGTAAGTTTCCGCCATATTTTGCTCCTATGGTGCAGCCGTCAAATACACTGTCAATTAATATTGATTACTAGTCCATATTATACTCCAAATTTGCGTTTCTGACCTCAAATTGCAAAAAAATTAATATTTATAAATTATTGTTTAAGTATATTCAAAGGTAGAAATATTTCTCGCTTTATTTTTATCTTAAAAATAAAAAAATCAGTAAAGCTGTTCTAACAAAACAAAAAAGTGATTCACAATACCCGATTTTACTTAACTTCAAAAATTTAGTACCTACTAATCTTTCATTATTGTTACTACGCCCTGAATAGGGAAGAAGGAGAAGATTAATGCGGCAACATCGTAATATTATCACCGATTTGGTTGTCTTTAAAGCAATAGAACACCTTTGTTTCGGTTTTTAGCAGTTTCAGTATGAATAACAATAATTGGTCCTACCATTTTTATAAATAAAATATTTTCTCGTCTATTAAAACACAATTATTAATTCAACGAATTCCTTCAAATATTGTTATGCTGCAATGTACAGCACAAATAAATGTACGTACCTATATACAAACTCAGATTTTATATTTCTTATCAAGGTCATACAATATTGTAATCTGCATATTTTGTAACGTATTTTGTGAAGTCTCTCATAACTAATATCTCAATTATAATTTAATGAATTTTAATAACGATCGAGGTTAAAGAACCAAAGAAAGAAGATTTAGGATGTACGTTAGTGTTATTATAACTAGGTATAAATACCTCAGTTATAATTTAAATATTTCCATTTTCATTTTTGGTTTTTCTTTTTTAAATTACTAATTTAAATCTTTTCAGTTTAAATTTCGAAACAATTCAAGACTAATTCAACAAAATGGAATTTTTTATGGAAAATAAAAAATAAACTTTTCACATTCAAATTAACAATCAAATTAATTCAAGTGAAAATCGTTTAGAATTAAATTTTTTTTATTTATTTTCGTTTTTTTTTTTTTTTTTGTTGCTGAATTCTTAATTTATCAAAAGCAAGAAGAAAAAATAATAAAAAAAAAAAACAAAAATTAAAGCGTCTCCTATATAGCTGCTGTAGTACTGTACATGTTTTGGTATTTATTTAAGAAATTACCTTAACCTACTTCCATTTAGAATATTCATATTTTAATTTTTTTTTTATTTTATCAATTGAAAATATATACAATATATATATATATATACATAAACATAGACCTATAATATATATATAATATGTATAATATACAAATATACATAGTGCGCAAGTAAATACATAAATAAAGAAACACAGATTTTTAACGTCATTAGTATTTTTTTTTTCTTTAAATATTTCATCCTTTTTAATAAATTAATTCATATCCTAAAAATATGGAAAGTAAAAGTAAAGTTTGGTTTTTCTAGTTTTTTGTTTTAGTGTTTTTGTTTTTTAAGGAAATTGCAATTATGCAAAATTAAAGAAAAATTCCATTCAGTGTTATATTATATATTATTTTTTTTTTTATGTATATTATAATGTAAAATAATAAATATTATGGGCATATTATATAGTTTGATATTGCCTTGATGTACGTGTTATGATTTTAAGCCCATATAAATATTTTAGTAACAAAATTATTAAAAGCTTAATTTTTCATAATAAGATTTTCAATTTTATTTTAAGTTCGGTGAAAAATGTGATTTTTTTGTTGTTCGACAATAATTCTGACAAATTGCAACTAATCATTCAAAATATTGAATTCATTTAAGTTTTATTCTAGATTCGTCGAACAATGTAAAAACAGTTTTAAAACATTGTTTTTGTAGACCCTATTTTGGGTTCCTGGTCAAAGTAACATTGATATGATCTATAATATAAATATTTTAAAATTTCTGATCCATCTCCGGCTCTTTCCTTCTTTTCGAGCTCCAACTTCAGTAGTATTTATATTCACTGATATTACCTGCAGGTTTCAAATACAAGGTGATGTTTATTAATATAACATCACGCTAGATGGTGCAGTTGGTAGAGCGCTTGTCTTTCAACCGAAAGGTCCCAAGTTCGATTCCCGACGAAGCAAAAAAATGCTTTCTGTATTTTTCGACCTGGTCCAGTACCCTTTGCCATTGGCATAAAATAAAGGACAAACAATAATTGAGAGTATAATCTGGTACTAAATTAAATTAAAATGGAGCTATTCTATTTACGAAGGCTTAGTTCCTGACAATAAAAGTACTTTTTCACATTGAGCTGAGCTGCAAACCACTAATTTAATAAATAAATGCTCGAAATATTATTATAGATATTGTAGTATAAACTTGCAGTACCGTACTTAATTAAGGACGAAAAAGTTATTCTACCTAAGTTTTTTCCAACAGCAAAAAAAAATCAAAAAAAATATAATCAACGAAATTCTAACCAGGTCTCATATTGACATCTCATAAGCAGTACAGTCTGACTCACTAGCCGATATTCATTTTGTTCAACCGCTAGAATAGAATAAAAAAAAATTTTGTTAATGTTAATTGTGAAATGTTCACACCTGAATTTGGAAAGGAAATTAAATATTCAAGGATTTTATTCAAATTGTTGTTTTACCCTTCTGCTATGATTTTGAAAGAATTAAAAAGTTTATTTAATTTATTGTTTTTTTTTTGTTTTTTTTTGTTTTTAATATAGCTACATTTTCTATTTGTTTTTATTTTAATTTTTTTGTTGATTTTATATTCAAGGAAATATCTTCAAATATTTATTATGCGATCAAGGTGTAGTATATAGTTATGAATTTGATATCAAACTTCATTGACATTAGAATTATTATTAAAAATGATGAGTATGAAAGAAGGTTTTAATAATATTATAGAGAGTTCCTAGGTACTTCTACTTTCGTTAAATAATTTTCGAATGATTGTAATTTGTTAGTATCGAACACAATATCATTTGACATCAACATTTATTCAACTTTGGTTTCACGTATAGCTATTTTAATGTAATTTTTCATGTATGATTTTCTTTATTTTCGTATACCATCTCAAATTCGCAATACAGATTCAACATGAATTGCCCACCTAGACCATAGATACTATTTTCGTTAATGCAAATTTAAGCTTCTAGAAATTTTCTCCATTTAATAAATCGGCATTTGATACAGTATAATGCCAAGGCCTTGAATTTAAATAACATAGCCGGAGGCAATTTTATGAAATACCAAAATCATACATGACCAGTAGATGCTCTCGTGTACGTTATGCCAAAGAATATTTAAAAATAAAAGAAATATCGGCTGGACAGTGAAATGTTATTGGCCAAATTATATGTAAGAAATATACCCCAAATTGACAATATTTGCATGATTTGCAATATTTGCAACATTTCAAACTTGAAAATGAAGTAAATAAAAAATATCAACGATGGTGTACGAAACTTAATGAAATCATATGTGAATTGTACATATAAGAAGATTAAAACTATTTGTTCCATCTCAGTCAACAACAAAATAGTACCATATACCAATACAGCAAAGTGGAATGACCCTTAATGCCAAGCTAATATGGAAGGAGTAATTAATAAGAAAAACGAATAGCTAAGCATCAGATACAAAATATTTTACTAGTTAGTTGGACGTTATTCTGAGTTATCAGTACAAAATAAAATTTAATTATATAAACAGATATGAAAATCTGTTTGGACATACCATACGTCCAAACAGACCAATTATGGGATTGTTCAAAGAAAGTAAACCTCAAAATGATGCAAAAATTAAAAAAAAAAAGTGCTTTGTGGAATAGTTAATGTCCCATGATATGTGCTTATAAAGACCTCTAAAGTGACTTACGTATTGGAACAGTCGCGGATATGATTAAGAAACATTCAATAAGATACGAGCAATGACTGCAAACTCATTTGATCAAGTAAACGGCATCACTTTGTGATACTGATAATAATGTCCTTCGATTCAAGAAAACGAAACCCCATGAGCTGGTCATCTAAAATGTAATGTTGATTTAGACGCTTAGAAAGGCACGCAGTAATGTAGATTTGAATAGCATTAAAACATTTTTTTTTATTGTTTTTAGTTTTTTGATTGGTTTGTAAGCTTGTTTTTATGTGTTTGGGTAAATAATGCTAATTTGTTTAAAAATTATAATAATTTCAAACTTTTATTTGATTTTCGTATTTTTCTTATTTTTTAACGCCTTTATAATCAATCCGCTCTATGCCCCACGGATGGGGTTGCAGGACAATGATCATGATAATCAATCTAATAACACATACCTCACGGGTAATCACAGTAAGCACATCTGCGGCTGCGGTGATATAGTTCTTAACAATTTTGTTAATTAGAAATTAAATTAAAAACACAAAAAAAAAAATACTTTTTAAAAACTTGCTTTTTCAAAGGGTAACACAGTTTGAGTAGCAACTTTAAATGTACTAAAAAGGAGAAAATAAATTAGGTAGTTCAAGGTCTGTTAAAAAATGGTATGTGTGTAATTCTAACATTTGACTTCAGGCAAGGAAAAATAATGTTAAATAAAATGTTTGTACGAAAAAAGCAAATATATGAACTGGCCATGAATAAAAGCAAGGAGCGTAAATTTAAACTATGTGCTCATATTTTAAACAGTTATCAGGATTGACGCTCCTACGCTAGTAATAAGAAAAGCAAGAATAATAAAGACCCTTAGATTATAGACTCCAATTATTTTTTTTGTTTTTTTGTAGGTGTTTTTATTATTTCAAGGATTGTTACAATTTACAAAAATAAACTTTTAAAAGCAATTATAATCGCGTCGGGAAATAACGCCGTACGTAATAATGGCATTTGAATGAAAAACAAAGTCTTATCGTAAATCTCTTCAGGTATGACAATATGACTATATTTCCCATTCAAATGCGAAATACGCACATATCGTTTTCTAAAATTTTACGAAATAAAGCCGTATAATAAAATCGATACAAATTCTAGTTTTATAGTAAGTAAAGTGAAAAAAAAAATTGATAAATAAGTGCAGTTTCAACTTTTATTTGTTATTAAAACGTCTATATTCCAGAATATTTATACATATGTATATATTATACATATATGTGGGAGCTCCTCAATTAGGAGTGCCTTTAGAGTTGTATTCAAAATCAAGATTCGTTTTTTCCAGAATATTTGGCGATCAAACGCGAGAGCTAAATGAAGAAATAGTCATAATATGTATATGTGTATTGTGCAAATTTAACAAAAATTCAAGATAAAAAATATTGAAAATTATTTTTTTTTTTAAAATTAAACGGCTTCTATTTGTACAATTAAAGCCATGCGCCAAAAAATGTGAGGTAAAAAGTGAAATAATTATACCATAACCTGCTCTTAATTTAGTTTTAATAATACTAAAAATACCTTAATTACCTAGTCAACTAATGTTTTCAACATTTTATCAAGGTGCGAGATAAATTTTCTTTTTTGTAGTGTCAAACCAAGCAAAACATAGCTAAATAATGTTAATAAAATGTTAAACAAAAACAAAATATTACCTACCATTATTTTACATCATTACTTTAGTATAAATTTTGACATCAACTCTTCCCTTACACAATACTACAAGAAAATAGTTAAATTACTATTTGACTTCGAATAAATATTTATGTGACTTATCTAATATGGCAACCAAATTTTTACATATAGTTATACATTAAATTAAAAACACGTACACAATATTGATATAAAATAAATACCCGATTGACATACTCATACTTTAATTCTAAAAGATAGATACTTGCCTTATTAATAAAATATTGTAAGACATGCTACTATAATAGTGTTGGTTATATTGAGTTATTATAAATTGAACTTGTTCTATATTAAAAATATAGAAAAAAATTACTTAAAGTTCTGTAATTTGAAGGTATAATCATAAATTTTACATAATATTACATAGGTAATTTCATATTAGATTGTATCTGTAACGAGTGTCAGTTTTACAGTGTACTCATTCACATGAGATAAAAAAAAAACAAAATTATATTTTGTACTTAAGTTTCCAAATTTATGCACATTACGTGAAAATAAAACTTTAATATGAGATATGCAATTTACCTATATTTTTTCTTACTTCAATTAGTTGAAAAATAAAACAAAAAAATTAATGTACAAAAGTTTAATATTGAAAAAGAGGTGCTAAAAAAATTTATCGGAAAAATTGCAACTACTGCATTTAACAGTGTTTCATGTACTAAAAATTTTAATTTTATTTTTTCCCTAATTTTACATTAGAGACATGGAAGATATTATAGTATTAATAAAAGTATTAACTTGTATAGAATAACTACGGTTTATTAATTTATTATTACATAGAAAAAGCTATCTTAGAAGCCATGAACTAATAATTTACTATATAATCGTAATAATTATAAAATATTATTGAAATGAACGCAGTTAGCGCAAACTTATTCCTAAAAAGCAGTAAAATTTAATAAGTAGTAACAGATTAATACAGAACAAAAATGTGAAACAACAAACGATTTCTGGATGCTTACAATTTGTTCCAAAAAGTATTAATAAAAATAGGTAAATTTAAAATCAATTCACTTCTAATAATACTATACACTCAGCTGATGCTGTCAATTAAATAAATCTTATATCTTACAACATCAATTCTATTCTGTTATAATAAATTTGGGTACTAGAAATATAAAATTGTCGAGTTCGTATTTTATTTTATGTGATACACAGTCTTGTCTGTATTAAAATTGTCGTGTGTGTCCTTCGGAAACTTTCAATTATTGCATAAGCAAGCATTCAATTTACATTATGGGTTGTATTTTGTTATAATTTTAAAACAAAATCAGTAGTATAATGCTGTGAGTACATATCGAATAAAACAAATGATAACCAATATGTATCCGAGCAAACAATTGCATGACAGTTCAATTAATCGAGTCAGATAGATTAATTCTCAATTAAGATTCGATTAATCGAGAATAGCATAAATTTTGATATTGTTTGTTATTATTTCGCATAAATTTCGATATTTCTACTTAAAGAACCCAACATAACTTCCCATATCTATGAAGCAAAAAGATTCGTAACATAATTTTAATTTTACTCCATTGATTCATTGATATTTATGGGGTAAATAAGTATTACAAAAAACACAATTTTTTTTTCATATAAATAAAATTTTGGCGTTTGAGCAAAAGGACAAAATATCTAGAAATATGCGGCGTATGGATCAAATTGATGGCTATTCTATATATCAGTAACTGAAAAAGCTATCTGAAAACCATTTGGACCAATCGAAAGATGTAGTACCAAAACCTATGGAACCAGGTCAAAAAACAAAAAATGGCGTATGGGGCTAAAGAATATTCAGCCGACGATATATAAATAAGCAATTTATATTACACTCTAGGTGGCGCAGTAGGTAGAGCACCTGTCTTTCAACCGAAAGGTCCCAGGTTCGATTCCCGACAAAGGCAAATAATACTTTCTGGATTTTTCGACCTAGTCCAATACTCTTTCGCATTAGGATAAAATAAATAATAAAAAATAGTTAAGAGTTTTGGTTATCATTAAATCAATAAAATGGAACTATATGCTATTATGAAGGCGAAGTTCACTCTGTATGTGTTTCTATACTCTATTCAAATATATATCTATATTACATACTCTATTTGTGTATCTATACTCTATTTGTGTATGCCAAATCTCTGGGTAAAAGCAGTTAGGGTGTTCACCCCATATACTTGGAATTGTATAAAAAATAAAATATTGTGAAATTTTCTCCGTTCTTTATTATAATAGACAGCGAGCTTAATATCACTTTTGCGTTTCATCATTTTATTAGTACAACAGGAAGCTAAAATCTCCTTTGCTGAAATGTAAAATAGATGAGTACGTTCCAAAAATGCATTTAAAAATAACACCTAATTAGCACAAATCAGCAGAGGATGTCACATTGAAAACACCATTTTAAAAACAAATAAATTATTTTCATCCTGTTCAGGTTGATGTAATAAGTGATGAAGAAGATCTGGCTGAGAATGAGATGACAAATAAAATTTTTGCAACTACTCTATTTGTCATATCATTTTTCAACTATTTCATAGTTTTACGCCTATTAGCAAATGTACAAAATCCAACACAACGTTAAGCTCGACAATATTTTTACATCACACGAACTTTTGTGCCGCAATTCGTTATTTTGCAAGTGGTAAGATTTTTGTTCATAAAATTGCTAGTTATAAATACTTTGTTACATAATATCCAATTTTTCTTTATTATTTCTAAAAGGAAATGCTCGGGATAACCGTACAAATAAAAAAAAAAAAAGACTTGCGTTTTGATCCTTCGATGTACAAAGTTTAGTAATTTCAATTAGATATGACCGTGTATATGCATAGTGAGAAACGAGCCCAATGTCGTAACTTTCACATATCAAATTGTTTTTTCATGCACCAAATGTTCTTTATAATATCGTAGCTAGCCTAAGATCTGATAATTTTTTAAGATTAAAATTTATCAAAACAATAAATTTTTTCTTCTTTATAAAAATTTATTTCTAAACGGTGTTTTTATATTATTCTTAGTAGATTTTTGAAATATTTTTCATTAGGAAAAGTATATCGTTTGATACTGAAGTTTCATTTTCGAAGAATGTAATATTATATCCATTCCTGCCGATTCTTCGTCTCTCGAACGAAGGTTTGGTCTTCCCCCCAGTTCTTGTACCTTCGGGTCTGGATTCGAAGATTCTCTTGGCTTTTTTGTTCATCCGCTCTAGTTGTCCGAGCCACTATAGCCTCTTAACTTTGATTTCCGTGACTACGTCCATCTCATTGTACAGCTCATTGAGTTGGGAATTTCATCTTCTCCTCCAGACCCCATTGTCGTTTTCAGGACCATATATCAGACGAAAAATTTTCTTCTCGAAGACACCAACTTGCAATTGGCAGTGTTCATGATTCTGATCCGTAAAGCAAAACCGGGAGTACGAGCGTTTTGTAGATTTGTACTTTGGTGTTTCGAGAAAGGAGCCTTAACCCGAGATGTTTTGACAAACCGAAGCAGTAACGGTTAGCAAGGGTTATTCTTCACCGGACCACCACATTGATGTCGTTTTTGGGATTAACGCTGGTTCCAAGGTAGGTAAACTTCTGAGCTACCTCGAAATTATATGGGCCGACAGTGATGTTGAGAGGCTTTCTTATTTGTCGACAACATTTATATAGGGGCTAGTATAATTACTAACCTAGAAAATGATGCTAGTAAAAAATCAATATAAAAGTCGATAACAAATACAATATAATTATATTCTTTAGCAATTTAATATTTGAGAAAATTCTTAGAACTGATTTTATTCAAAAAAAGAACTGCAAACAAAGACGTTTTAGTTGCTTGTTGTTACATCAGGAAAAATTTATATATTAATTACGAATAGAAATGTGGAAATGTTTTGAAATGTTTAGGTTTTTCAGGTGCTTATTACACATTAATGATTTCATCAATAATTACTGGTTAATTACTAGACAATTATTTGCTGATAGTTTTATTCGCATAAATTTTCTCCTCAACCTAGTGTCAAAATCATCTGAGTCAAAACAATGACTTCTTCTTTTTTATAAATTTTTGGGAATTTTCACACAATCTTTTGAAGCTTATGAAGTCATGTAAAAAAAAATTCAGTTGGCACTTAAAAATTATTTTTGACACATAAATATAGTAGAATTTTAAAAATAACGTGGGAAAAAAAATTAAATGGATTTATCCTTTAACATGGATGCTTAATAGCTCATCAATTTAAATAGTCAAGTAATTGACAATTAAAATTATGAAGATATTGATATTATGTTATAAATAGCCTGTTAAAATAGCTTTGAATGAAAAAAATTGACTATACGTCATTTAGTTGGTATTTTTAGTTAACTAAATTCACATTCTAATTTTTGGATTATAAGTTCGGACTGCCAAAAGTTAAGATTTAAGTCATAAAAGTAAATTTTAAGTTAATCAAATTTTATTTTAAATTTAATTCTTTTTTTTATTTATTTATTTATGCTTAATACAAACATATTACAATATATATAAGTACAACATTAAACAAACAAAATATAATTTTAAGCTTAATCTTAATCTTAAATTTAATATTAAAAATAAATTAAATTTTATATAAAATAAAATTATCTTAATATTAAAATTAACATTTATACAATTTTGTAATTTATTACCAAAGAATGTTAGAAAATTATTAATTTATACTAACTCTAAGATATCTTATGTAAGCGTAGCTTTTTTTTTAGTTAGAGTGTGTTTAATGAAAAAAAAAATCGATGTGATATTTTTGGTTATTTATTAATATAAACATTGTATTAACAGGCTCATATTTACCATAATTGGTACGATGAAATATTGGACAAAAAATATTTTCCGATCTAAAGCGGTTTCTGTTGCTAATATGTAAGTGGATCACTAACATAAGGAGAATCTATTTCATTATTTAAAACTGTAAATTACGCAGTGCTTGTATAGCTTCAATTCTTTGGATATAATGAGGAGACCAAACTTGACTGGCATATTCAAGATTTGGTCGAACAAGAGACGTAAAAAGTGATTTAAGGACGTATGGATCGTTTAATTCATTCATTCAATTTACCTATTATTGAAATAAAGAAAAAAAGCAATCCAAGGTCGTTAAATTTTCAGTTTTTGATATTTGTGTAAATGAGACTGGGTAAAAAAAAAATAAATTTAGCTAAATAGAATACTCAAAATGAGGTAAATTAACATTTTTTTCTTTTATTTATATTTTTTTATATTAATATTTTTCTTCACCCTGAATTGGTCTCATTCTGTATTCACTAATTCTAAATTAAATTAATTTAACTGAAATAGTTATTTTTTTCTGTTTATCTGGAACTAATAAAAATAATACATATTTCTAGATTTCTTTTAATGAAGGTAGGTAATTATGAATTTATGTTTGAAGTCTTTAATATTCTCTTATTAGAACCTAGAAACCCATTTTTCTTATTATTATGGTAATTTTATACTATCATCAAATTGTTTATTATGTTTCTTTGTTTTTATTATTTATATTTTTTTTTTAAATTGTAAAATATAAAATTATGTATTTTAAAAATTATTATTGTGTGTGCAGCATGTTTTACACCTACATCATTTATTATTTATTATGTATAAAACAAATTGGTTTACGACATTTCAAAGAAAATTCTACTCTCAATTTTCCATTAAAAAAAAAATCATTTTGTTATTGTTATTTTTTTTTTTAAAGAAAAGTGTACATGTTTTAGTATAACATCAAGTAAAATTTGAAGTAAGACATTATAAAGTACACATATTCTTTTTTTAAGTAATATAATTACTTGAAAGAAAAATGGAAAAGATTTTCTTAAATTCTTTTTTGTTTTTTTTTGTGTTTTTATTGTTTTTCTGCCCTATAGTTTTTCGTTTAAAGCTAAAAAAATAATATATAGCTATACATATTATAATGTTATGAGAGATTTTTATTCATTGCTCTTTTCTTCTTTTACTGTCTGTTTATTTGTTTTGTGTGTGTTTTTTTTTTTGTAAGGATTTCTAACTTAAAATAAAATCACTTTTTTCCACGGTTATAATTTTTTTTTAGTGTTTTGTCGACAAGATAGACATGGGCATGTACATACAAATACATTTTTATTTTTCTTATTTTCTTTTTAATTTTTTGATTTTGCACTGTTTTTTTTTTTTGTGTTTTTGTTATGTTGGTCGTTTCGTTTTGTTATTTTTTCATCGTATTTTTATTTAACGAGAACACTAAGTAAAAGAAAGCAATTCTTTCTATAATATTACATGACATGAATTTTATATTAGTATATTTTATTTTATTTATTTCACATCTTTTTCAATTTTATATATATTTTTACATATCATATTTTGTGTATAATATGTAACCAAGTATATGTTATGTATAATATGTTTAGGTATAATATATTATATAAAAAAAAAAACAAAAAAAAAAATTGGTTTTTCGCTGTTTTTCCTGTCACACATGAATATCTCTCTTTTTATTGTTCTTTCTTGTCACACAATATATTTTTTTTTTATTTCTTTATTTTATTTTTTTTTTTTTTCATTTTTATTAATTTATTTTGTTTTCTTTTTACTTTTCATTTCCGTTACGTTCTTAGATATTATACGTTATTTTTCTTTTATATTATGTTATGAATCCTCTAATGTATATGGAAATATGTAAATGTATACATGGATGTTTAACTCGGTGAAAGTATTATGGCTATTGGGACAAACATTTTTTATTCCAACTCTTTTTGAATATGTACGTACAATTTGAATTGTAGTATGATTTGGAGAAAATTATGTCTAAAGTCTTTATTTTATTGTTGGAATATGCTAAGCTCAACTATAAAGAATAATAAAATGTATGTGTGTAAAGAAATGAAAAATAGGGTGTCCCTTTATAAAATTGAATTTGCAAATCTCACTGAATGTTCAAAAGATTGTCAGGTCTCACCACTCGTTTTAAGAATCAACTTAGGTAATATACTAGAAACTTGTTAAAAAAAAACAGAATTAGAGGAATAACTTGTAAGATTGCAACCGATGTAGAGGAACAGACCAATATCCAAAGCAACAAAAAATCAAGAATATTCCGGTCTTGTATGGAATCAATCTTGATATACAGCATTGAAACTTCGCTAACATTAAACACCCTGAACGTTAAAATTTATTTATTTATTTTATTTATTTCAATTTTAATGTCTTAGAGAGAATGAATCTCGTTATAGGCTATATATAATGTTACAATTTCATTTTATCAAATATTTTTGTAATATGTAAGTGTTAAGTAAGTATTAAGTAAAGAAATAATGTAGTCAAAAAATACACAATATTCAATAAAAATTCAGAGAATCAAGAAAAAACAAGAGAAAGCAATAACATAATGAAGTTTTTATATTAAAAATTAACTTTATCAAAAAGATTAACCCAACATTGAAACCAAAAGTTTCAAGTTTCCATTAATAATTCTGGCTAACGACAATATACCGAATATTCTGACCAAACATAATACGCAACAAGAACCTCTAGCTACTAACCGGCGTATAATCTATATATTGAAACAAATCAGAAGGAGGAATAATGGAGTAGGATAGTCCATATACTCAGTAACCTGTCAAACAACATCGAACGAATGAGCTTAAAGTGGAACGCACAAGATAAAGAAAATTTGGTCGTTTGAAGAACACCTGCGGAGGAAAGAAACATAAAACAAAAGTTAAAACAAAGCGAACATGATATGGTAACAAGCAAAAACAGCAGCTTGCTAATGAGTACGATAAAAGTGTCAAGTGGAAGCCTCATGCTTCCAAGAGAAGTAAGGAAAACAAATAAAAAAACAGACCGTTATGTCTTTCTAAATTTTTTTAAACAACTTCATATTTTATAGTGATTTTAAAATTCCCCAAATAAAATTTTATAATGTCCTTCTATTATTGAAATATCAATTTCCGACTCTCGAAAGGTTACTCGATGTTGTTCAAACTCTTTATTATATTGTAAGTTTTTCAATTTCGTAATAACATACATCACACGATGGTTATTAAGTAACTTAAGTGCCAATACTGCGATTTCTAGGAGAGAACATTGACTTTTATATATAACAAATCAGTCCATTATTCTATAAAGTTTGTATATGCAACTTAAGATAGAATATCACATATAGAAATCTCACATATTGACTTGTACACACCAAACTTCTGTAGGCTTACCTAGGAAACATTCTAAATCTCTACCTACGCCTAACTACCGATCGTATAGTTCAGAAAACATTCCCTCCGTTGAACATACATCAGAACGTTGTAGGATTTTTATATATATCTAATTGGGAAACGATTTGTTCTATTGAACCAAATAACCTCTCCCTTCAAATAGTTCCAGCGTAACACTAAAGAGGTCTGAAGTACTCATTTTACACCATTGAAATGCCTAGGTGTTTCAAAACTTCGCTTCCTAGAAATTAATTTTTTTTTGGGAACTGATAAAATGTTAAACATGGATCAACGAAAATGAAAACTATAATGTAAAATCAAGCAAAAGAAGAAATTATGTAAATAATTACAATCTTTAACAAAGTTAAAACTAGAAAATACAGACAAAATGGATTACCAGAAACTATATCGAATTCAAATGATTAACAATTTAAACTTGTTTAAACACAATTATAAATCTTGATGAACCAAGGAAAAATTGTGTAATTTACTCGGATAATAACAAGAAAGTTATATAAAAAAATATATCGCTTGAAATTAACACCATTACAACTAGTAGTATTTTACAACAACAAATAGTTTTGTCATTAAGTTTTATCAATTACAAAAATTATTAACAACAAGTAGTAAAAATCAAAATAAGAAGCATAATTGGACCAGCTAAAGAGAAAAAGACTATAAAAGAAGTTAAGGGCGTATAAAAAAGGTCATGCCAGCAATTAAAAATAGGTACCAAAAAAACTACGTTACATAACATTGATAGTAATTGGTAGAATAACAATATTAATCGGACAAAAACAAATTAATATTAATAAAAGGGGTAGAGAAAAAAATGTGTAAATTGAACATAAACCAAATTTTTGCCATTTTGATAAAAGGGACAGAAAGCATTACTCAGGTAACGGATACTCAAAGATATTTGAATTATTTTAATTTTTAAAATCACTTATATTGTAATGACAAGACATAAAATGACGAAAATGGTGTAAAAAATTTAGGAAGTCACAAACACTGGCATATTCTTTCCGAACCACCTATATTGGCAATTAAATAAAAAAAATGATAAAGTGAAAGTGAAGAGCCCAAATTTTAATTAAAATATCACTAAAAACAAATCCCATAAATCCTAAAAAAGTTATATTTCATTATCGTTACATTAGTTTAGTCAAAATTTTGGAAACAAAAAAAAATTCTAAACAAAACATTTTGTTCAAAATATTTGTGGTCCACCCTAAAATACTTTTTCAACAATATGATATTAAATTGATGGGAGAATATTAGTGGGTAGGTAGGTGGTTTAAAGAATCAAAAGAATTCCTAAAATATAAAATCCGTTTTTAGTTGGCTTTCGTCTTAACTTAGTCATATTATATAGTATGTGAGTAAATCAAAAGTTTTAGGACATAAAAATGAAGAAAAAAAAAAGAAATAAATATAAAAAAAATGAATGAAATAAAAAATAAATGTAAACGTTTTATACACATATTATTTTTTTTTTCGTTTCATCTTATTTATTCTTTTTTTTATGTTATAATTTAAATGTAGAGTGACGGTAAAAGTATGAAATATATTGCATTATATATTTTAGGGCATAAATCTTTGTAAGCGTGTTGCGAGCTTGTTTTCTTCTATTCGATTTGATAATCGATTTTTAGAATTATTATAAATACATTAAATAAATGCAATCCACAATAATGAAACAATGTGAAAACTTTGTTAGAGCCATGCTGCGGATCTCAATTTAAATTTAATTTAAATTTTATTATACGGTAGGAATAAATCCTGTCGCTAATAGATATTAAGATCCGCTTCCTCTGACACTTGCCATTACTGTGGATCTATTATGCCCAATATATTCAGTAAAAGTTAGAATAGGTCATGGAATAGCTAAAATTTAAGCTTGTACCTACAATTGATTCAGCTTGAAACTAATTATATCAAAGTTCCAATACATTTCCACATTTTTGAAGTAGATAGCTGTAAAATGGTATGCCATTTGCAAAAATGACTTTATAACTTTTTTTTCTATGTAAATGCGACTTCATCAGATTTATTGTACTTCCTCATTTATTATTTTAGAATTTCCGGTCCATTTCCCTGATGAACGCTATTATTACTTTGATGATGACAATTGTAGAATTAGACAATCTATATTCCTGGAAATATTGATTTATTTTGCAAGCTATGGCGTCGCAAACAAATAGAATCTGCACCTGTTTGTGTTCGATCTACCAATCTTGATCAGATGTTTGCTAAATGGACCATGAGCTGTTATAATCTATGTTCTTGATTACGCGATTTATTCAGTGAGTACTGAGTTTGAAAAAGACTTGAGACTACGTAAGTCCTTGGAAATTATCTCATATGTTTTGCGAAACTACAAACTCCCACTTGGAAATAATTATTTGTAGGTTCGTATGAACGGGCAACAGTTGGCTCTGATCAACTTTATAACTTAAATAATGGTAATTATCAGTGAAATTATTTTCAAAAGAGCTTGCGCTGTTACTGATGTACGAATTGGATAAGTAAGGTTAAAGGGCTTAAATAGTTAAAAACGAATTGGGCATTTTACAGTTATTACTATTAACAACACAATTAGAGTTATATTTTTGTACCAACTAAGGTCGAATTAGAAATTATTAAATTAAAATGGCGCATTTTATTAGTTATTACGATTATATAGTTGGCTCAGTAAACTATTAGACTGATAGAACGATCTAGAGCAAAAAAAAACAACTCTTTTTGTGTTCAGTGTGATGTTCCGGTCAGTTTTTAGTAAATTGCCGAAAACAGTTATAAATTGATGTTATCTGTTCTGTTCTGTTTTTATTTATTTATTTATTTATTTAACAGTGGACCTGCAGATAAATCTACAGGCTAACTATAGACCCTTTTCCCTTTCGGGATGTGGGTCTTTAGAATATAAAGGTAAAGTAAAAACTTAGTATCTAAGGAATAATGTAAATGATTCAAATGAAAGAATTAACAATTCAGCAAATTAACAATTATTTAAAATTAAAATTTAGAAATGAGACATTTAAGTAAATTAACGATTTAGAAATTAAGTTCAAAAATTTAAAATTTTAGTAAATTAACAAATTATCAAATGACAATTTAACATATTAAAAACAAAGATAAATGTAAATTTATAAAAAATAAAGTATATTCAATTGTAAAGTCTTAAATAATGTAAAAAGTAAAATCATGTAAAAGTATATATATACCTACCATTCGCTAGAATAATAAAAAATAATTTTAGCAAACAGTAGATAAACAAAATTATAAAAAAGAGTAAAAGGTTGATAGGAACTATTCCTACCAAGTAATATTAGTAATTTCATTACGATATTAGTTTATTATCTAAAATGGTATAGATACGCTATATTTCATACCAGATATTGTGATGTAGTAGGAGGTTTTTTATAAGTGTTAAGTGTGTATTGGTATGGAATTGTAGAGCTTGTAGTGGAGTGAAAGTGAATTGAGATGTAATTGTGTTATTTGAAGGGCATTCTGTTAGGATGTGTTTTATGGTTAGGAGTTCTGCACAGTGAATACATGTAGGAAGCGTATACCCTAGGCGTTCTCTGGTAAGTTTGACACCTAGGGCTCGTGGTTTAGTTTTTATTGGTCCTGGAATGTTAGCGTTGGGATTGCGTGATCTGGCAAAGCGATAGGAAGAGTTCCAGGCTGTTTGGCGGAT
Organism: Argyra leucocephala; assembly: GCA_963942445.1. Lineage (NCBI taxonomy): Eukaryota > Metazoa > Arthropoda > Insecta > Diptera > Dolichopodidae > Argyra > Argyra leucocephala. The sequence continues at coordinate 65,655,989 of OZ012678.1, read as the reverse complement.
GTGCGTCGCTTGTATTGCAATTATCCTTTTAGCATGGGCATACGAATAAATTGAACCTCTGGTCAGAGGGCTTTTGGCCGCTATATTTGCTTCAAGGTCTGCTCTGGTGTTTCCATCTATGCCAACGTGGCCTGGAATCCATGCCAACCGCAATTTGCCGTTGTTGTGTGCTATGTAGTTTCTAATGTATGTACTCGCTGTTGAATGGCTTTTTGATTGATCTAATTGAACTGAGACTATCCGTAAATATAATGGCATTTTCATACAGGGTTTCAGCGGCTTGAACTGCTCTGTATATGGCAGTAAGCTCATCTGTCAGAATAGAGCATTCTCCCGGCATGTTTTCCGCCACCAGTGAGAGCCATTCTTGACTATCGCCCAGGCTACGCCGTGAGGTCCCTTTGATCCATCTGTATATATTTCTGAGTGTGATGGGAGTGAATGTTTGAGTTGGATGTACAGTTGTATGTACTTTCCAGAAGGTGCTATGTTTTTGGGGTGTAGAGATAAATGGTCATAGTTAAACAAAAAGATTTGAAAACCAAAACTTCTAAGTAATCCTAAAGCGTTTGACGTTTAATTATCATTATCCAAAGTACCTTCTATCCGATTCTATTCTAAATCTACTGAACAAACTTGTAATTTATTTTGGGTTTTTTTCATTTATGATTAAATCGTGGATTAACTTAATCCCACTAAAAACCATCCTCCTTCTAATGTTCTTCACAATAAAATTGAGTATTCATAGAAAATATCTGCAGTTTTCAGTTTTGATGATCTTACTTTCACAATATTTTATATTCACATTTCGCAAACAATATCCCATTATTGCAACATATTAATTTTTGCAAAGTTACAAAGCTTTTATTGTGACACAAATTTAAATTTTTATTATTGTGACAAAACGAAATTTTGTATCTTTTATGCTGATTATCCACAAATTCCTTACTGGGATAAAAATATTTTATTTAATTATTCCACTTTATAATTTATACGAAAAAGGTGTTATATAATATTATGAGAGAATCTTTTATGCATATTTTTATTTTTTTTCTAAAACATAAATAGATGAACATAAAATGTATAGTATGGTTGAATGTATGTACAAAAAATATTGCTCATCAAAATTGGAACAAGAAGACTTTTTATTTGAGTCAGAGTATTTTATTTTTTTTTTTTTTTGTTTTTTTTTTTGGTACATGTTAGTTGATACTACATAATATTATAAAATAATATAATATTCTTAGAAATAAAATAAATTTCATATTTTTTTTAGAATAGCATGGTCCTCTGGTGTACTTTTAAGTATTTTTGTTACAATTCGGTTAAAAATAAAGCCAGCCAACTAAGATAAATGGTTTTTAAGCCTTCTCCTAAATTTCTTTATATGCCTTAATTTTGAAATTTGGTTCTTCATACATAGACGACATACATACACGCATAATACTGCAAGAGCGGAGGAAGGGGAATGGCATACCACACTAAAATTTATTATTAAAGTATATCAAACACATATAACAGTGTATGGAAATACTTTAACGAAACAAAAATTGTATAAAAAAAAAAACAAAATTCATCAGAGCAGGAAGAAAAGAAGGATAAAATATAAAAAAAAAAAAAATGTTTCAGTGGATTAAGAGCTCTTTAGAACATTTTTGCTTTTTTGTTATTTTATCGTTTTTTGTTTATATAAAATTTTTTTTTGTTTTTATTTATTTATGTTTGTGCTAAAGTAATTTGAAGGATTTTGTGATTTGTAAAAAAAAAACAACATTTTTTTAATGAGTAAAAATATAAAATTTTTCATAAAATTGGATTAAAATTGGATTAAAATTGAATTAAAATTGGATTAAATTAAAAAAAGAAAAAAAAATGAAATAGAAGAAGAGCTTTGTTTTATGAATAATTTGTTTCTAATAAAATGTTCGTGGTATGCAACTGCAGTTATAGATTTGCATAATGTTTTTGGACTGTAAATAAATTTTTCTCTTTTTGTCGAAAATATTATTTTAAAAATTTAGAAATAACTTTAAGTCAAAGGTTATAAAAAATAAGTAACATATTATTAATATTCATTTAGCAGGATGTAAAAATGAGATTCGATAAATGATTTAAGTGACAAATAATTAATTTATAGTCACTGTTATGTAATGTAATTCTTTTACGTTTATTTTAGTTATGCAAAATTTTATATGTTTATGTTAATTTAATTATAATACCTATATCTTTCAATTCTATTGACAGTATGTATATTCCATTCCATGTCTCTGAGTCGTCTGTTATGAGTCACCTTTTTTATATTACTTCCCATGATAACGTTCATTTTTCTCATGTACTAGAATTGCACTACTATGTGGTAGTAAATTTTATCATTTGTGCTAATTCAATAATGTCAGCTAAGACAATCCGCTAAAATTGTGTGTCTTACCTCACTTGTAAAAAAAAAGCACCCAGCGAAATGCAGTGATAATGATGATGATGGTAATCTCACGTCATATTCACCTACAAAATCTAATATCACGGTGTAAAAATATCGGTAAATAATAGATTCTGAACTTAATACGTCAGTATTATCCATATTAACGATCGATTAGGAAAAACATTCTAAATTTTAAATGAATATGCGTCAAAGATTTGTTACCAGATCAAAGACGATAATTTTTTAAACTATACTTATCCTTTGATTTTTTTTGCAAATCTAATGCTACAATTGCTAAAGTTAAGAATAGAAAACAAATAATGGTTAACATGATGAACCATGATTTAATAAAAATTTATGACTGCGGTAGAGTCAGAGTTAACGCAAACTGCTAAAATTTGAACCAAATCTGTTTATTCAAGGTGTTTACTTCACGAAACTCTGATACTGTAAGCATTTTCAGTATGCCTGTGATTCACAAAATAACCAAATGGAACAATCATATTTTTGACATAGCGAAAAGAAAATTAAAGTATTAGTGTTTTCTTAACCCTTATGTGAATGAAGAGGTACCCGGGTACCTTTTCCTAAAAAAAAAAATGTTCTGGAAGGGCTAACGAGCTCAAACACACCGACCAATCATAAAAAAATGCAAATTTAATAATTTTTAAGGTTTTGAATTTTTATAATCAATGGGAATCGGGATCTACCCCGTGTTTTGAAAAACCACCTTCATGAGGGTGACGAGGTACCTGTGTATCTCTATACATTTTGTATGGAATTCTATAGGTATTGCCATTTAATTTACTTTAATTTTTTAATTTACTTTAAATTTTGAATATTATTATTTTATTTTTATTTTATTTTCATACAAAATTTAATTCAAAATAGATATGGTGATTACATAGAATATTTACAAAAAAATTTAAAACTATAAAAAGGTCAAAATTAATTACTCCCGGTGACTTCAAAAAACTATTACATTTTGCTAATGTTGTACTATGTTCACCACAAATTAGTTTGTTGCATTCAACGCAGGCTTTTCTAGTTTTTCTTTGCTTGTGGTTCAGCTTTCTGCATGAGTAGCAACTGCCAACCACTTCCATGCTACCAGTATAGTCTCTCTTTTGTTGGTTGCTTATTATTAAAGGCTGAATTTGTTTTTCAAGTATATCTTGCATTACTGAGAGTATAAATGTTCTTGGATATATAATTTGCACAGCTCAAATGCCAAATTTTTCAGAATTAGTATCCGGCGATCAGTGCTGGAAAAATTTGTATGATGATCCTTATAAATTATATATGCTGCCAATCCAGCAATATCAACCATATTGTAAAACAATATCAGTGGCCAACGATTTGTTCATCGTTTTACAGAATATTCATCCAAAAATTTGTTCATAAATTGTCAACACCTTCTTTCGTTTGTGGCTTGTGATCTTTATTGTTACTACTTCTATATTAATATGTTAATTTTTTTTCTATAATTTATACTTTTTTGTAAAAATTTATAATTTATTAAATTGCTTGTTAACTTGCTAACAAAGTTTCTACTGAAGGTATGAAAGAAAAAATTGAAAAGGTATTGCATTATTCAGAGATGAAAATGAAAAAAGTTTGGTACTCAAAAAACATTTCATTACCAAGGCATGAAAATAACTGTAGCTCGGTACCCAGAATTATTAGACATAAATATAAAAATAGTTTTAATGAAAATAATTCCTAGAATATTAACATAAAATACTTTAATCAAAATATAAATATAATATATATTATTATATATGTTTATTTTATTTTAATTTTATTTTTATTGTATCATAGATTTATTTGTTATCTATAAATGTATATTTATATGTATAATACAAATACGTAAATATGAATATTTACAAACAAAAAAGATTTTTTTCATGCAAAAGATATGGAGGTGCACGGGTACCTAGTCACCCTGATGAACGTGTTTTGATTATCACTTACATAAGGGTTAATATCTATAAATCTAATACGATTCAAGATAAAATGAGAATCACATATTTCGGCTGGCGTTTCTCTTTCAGCCTCAGATTACCTTCACCGCGCGACAAATCGCGCAATTCGTCTAATCGACAACTCAACTGTTCATCCTTAGCTTCTCTTGGATATCGTCGTTTGCGCAGGAACACTTTCTCTTTTTTATAGCTAATTCGTGGCTTGGCTGTTTATAAAAAAAACAAAATTCATAATAATCATGTTGATATTAAAAACTGTTAAAGTTGAGTAATAAACTGTTAAACCATAAACTGTTGTTTTGTTTAGTAATAATTGTTCAATACTGATGAATCGAATTATGAAATTGCAAAATATATTTTCGTTTTATGGTCACGATGAAAATGATTTGTAATTGATTATATATTTTATTTTAACTGGTTCTTATAACCGAAAATGTGATTTATATTTTGATTTGTCATGATGTATATCATTGCATCAAGTATGAGTACGGAAAAAGAGGGTTAAGTACTCTTTAGATGTGTCAGCCACAATAGACATTTATTCTAAAAAAATATACAAACAAATGTCTCCGTAACTTAACACCAACAGGTACTACGGATTATTCATTGTGGAAAACTACCAAAAAACTGGAACAGCCACAGCAGCTTAATCGACCAATATGAACTAATAAACAGCATTGGGCACGTAGTAATGAAGCAAAGGCAGAAGCTTTCGCAGAGCACCTTAAGCAAGTATTTAAATAATTTCCATCAGAAAGCCAAAACGTGGATTCAGAAATATATAATTTCCTCACCACTCCACTTCAAATGGATTTACCAATGAAGAATTTTACTTATACCAAAACCAGGCAAGCCCAGTCAAAAAATTACATCCTACAGCCGGTTAGCTTACTACCGTGCTTCAAACAAAATCAAAATTATTTGAAAGATTATTCTTGAAAAGATTAAAACCGACTTCGGAAAAAAGCAAAATTGTTAATGCTTCAGAGATTCTACAACACAGCATAAATAAAGTTCAGCAATGGCTAAAAAGTGGAGAATCAGGGTGAATGAAGCTAACTCAACACATATCAAATTTACACTAAAGAGAAAAACTTGTCTGGTGGTTGTACTTAATAACTAAGTAGTACCTCGAAAAGAGGCTGTAAAGTATTTGGCCATGTACTTGGACAGGAGACTCACATGGAAAAACTATATCCATAACAAATGAAAGCAACTGGGCTTGAATCTAAGCAAATTGGATTTGACGATTGGCCGCAGCTCGCCGTTGGAAAACAAGCTGCTGAGTTATAAAGCTGTCTCGAAACCGATATGAACCTACGGAATTCAACTATGGGAAGTTGTCATCAACTCAAATATTGCAATACTACAGCGTTTCCAGTCAAATTTATTAAGATTGATAATTGGGCGCCTTGATTTGTCAATAATGATGTCATACATCGTGATTTGCAGGAGGAGATTAGAAGCATAAGCAGAAACTGCCAGATAAGACTAGCTCCACATCCAAATAGACTGGCAAGCAGCTTGTTGGCTACAAGTAATGTAAGTCGCTTTAAGCGTCATAGCATCAGCTACCCAGTAGACAATAGGAACAATCAAATGGAGCCAAGAAATACAATGGAGTATAATGTTGGGATCATGGATGGCTGACCACTGGGTTATCTTATGTGCAATTTACCTGCATAAAAATGTCATACAAACAATTGAATGTCTCCTTCAGAGACAGATTGTAATGTTTCATTGGGAAATACAAAAAAAAAAAAAAAATCACTTATTAATAAACAGCAAATTGATAAGTTGATGCTGACGTCTTTAGAAACAATTTAACAATAAAAAAACCAAGTTTTCTACGCTCATATTTTTATTTTATTTTTGTTCACTTTTGTTTATGAATACACAAACAATAAAACACCGGATATAGCTAGTCATATTAAATAAAATAATAGCTGTAATAAATGTCAAATTCTCAGATCATCTTTAATTCATATAATTTACATTTATAATTAACAGTTATAATTATTTATTAACAAAACCCAAAACAATAGAAATTTCCCTTGAGAAATCCACAAAAAATAATTAAATGAAAATAATTTTAATAAAAAAAAAAAAACGTTCTCTTTCTTTTTTTAATTTAGTTCTTTTGACATGATTTTATTATCATCACCGAAATTTCGTTATCACCGCTAACACTTACAACGCACTCATTCACCACCCCATCCCCTTCCCCACAAATGCTTTCGTTCTTTTTTATTTTTGTTTTGGACTAGTCAATTCAAAATCCGTAAAGATATTTAATAAAAACCGCGGCTTCATTGAAAATTTGTAGTATTTTCTGATAACAAACATAAAACAACATAAATTTCAGTTTTTTTTTTATTTGTTTTTTTTTGTTTGATAATTTTTTTTTTCTTTTATTTTCAGTTGTCGTGTTTATTTTCAAAAGTAACAAGAATAAACAAACACAAAAGAAAAATAACGAAAGGACTAAATAGAAAATGACATTAAGAGGTGTTGTAACAATAGCAGACAATTAAAGTGATTTATTTTGGTCACGTACCTTTAATATCATTTCAATGGTGGGTATAAAAAAATAAGTTATTTTTTCGCATGTATATAGGTACACATACAATTACATGTATGTCTATATACCTACAATTTAGTATGTGTAAAAGTGTGTGCTGAAAATAATTGATAAGAGAAAAAAACTGTATCGAATAATCAGTTATTTGCTTTATGTTGTTATGGACTAACTAAGCCATGCTACTTTTAAGATCGAAAAAAGAAGCAGGGTTTCGAGACTATAGAAAGTTAAGCTAATTGGAATTTTTATTTATAAACGGACACGAGCTTTAATACTAACCTTTTTAATAAAACATTTAATACTTACAAACCGCATTACATTATTAACAGACGCATACAAATTAACAGACAGTGTAAGCAAAAACGGTTAATGTTTGACTGAAACCTCTGGAACCTATAACTAGCTGTTCTGTTATTATTTGATTGTGGAGGATGTGATTTCACATTAGCGATGCGCCATAGCCATTTTTTTGCCATCTTGGGATTTCCACTGTGTAGGGGCGGGCATTTGCGGCTCTTCTTGTTTCGCACAACAGAAGAAAAATATTGGTAGAAGAAATAAGATTGAGTGGGTTAATTTAAACATATTAAACTATTTTAGATTTTTAATTCAAAACCTTTTGTTGTATTGGTCATTGGCTCACTATTTATGTCACATGGCTCTTGTTTTTATAACATTTCCGACATTATAATTGGTATTGCATTATATTTGGATTTCTAGCTTAGTTACTATTAATAGATTCGTTGATTTTTTTTTTTTTATTTCCAGGTTGAAGTTGTTATTCAGTTTTGCAATATTTAATTGTTCTTGTATTATTTCTACAAATTTAAGCTTGAAAAGTTGAATGTAATATTGTCTGTTTTTATATCAATACATTTTATGCTTTCATTATTATTGTTTTTTTTTCGATGGAAAATTCTATGTATTTGCGACGTATTCAGATCTTTTGTACTTTCCCGCTTGTCATCTTAAAATTGTAGGTCTTTGTTCTTGATGGTGAACGCTATGATTGTTTCCAATTACGATTTAATATCAATATTAGAATTAGGGTTTATTTATTCCTGCAAATATTTATGTCTCTTGCGAGTTATGGTGTCGCAAACAAATAGAGAGGGAGAGAGAGGGATTCCGCTTTATTAAAGAAGTTTTTATCTGTCCATCTAACTGTGTTGGAATTACCAATCTTGAAAAGATTTATGCTGAATGTACCATGACCAGTGATAAGCCATGTCAGATGTTTGACATTGGATTTGGTCTTCCTAATTATTTGATTTATTATAGGTTCATCTTAAGTTTGAAAAAGGTTTTAGAAATAGGCTGCGTACGTCTTTGACAACTATTCCATAAGTTTTTTTAGTTTCTGTCCCACTTGTTATCATTTTTTTTTTGTAGGTAAGTGATTTAACAAGCTATGCGTGACTCTGCAATTAACTGCATCTATTTAACAAGAACATCACTGCTTCCTCATTACATTGTATTCGTTCATTTCTTATTTTTTTATACATTGGTAAAGCACTAGGTCGGGGGGGGGGGGGGGGGGGCTCTTATACCGGGAAAGTTAGGCGAATGAAGGTGTTACTGTTCGTCTTAAGCTTAAATAGGTCATAAATATGGAATTGACCCTGTTTGGGGAACAAATAAGATATAATTTGGTTCCACTTCCGGGATATTTAATCTTATAAATCGCATAATTTGTCTGCTGTCATTTAGGGATTTTTATGGTTCAGAAGTAAGCACCTTCGTCTTTAACAAGGTAAGTGGAGGTAATTCAGATTTAATTTCCACTAAATACATGTGCCCATGCCTACGTGATATCTATAAGAAACGAATATATATCTCGGACTATACGATGATATCCAAGAGAAGTAAGATGAGCAGTGACATTTGGGTTATTCATTTGGCTGTGTTTTTTTCAACATCAAATATCTGATCATTCAAGATAATTTTTCGATTTAACTGCGTAACTTATACGCTTAAGCTTAAGCTTATTTAACGAAGAAAGTTTATTTTCCTGAACTGAAAGATAGAATGAATTTGACTGGAGATAGTACCGCTGAATTTTTGAAGCGTTAAACTCGATTCTGATTTTTAAGCTGCTATAAGATATTACCATCAAATGATGGCTGAGGGAACTGGCCTTTTTGGTTGATACAGTAATAGATATAATTTCAGATTTTTTATAAAAGTCGTATGATGTCCCAGAATGCTATGTGATACTTTTTCACTGAAACTTCAATTCTATAATCAAATAATTTATAAGTTTTTGTATTACATTCATAGTTAGTATTTTACTAAATTTTATACTATGAAGCCGATTATAATTTTTTTCCGATCTTCAACGAAGCTCTTTCATAGCTGTAGAGAATTATGTTTAGGTAGGACAACAAAAAATTATGAATGACCGTCTCTTTGAGGCAAGTAAGGCAAGTTCAGGCAGGACAAGACTAATTATCAATAACCCTTGACTATGGTAGAACAAGTTCTGCTATCACAAGACTAATTATGAATGTTCCAACACCCATTTTGATTTTTCTTTGTACTATAAATTTCGGTTATTCTACAAATAACTTCAGCGTTTATTACACAAAAGTAATGCATTATACAAGTTTCAAAAAAAGTTTAATCAACTGACAAAGTTGAGACAGAGTTGCTTACCAAAATTTGAAATGACAAAAATAACCATCCCTAATTAAGGCATTGTGATTTGAATACATAATATTGAAAAAAGACGCACTTCATAATAAATTACAATTTTCGAAACGCATTTAAATCCATTTTTTTAATACTCACTGTGTTATGTACAGTACACTTAAACATTTCTTATAGCAAAGAGCATTGTCGTCCTTCTTATTATTACAGTTTTATTTTATTTTTTTGCTATTTGAAAATATAAACAAGCAACTTTTTCCGTTTTGTTATTTTATTCTAAAGTTTTCTCCTTCATGTCTCTTCTGTTATTATTATTATTTTTTTTTTAAATACTTTTAAAATGGCTATACGAAAATATCCTTTAAATCTTTAACAAAGAGACTACGGAGACTATTTTCTATGTTAAAATCTTCTAAAAAAAAAAAACAAAAAATAACAAGAATAAAAATTTTATAGGAGAAAAATATTAGCAAAACCAAGATTACAGTTGAAAACGAAGGCTTCTAAAAAAAAAAAAATTTTTTTTTTATGATGTAAAAATAGAAAACTTTGAATGAAAAAGAATAAAAGTCTGATTTTTCACAACTATTATTATTATTATGTATGTGCATGGATGACGTTGAAATGATGTAGTTTGCCGGAATGAGAATAAAATCAAAAAATAAAAAATTATAGAAATTTAGGTTATTGCAATAAAGTCTACAACAATGTAAAAAGTGTTCTGTTTAAGTACGATATATTTTAAGGGATTTCTTTTATAATAATAAAAAAACAATAAAACATAACAGAAAAAAAGAGAAATAAAAAATATAGAAACATTTTTTTTTTTATTGTTGAATATTATATACAATTGCTTGGTTGTCTAGAAATGGGTGAGTCCTGTACATTGATTCAAAAATAAAATTATTATTTTTCTGCTTTTATTTTAAAGTAAGAAACCAAGTGGAAAGTACTATTAACAATTTCTAAAATATTATAATATTACTTACCAACTGGACTTTCTTCATTCCAAAATGAATCATCTAAAGTATAGTCGGCCTCTGAAATTAATAAAATTTAAAGACATTCATTAGTAAATTGAAGATATTTAATGCGTTCTGAAATGAATTATAACCTATAATTAAAATAATAATTTTAACAAAGTATTATAATGGCAAATAATATATAATATAACAATTCAATACGAAATATTATGTCTGGTAATGGTAGCTTTTGAAAATAAAATAGAGTTAATAATTGTTCTACAAAACACTGTAATTATTGAAATCGATGATATACTCTAATCGGATTTTATTTACTAGAAAATTATAACATTTTAAATTTATTGAAGCGCAAAAAATATATTGCAAGTTTAAAGTGTAGCAAAACAATTCTTCAATCGTGCCCTGGATTAGTGGGGATTAGTGGTATAGTTTTTTGATAGGTCGGGCTATCTCGCTATAACTAGATATCATTTTAGACTTAATAATTTATATCTTGTAAATGTTTCAAGAGCCCGTTCCTCTAATTTTTGCAACTTTTATGATTATATAGCTCCAATAATTTTTAATGTTACCTTATTCTTTAAGATCGGACAGATTACCTGTTCCAATCTTCGATTTTAGCTTTTTGAAATCGATAACCTTCAAATTGAATCTGTTTTTAATACGATTTAGTTTTAAGTTCAATTAAGTTTTTTTCTAACTATAATATTTTTAATTTTCTTTCAGTCTTCTAGTTATTTCTTTAGTTTTTATTCTTGCTATAATTTTGTATTTAATTCTGCTTATTGTCGTTTATTATTTAAATTTTATTTTTTCATTATATAGTTTTAATTTTAAGCTAGTTTTTTCCATATTTAGCTTTAATTTTCTACTTTACTATGTATGTACGCAACAATATTTTATATTTTTAATGCCTGTATTTTTGTTTGCAGTTTCATTCATCACATATTCTAATGAATTATCCTTTATTTATTCTTATTATTTGTTTATTTAGTAAATGTATATTTTAAGTATTGTATTTTACTATAATATGAATAAATGAATTAAAAATCTAAATCATCTAAAAAATCTAATAAGAAATGGATTTCTGCTGCACTTTCTATTTTAAAAAATTCCAGCATTTATAAAATGTCTTCAAGCATTATTGAATCTGCCACATCAAATGGTACGTATTGCGTGATATGCCAATTATAAACAGAACGTGCCTAACATACGCTTACATATTAACAAAATTTTGAATTTGGTATAGGATGGTACAGCTTGTACAGAACATAAATTGTTTAGATACGGTAGCGACATTTTGTGTCGCCCAACAAATTTCGTCAGTCAGTTTCTTGGTGTTTGTTTAAACAAATTAAATTAGAAACACACTGGGTGAAGAAGTAGGGAGAGTACTAATTTCTCAATCGAAAAAATCCCAATTTCGATTGATGATGGCAAAAGTAATGCTTTATGGGTTTTTCGACATGGGCTACCATTAGGATAAAATAAATGACAAAAAAATTAAGAATATAATTTGGGCAGCAATATAAATAAAATGGAACTGTGCTGTTTCAGAAGGCTTGGGTAGGTAGATACTAGTGATTGTTGACAGTACGCCGACACACTTAGACTGGTAAGGTCCATTGTGATACCGTGGCAACTTTCTTCGGATAAAACTCTACTCTTGTAACCATTTCGAAATTTTTACTTGTTGATCTTTGATTTTATTTCCTTGATATTATTCCTTATTTATATTAACTCACTCTTAAATCAAAATTATAATGGGCTGTCTACTGCTTTTACAGATGACACTGCTTTTTCTTATAGTGGCTCTAATTTAATGGATGTTATAATTAAAACTAATTACGATTTGCACCTTATTAGGAACTGGTTTTCCTTTATTTGTTTCTCCAACCTCAAACATGTCATACTGTGATTCTGTCCTTTGCGATAGTGGTTGTTTTTAAATTGGAAATGTACGCTCTTTCAAATACCTGGGAATTATATTGGATCATAAATTAAATTGGTCTGAAGATACTCATAATTTAAAAAAATATTTAAATAAAATTGTTCGTTAGGGCTACAATTTGAGAAAATGTAGTACGTTAGAAATTTTAAATATACCTTTTTCAATTCCAAGTTGAATTATTATGGTTCAGTTTGTTGGTGTGGTTCTTACAATAACAGGATTCGTCCACTTCTCCTAGCCCAAAAAAAATTACTTAAGAACCATGCTTAATGTTAATCGTCTATCATCTAGTTTCCCACTTTTCAAAAGAGTCTGTATTTCGCCACTCAGACATCTCTATATCTACAAAACTTTGAAATTTTTTTTCATTAGATCTGGTTTCCTCGATCAAAGGTTAACGCCAACTTACAACCTACGTATTAATTATTTGATTTATGTTGCTGTTCCAATGGCCAGAACAACACAATTTACGCATTGCTTTGTAAACATGGCTCCACGAATTTTTAATAGACTACCAATTCACATCAGAAGTGAACGAAATCGCTTCTCATTTCTTAGACAGTTGAAAATCTGGTTATTTCAGTTCGATTTCTCTCCAATTGAATCACTATTTTATGGTGGGAATTTGTATTAAATAAGTGTTTTATGTATGTATTATAATTAAATGTGGTTTTCTCTTCATACTTCAAATTATTATACTATATTCTTTAGTTTTGCTTGAACTTATAGTGTACTTGTAAATTTTTTACTTCAATATTATGCTCTTCATACGTTTTTATTTGATATTTCCTTTTTCTTCACATTTTTTGATACACTGTTTACACTCTTTTTAATTTTATTTTTAATTTAATTTTTTTTTTTTAAATTATTTTGTCTAATCTTAATTTGCAATTATGTACTTTTGATTTTAGTACCCTGCTAAAACATTTATATTTATATCTTTTTTTTCATTTATGTTTGTTTCATTCAACACGTATTCTTTTGAATATAATCGAATGATCCTACTTATTCTCTTACATATATAAAGTTTTGTTATTTTTACTAAATTATTTATTATTGAATTTTATATTATTATTTTTGTTCCTATTAATTATTCTAATAAACTATATTATAGTTTTCTTTTCTTTGTTTTTACTTTTGTTAATTTTATTGAATTTATTATATTAGTTTATTAGATTTAAGAGCTTTATGTTTTGATAATATTCAATTTTAATTTGATTTGTAAAAAAGTTTATATTTAAGGAAATAAATGAATTCTAAATCTAAATCTAAAAATCTAAATCTAATTTTAGTGCCTTCAAGGTGATCCAGTGTGTCCAGAAAGAAGGCTCTTTGATGTTTTTTTTTATGATAAAGATCAAGGCAGGTATATAATAGGTGTTGGACAGGTCCTCCTCTATGCACATTCTGCAAAAATCGTTTGAGGGATGTCCAAGCTTTCCGGCATGTTTACCAATAAGACAATGACTCGTAATTACGCCTAACATTGTGTTGATGTCACACCTTTTCAAAAAGGCCCGACTAGTCAAGTACTAAAGTCAACTTAATACTTTTCGTTAAGCTTTCGTTAAAACTTAAAGCTACTTAAGGTTAACTAGCCAACCTAAGGTACGCTTGCTAATATACATTTGATTTGACACTTTGAAAAAAGAAACACCATTTTGAATTTTATTTATATTGATTTTCATTCAAACGTCCGAACTGAATCATACCAGCTTAAATTGAACGAAAATTTATTTTTTTAATGAAACTAAGACTTAAATTAACGTAAATACCGCTATACACAAGTTGATTGAATATAAATTTAACCTTGAAACCTGGGGAAATTTTGTAACTTAGTATTGGACACCATGTCCAGAGCAAATTTTACACCATTTTATTTTATATTTCAGAAGCAATATAATATTTTTTATAAATTTTTTTCACGTAAAGCTGGCTAAGTTAATTCTAAATGTTATATTAAAAACAAAAAAGAATTTAGTAATGAGGGTTTTTTAAAAAATTGGCACTTTATTTCACAAACCTTTTCTAAATTCAAAAAATAGTAACAGTTCTTATATTTACAAAACAACATGAAAAAAAGTAAACAAAAAATAAAATGGTTTTTTTCATAGCTAAATATATATATTTAAAAAAAATAAATAGTACATTAAAAGTATAATATGTCTAGAAGGTACTGGAAATATCAGCTTGTGCGAGAGCAATGGAGAGAAGTAATAAAGAGAAAAAAAAAGACTGTGTAAAATTTACCACCACGTCATAAGTTAAAGGTTAAATATTCTGGTAATTCTCACTTATTATGGACATTTTTATGAAGATAAAAAATTATGAATCGTTGACTTGTCATTCACAAGTTTGTAAAATTGCAAAATAAGACCACATAATAGGTATTAGAAATAACTAATCTTAGAAACAAAACCAAAGGGGTTGTGAAAGCTTCCAAAAAAACTAACTTAAACAATTACGGCTAGTAAAACCAATAAATAATCGCAATCGTAAAAACAAAATAAAAAAAGCACTTTGGCTAATAACAGTTTTTTTAATTCGAAAATATTTTTGTTAAATTAATAAAAGTATGCCTTTAATTCTGTAGATAAGGATGTCCAAAAGTTTTTAAGCAAAGTCAGTTCAAATATTTAATTCCAAAGTACCAAAAAGACATGTAAATAAGACATGAAAATACATTAGAAAAGGAAATGGAAGCCAATGTTGGGCAAGTTTACTCCGATTATTCAACACAAGAAAATTCTAGTCGGTAAAATGTTTAATTATGTATGTTTAAGATAGATATATATAGCTTATACCTATATTAATAAAAGCCAACTTATAAATATCGAAAAAAATATCATCCACCATCTTGTTTTTCTAATATCTATACCTTAATTTTCTATCTTTATTTAACGAAATATCATAGAACCAAATAATTTCTATACTAATATCTTTTTTTCAATTTTAAATGTTGTGTCCGGTTTAAAATATATTATTTATAAATTTTGATTTAAAACAACCAATTTAAATTTTTGTCCAATTTAATAAGCAAGAATAGTGCCATTATTATTATTGTTTCTGTAATATTTTAATTAAAACTCACATTATTTTATGCTAAGTACCTATACAGTCAACCTATTCGTTTTGAAAATTTAAATTATTTAATTAAAAATAAAAAAATAAAAATTTTATTTTTTTTTTATTTTAAAACGTGATTGAATAAAAATGATCTTTTAACGATATACTCATACAAATAAATATAATATATCATACTAATACTAACACTACTATAATATATTGTATAAAGAGATAAACAGAGGGATTTGAAATAAATTTTATGAACTGAGTTTAATTTCATCTAATTAGCTATTCCTGTCATGGTTGGATTAATATATAATATAAAAAGAATATATTTGCCATTTTAAATGTGTCCTTCTCTCTTTTTTTTTGTTATAATTTAAATGCATTCCCAATATATACACTTAGTGATATTATAATATACTTACTAACATATTCATACGTAAATTTAAATATTTATATTGGCCCATTAAATTTTGGTGAATTTTAATTTTGCAATTTTAAATTTTTTTTTTTTTGTTTTTGCATTGAACAAATTTTAGAGATGGTAATTGTTTTTTTATTAGCCTCTTTTTTTTTTTAATAGGGTTGGCATGTAAATATGGGTTTTTGACAAATTTATTTAATCATGAATTTAATCCCTTTAATTGTTTTTTTATTAATATACACAGTTTAGAGAATTAGAATTAAATTTAATGATAATTAAATTAGTTTTATATAATATTGATGTAATTTAAATTAAATTAAAAAAAAAAATTTAATAATATTTTAATTTTGTTAATTAAAACTAATTTAGATGGGATTTAACAAAGTATTTTTATAACACGAATTTCAACAATTATAATATTTCACAGGTGATTAAAGTGATGACGTAGGTACTTGGTAAATAAGTTTGTTTTATCGTTTAAATTTTAGGGCCCATATTATATAGTTTGTGTGGTGTTGTTAGGTGTTTTTTGTAAAGATTTAGTACCATCACAAGACAGTGATGAAAAATTTGTTATTCCCTTCGATTTTGCAACCAATTTTATTATTTTAAATACAAAAATTATCATGCTTAGAATTCATGACTCAAAAAAATATTGTCCAAAATCAAATTTGTCAAAACAAATTTAAGGAATCAAATATTTTATAAGAATATTAAGAGAAGTATATTTTTCTTAATTATTCTCAGTTCCCATTCCATTATTTATTCTCATTCTCAATATTATTATACCGTCGGCTAATAGAATCTATTTAAATCCATACGACATTTTTACGTTTTTAGACTTAGATATTGTTTCCTAGGTTTTGGAGGCTAGTCAATCGAATGAATATTTCCATTTACATCTATCGTTCTCGGTTTAAGAGATATTTAGATGTCCGTTTAGTCTATATCCCTTTTTGAGGAATTTGGAAAGCATTTTAATTCATATCCAAAACTAGTGGCAAAATAGATCAAAATTCTTTATAGTTTTAAGAAAATAAAATAATCATACTAATTTGATCCAAGAATATTCTTATGCGAGATGAGTCATAATATAAAAAAATTATTTTAAATGCTCTATTGATACATGTTGTTAGAGATTTCTAACGACATAAGACATTTTTTTAATGGAAGTGCAAAGCAATACTAACACATAACTAATAAAAATTTAGTTTTATATCAGTACTGTTTTTATCCATATACCAATTTATCGTATACACTGCAGTGTTAGTATACAATACACATAGATCATTTCAAATAAATTTTTTTTTACCATTTTGGATTCATATCCATAGTTAATTTGTCATATTCATAGTAAATATTAAACAATAATGCAGAATATAAAAAAGAAAAGGGTTTTTATAAAGTCGAAAGAGATGTTGATTGTAAAAAGGTGGACTCAAAACAAGGGAGAATTTGCTATGATTTACAAAAAGTGATTGATCTATCAAAACTTAACGCATCAAGCTTTTATTACAAAAACAAATTTGGTACCAAATTAATACTTGCGCGTGGAAGAGCAATTACTTACTGTGAAATTTGGTAAGTTGTCTGGAAAGGATATTAAAAATGCACGCATTCATATTTTAAGCTAACTAATCAGGTATTATCCTGAATTGAATAGATTGATGTGACATTGTGGCGAGTGGATTCACTAGCAAAATAAAAACAAATATAATTCAACCGGAATTATTATGATATTTCTGAACGTACAAGCAAATATTTTAGAAATAACAATCATTTTCAGCGTTCACTCACTTTATAATTAAAATTTAAACAATGTCTTGTAGGTATAATCGTTTTTTACTTAGAGATGTGTACCTAAGATATTTTTTGATGTGCCTTTATTTCATATATCCAAAAGACTTTAATACATGTCATAGAAATATTACAAAGTAGTAAAAAAAAAGTGGATATGAACCAAAATGATAATTTTCATTTTTGTAAAAATATTTTTAACTTTGCATACCTTCTCAAATTATATGAAATTTTTTAAACAAAATTTTTGAACACCTATCAAAATATAAAGAAAATTTTAAAAAAATCTGTCGAACGTTTTTTGAAATAAATTATCTTAAACTTTTTACTTAATTTTCATCGTTCCCAAAAAAAGGCCTTTGGAACAAAATAGTTCTCAGCCGACGTTATTGTCTAAAAATCTAAATTAATAACTTAGTACTGAAACCAATGTAATTTTTTTGTCTATTTAAAGCTCTCAATACCAACGTGTAAAAACTACCAGGTAGTTAACAATTTGTTTAAAATTATGTTCGGCTTTCAATCGAAAAGTTTACTGATGCTTGAAATTAAAATCCACAAAATTATTAAAAATAATGTGCAATAATTTTCTGTTCATTTCCTCAAACGTCGATATACTAAAAAATAATTTGAAAAAATATAATAACGTAAACTTTCGTTTTTTAATAACAAAACTGTAACTAAATATCATAAAAATAATAATTTGAATTCGGTTACAGTGCTACCAACATGTATTTGTATAAAATTCAAATATTTGATGTGTTTCCTAGATTATTAATTTATTTATTTATGTAACAGTGAATCTGCAGATTAATCCTAATTTCCCTTTCAAAATGTGGGCCTTTTATACATATATAATATGTATATATAAACATTAGTAAATATATGGATTAGTTGACTAATTTTTTTACCGAATTAATAATTTTAAAACCGGATTTTAGGATCAGTGTAAACATTTGTTTGCTTTAGGACAGAGAGAATGAAGCCTATAAAACACTGATACTATAAAAAAATGCAAAAAGAACATTAAGAAGTTGTGCAAGCTCTATATAAGTAGTTAAAGTTCTAAGTACATAAATGTCTACACTCCAGTACTTTTACAAAAAATTTAAAATTTACTGCTACACGTTAACTTTCTGATATTTGACTGTCAAAATGAAATAAGTAAATAAAGTTAGTGAACACTAATTCATGTATCTATGTTAAGTAAAATTCAAATGTGTCAGGTCAAATATCTATGGGATGAACACTCTTTACACAGATATTTGGCATACACAATTACATATACATTCGTATTGTTTTCCCTTAGATTTTTTATGGTATATCTACTAATGTATATGTGAAAAACTGTATAGTAGAGTAAACTTCGGCTTCATATAATAGAATATTTCCATTTCAGTTTTAGTGATAACGAACAGTCTCAACTATCTAATATATTAATATGCTAATAATGTCCGTAAAACTTGTCACCTCAGTAATATTAAAAGCAAATAGCAAGCAGTAACACAAATAAAAAAATCTAAACTCTTCACCTCGATAAATAAACATAACTTTCCATCATGGAATAATAATTAAGTGGTGAATAATAGTAAAATTTCAAAACAAATTAATCACATTTTTCGTTCATTATCGCATCGAATTTGCTGTAATCTATTAGGAACAACAACAAAAAATATTAATATGAAGCTTTTTGCAAATAGAAGTATAGAGAATAAGTATAGTAAAATCATTGGATTTCCAAATGCAAAGACAGATTAGGAAAATGAATGACCATTAAAAAAATTGTTATTACCTGACAAACTAATTTTTTTAATCATTATAATAATTCTAATTGTTGTTGAGTTGTCTTAAAAAAATTTTACCATACATTATCCGTAAAATAAGTTGGCAACATTGTGTTATGAGATATTTCTGAGACATTGGGTTTTAATTCATTTGTGAAAGTTTTTATTAACACTGTAAAACATTGGGTTTTTACAAAATTTTTATAAACCCAAATAACTGGCAAACCGGTCACGAAGACATTGCCAACAACAATTATATTGTGATCATGGAGTCAATCATCCATATTCTTAAAGACTCATCGCATCAGTTATGAAAAATTTACCCGCGTTCACGTCTAAATAAATTTGTTTTTCTGAGACTTGTGAAAAATTTCGTTATGGTGGCTACCATAACCAACCAAAATAACGAAAATTTTCACAAGTCTTCAAGAAATACAAATTTATTTATTTACTTGTGAAAATTTTCGTTATTTTGGACGTGAGTGCGGGTCAATTTTTCATCACTGACACGATGAGTCTTCAAGAATATTGGTGGTTGTCTCAAGCTTTTGTGAGCTTTTGTAGACAGTTTTTTTACATTATATCTTAATATTTTTTCCAAATTAAATTTGTTATTTTAAGTTATCAATGGACAAATTAAAAAGAAAAACGTGTTGGTATGTTTAAAAATGGAAGAAGAAAGAATATAAAAAAAAATAAATTATTATAGATAACAAAAACTAAAAATTACACAATCTATTTACAATAAAAATATTGCTAATGTGTTTGAATAACGTTGATTAATGGTCAAATTTGGTCAAACCTAAACACGATATTTCAAGGACTGCTTTTTTTTAATAGGTGTCTCTATTCATTACACAAGGTAGTTATCATTTAATAGTTAAATACGATAGAATTCAGTAAGGCATAGTACCATAGTACTCACCTAAAAATTAATGACAAAGTAAACTGTTAAATAACTTTGTTATACAATCCTTCAGTAAATCTGGCAATGCTAAAGAAATTTTGAAAGTAAGGTTATGTCAAATATAGTTTAAAAGGAAGAAAAAAATATTTTTTAGATGTAATACCGGCTTTAACAACGGAATCAAATATAATTTAGGACAATTTTTTACGATCTGAGGTCTTAATAATTATTAATTGTTGTGGTCTATCTTTGGGATTATACTGTTGTAAATATTTGAATCAAAATTAAAAATAATTTCATATTTTATCACTATAGCAAAGAATGCTCGCTCGGATCGAAAAACCCATAAGCAATTTTCTTGCCTTTGTCGGGAATCGAACCTGGGACATTTCGGTTGAAGGGCTGGCACTCTAGTTACTGCGCCACCTAGTGTGTTCCCAATTTCCACATAATGTGACTTGGATAGCCATACAGTATTGAAAACAAGCATTATTTTAAACTTGGTTTTATTTTACATAGATTTTGTTCAATTTCACTTCCTTTTAATATATTTTCATTGATCTAAATTTATAATTTCTAACAAATTATTATATACTAGCTTTGTAACCCGTCATAAATGACGGAAGCAAAATAAATCCTAGTTTCTTTTTTTCTTTCATTAGATTCTTTATTCCGAAATTACAGTACTTATGTTTATATCACTTTTTATTTATTTTTATTTATGTTTATATTGGCCTAACACTAATCTTTTTTTTTTTTTATATAACAGAAAAAGAAGTACCATACCAACAAATTTGTATAAAATGTTTGTATTTTTGTATGGTATACTCGTACTCACTTCCATTTAGTTATAATTCGTTAGTTGGGTTCCATTTAGTATAAATTATACCGTATTAGCGTTATTGAGTCCTCCGGGAGAGCAAATTTAAAAGTGGGATCTTATTTTCATATAAATTTTATCTTTTGTATAATGTATAGGGATCTTATTTTGCTATATGAATAAACTGTTATTATGGTATTGTGTTATTTTTAAAAAATATTCATAATTTATATATTCAAAATTTTGTATCTAAATTGGTAAAATTTACAAAAATACAAAAACATTTTCATCAATAATTTTCAATTTAAAAAAAACAATGTTTTATTATCCGGCGTAGAAGTAGAGTTAATTATCCTACTCTACTTCTATCAAGTTCTATTGATTGAACAGTGAACCTGAACAGTGAAGTGAAAAGTGAACACTTAACACTGAAAATAAAATAATATTTTTGGAATGGAGCATACCGAACATACAGAATACAGATATACAGCAAATAATAAAAAAAAACAAAAAAAAACCAAAAATAATTTTTTTTGAGTGAAGTGAGTTACGCACACATTAATGACAAAAATAAAAGGTATAAGCAATAAAGTAGTATAATGTATAATATTATAAAATACAAATATGCTGATACATGTATATTATTGTGTATAATTTTAAGTAATAAGAATAACCTTTGAGTGAATTATGTTTTTTTTTGTGTTAAATGCTGTTTGCCTTTTGGTTATTATACCATATTAAACTATTGATTAAATTTCTATTAGTCCTTATTATTGTAAATCAAAAAAATTGTTTGTTTTATTTATATTATTATTATTATTTTTTATTTTTCCTTATTATTTGCGAAGAAGACTAACATTAAATTAAAAAAATATAGTTCATGCAACCAATTTTTTCTGCAAAGGTTCAGCATGGTAGACAGGGGTTAAAAAAAAGCACCAAAGCAATTTGTATATATATGCATTTGTATACATATGCAATTTTTATATGTGTTGGAGCGTTCCGTCGAACTTACAAACATCCAGATAAATGCAGAATAATATATATATATAATACTATATAATAATTATGTATATTGGTGTAAATATTTTTGGTTACGTTTAAATATATATTAGAGATCTGGTATGAAAATCACACTAATCATGTTAATATACAGATAAATTTCTGTTCAGTATTCTACAGAAAATTTCCAACAATAACAACATAATGTAAAGTAGCATCATAATGTAAAAATAACAAAATATAATATCCTACAATTTACTGGACTACTCCTCTTTGGACTTAATATCTATATTAAATTTAAGTACAATTTTTTTTTGTTTATGATAATAACATAACAAATTATTTTATATAACTTTATTAAATAATTTTTATTTAATATTTTCATAAAGTCAATAACCAATAAGGATATGACGTCATTAAATCAAATGGGAAATGAATAATAATTGTGATGTTAATTTAAAAAATGGATATACCTAAAAATGTCATTAAAAATACAATAACAAATCTTATTTAAATTCATTCTTTCGTAAATATTTTATGTTCAAAGTGAACATAGGATTAATTAAGTTTTACACCATAATAATATCCTGATTATAATATACCCTATATATATTTACATTTACCTGTATTTTTTTAAATTATATTATTAAATTTTTATTACTTTTTATTTATATTTATGTAATTTATTTAAAAAAATTCAAATTTTAAACAATACAAAATTTGTTCAAAATTAAAGGTGTTAAATTTTCGTAAAATTTGTCAAATATATTTTTTTTTTACTAAAAATTTACAAAATTCATAATTTTCTTGTATAGACTGACATAATATTGTACAGTGTATGCCAATTATTTGGAACAAGTTAAATGTTTAATAATTAATATAGTTTTTTACTAAAGCTGATTTTACATTTAAAATTTTTAGAACGCTAATTATTGTAACTGTTTTTACTACAAAATTCTCAAAAAAAATGGTTGCATGCCACAAAAGTCTGTCAATCATAATTTTGTTAGATGACTTAAGGAAATAAAATCGTTGGAACTGTGTTATACAAAAATATTTGATACCACAATAATTCTTAATGGAAATTTTATTTATCATAGATATCTGAAGTAATAGAGCCAAATAGAGCCAAAATTGAATGAATGATTAGTCTAAAAGAATAGTTTTAATTTTAATAAAATTATAGTTTTTAGGGCGTTAAAGTCGGTACATCACTACGTTCTCCCCCAGAAAAAATGCAATATACGAATCGTTTTTTGATGATTTTCTTCCATACAAAAAACAATATATCTATACTAGTGGACCCAGCAAACGTTGTTTTGCCCTTAAACTAAAAAAAAAAAAATGGTTAATATTGTTGTACGTAAGAGGATTTAAAGTGCTTTTGAAAAATAAATCTATTTTATTCTCTAGTAAATTTTTTATTATTTTTATTTAATTTTTTCTAAGAAAAAATATCACATTTAACTGTTAAATTATATAATGCAAAAAATTAACAACAAATCAAAAAGACAACAAAAATTCAATCCTTCTCTTCATAGAAAATTTCTTAAAATGATAAAAAATATTTATTTTTTATTTTAACACAACTGATGTATGTACAATATTTTTAGTTTCTCCATTTTGCACATATAGAAACAAATCTGTGGGCTTGCCAAAACGTGAACATGCGACATATAATTGTCCATGTGAAAAGCATTCATTTTCCAAATCTAAGCTACAAATTTGTATAGATAGACCTTGTGCTTTATTGATAATTATAGCATATGCCAAACGAATTGGAAATTGTAACCGTCTGTATTGAATTGGTGAATCAGTTGGTATTCTGGGTAATAATACATTTTCTTCTTCGTATTGTGACTACTACTAATTTAATTTGCACTATTGTGAGAATTTACAGAATACGAATATATACGCATATTATTAAGATATATGGAAAGTAAGTATTATGTCACTTTTTATTTTCTATTACAGATATTCCTAAAACTGGTGTTTCCTTAGCTTTCATTCGGTTATAAGTAATTTTATAATATGTTATTATTTAGCAGTTTAACACCCCTGTACCTTTCGCTTACGTCAGATGATATAAAAACTACACCAGTTTCGGTCGACATTAATTATAATATATAATATTAACGACATTTAGTTTATTTATGAAATTCGCTGAGTTAATATTATGATAATCGTGTTATTTGGACACTTCCAATTACAGTTAACGAAAATGAGCAAAGAACAATAACTAAATGTATCTAATATGTTGGTGTTTTTATTCAGTGTTTCAAAAAAATTAAAAATTCAATAATAACATTCTTTCAATAGACTTTAATCATGTCTAAAACACTGTTTAACCTGTACTAATACCCGTTTTACTTAAATCGGGTTATGCCAGTAAGTAATAAATAAAATTCATTACCTTATAATTTTCTTGTATTTTTTTTTATGCAATACTGTTCAAAATAATTTCCATAAATACAAAAATTAACATAACCTATAATTATATTCATATACTCGTAATTATTATCAACGTAATAATAAAACCATCAACGGTCACCACATCATCAGTACTAAAATTACCTTGATAATCATATAATTTCTCGCTTTCACTCTATCTATCTCAGTCCCTCACTTTCTTATTTCTTTATATACTTACATCATAATAATACGTAGGTATAACCATTATTTAATATATGTATATATAGCCATATAATATATATCTATAAATACTCAGTAGTTTTGTACATTAACATATATAATTAACTCACCTGAGGGAAAAAAGTGAAAAATCAGCACTTTAATATTCCCATTAGTATAAAAAAATTTAAATGCTCTAAAAAAAAAAAAATTGTAGGCCACCATTGAAGAAAAAATTAAGCACACACAAAAAAGAGGAAAACAGAGAAAAATAATTTTCATGAAAATGTTTTACATAATGATGATGGTAAAATTATTCTCTCCGCCATTTTTTGTTTTTTTTTTTTCTTATTTCTCCAAAATGAAAAAAAATTCTTTATTTAATAGATAACAAACAGCATAAAAATACATGCATATACATATAAGCATATAAAATTAAATATTATAAAATAAAACTTAGCTACAACCAAAAAGAAAAGAGAAAGGAATATTGAAAATGTTGCTAAACAATTCATAAAGGTTATAATTTTGACTCCTCATAAAAATGAAGAAAATGAAAAGTGCCAAAAAAATTTCATTCTCTTATTATTGTTACCTAAATGCCACTACATCACTAAAAGGACTGTTACCCTCTGTATATACCATTTATAACCTATATATTATTATACAAACATAAATAAATTTGTACATTTTATATATGTATTATATAAGTATCTGTTAATGTTCATAATTTTTCTCATAAATACCAACACAAAAAAAAAAGAATATAAAAAAAAAAAAAAGACAAAATAATAAATTAGAAAAAAGGAAAATACATAATTTTTTGTTATTGTTTTTTTTTTGGCCGAAAAACACTTGAAAAAATTTCTTAATACCCACTGATGCCACTATTGTAATAAACCAAAAAGAACGAGAAGGACATAACTTTATGAATAAGGACAAGAGTATAAAAGAAATCAAGAAAAACAAAAACTACCTCTAAGTGATGTGAAAAAAAAATGTATATTTATAGGTAGGTATGTGTTTGCATATCATTCCATATTCCTTTGTAATTCCTAAAAATTATATAAAAATGATTCTTAGTAGGTAGGATGGATTCCCATGTAATTTTTTTTTGTTTTAGTTTTCTTACAATTTTTAAGAATTCCAACAAGGACTTTGTAAAAGAAAGTTAAGTTAATAAGAAGAAGAAAAAAAGACAAGCAGGAACGTATTTAAGGTTAGGAACATTAAAGTAACGGAGAATAATTTTAGAAAATTGATAGGTAGGTAGATAGGTATGTGGAGTAAAAAATAATTTTATCCAAATTAATTTGATGCTGTTTGTGCCTAAAAGAAGCTCAAAATTAATAATACTGAAACAAAAATATCAATTTATCTAGTTTCAGAGTAATTACATTGGAATTTCTGCCCAGTCGTATTATTTTTTACATTAGGGTAGGTGAAGATACACTGATTACTTTTTTTAGTGTTAGGATCAAGGCAAAAAATAACTGGCGAAAACTGGGTCATCTCATACGAAGAGTAAAATGGCCAACTAATGATTTACACAGATGAAGTGAAAAACGGCGAAAACTGTGGGATCACATTTCTTCGATGAATTATGAATAGCGAAATCGGAGAAGGTTGTAGGAACGGGCACTGATTGCATTGTGAATAATAGTCCATAAAGTAGCAACGGAAATAATTCTGAATAAAGGAATAATCGAAATAAGCTTGTGTTTTGTTCGAATGACCAAAGGGCTATTAAAGCATTGAGCAATGTAATAACAAAATCGAAAACAGTGGCGAACTGTAAAAGATTACTAACCCCTCTAGGGGTATCCAACCAAGTATTACTTTAATAGATGCCAGGTCATACGGGTATAAAGGGTAACAACAAAGCTGATCAACTCTCTAGAAGAATACAAACAAAAGATGAGCAGAAAGTGTTATTCGTAGGTTTAATACTTCAGACTGTAACACATACAAAAATGGGACAAAATGGAAAAGAACCCATACAAAAATTTGAACGTGTGACTGGATTTAATGAATGGGGAAACTCTGAGAAAGTTAGATTCATACAAAAAAACTTTGGGGAAACCGGACGCGGAAAAACAAAACCAGAAAGATAATGTCACTGAATGACTTCTTACGACTGTACAGAGAGGAAAAAGAATTGTCCAAAGCGTTTGTCCATCGCAAGTGTACTAAAAGGAAAAAATTTCAGAAGTGAGATATAAGAAACTTAATGAAGTACTTCGTTTTATGAAAAATATTAGCTGGCTCAACGACGGAGTCTGTTGATTATCACAAGTTGAATCGTTGACCCGTTGTACCCTCTGGGCCGTGAGTCCTAAGTGCGAGGGAATGAAGACTTATCCTAATCGTCCAACCAACCAACCAAGGATCAAGGCTTGGGTTAGTATGAGTCCATCAGTCACCTAACGCGAAAGTACAACTGAATATTAGTTTTAGAGAATGTTGTTACCGAAGGTAACAAAATGACAACTAGAATAAGGTTCCACACACAAAAAGAAAAGGAAAGTAATCACATATCAATCATATTTTCTCGAATGCACAGAATTTCAAAGCGCTAGGTTTATGAGATCAGGTGAGCATATGTTTAATAACCTAAGTGAATTCACTTAGATATTTTTTCTGGATAATTATTAAAGGTACGAGATTAGTGGTTGATATGGATTCATGTCCTATTTTGTGTTATAAGATACATAAATTAAATAAATTGAGATAAAAGTAAAGTCCAAATAAATAAAAATTTGTAATTTAAAGTGCCACCATACATTTTTTTTTGCAAAACACTCAATTAAAACTAAGACCGTCGAATCTCGAATTTTGTTTTAGATCACCAGAGAGAAGTCGCTTTCTTAAATTTCATTTAATTGGAATTTCATTGATAGCAAAAGCAATTTCGAAACATATATGGATACATGTAGGGATTCAAATCCCTACTAAGTTCTCATTAGTAGTCATATATCGAAATTATTATCGACCTGCAGTACATACTGAAACTTTAGAAGTCGTTATACACTATATCGATAAATCACATGATAACCGAAACTGCAGATTATCTAACACGAAAAACATAGGGTGTGCTTTTCATAGGACCAGGTTCGTTTTATGGGCAGCCTCTAATTTCAGCCGAAATGGAAATGCCGATTTGGCTGAGGTAAAAATCTGAGTATTTCTGGGCTAACACATTTTGCAAACACAAACAAAAATGGTAATTCTAACACGCTTGTTCTAAAAAATTAAAGTTCTTTTAAGTTTCAAAAAAAAGTTAATGCGCATCATCGATTATCATGACACAGATAATAACTGGTCATTATAAAATCGGCCTAACCGAAATCAACTTTTACAGAATATGTAAGGTAGAATTGAATTATATTGAATTTTATTATCCATACATACAAATATGTATGCAAAACTTTTTGGCCCTTTTTTTAGGAGCTTTGAGCCATCTGTAAGGTAGAAAAAGAATATATTGAAATTGAGAATCTGATTTGTTAGTACCAAAGGTCAGTAGTAGCATATACTTTGTCGTCTTGTAACAGTATTCCCGAGCAATGTGAGTTCCGTGCATACCACTAAAGAATATCATTAGTACGATTATTAAGTCAGGCATCCTTAATAATTTAGATGTTGAGTTCTATTGATACGAGTAACAACAATTTGAAGCTCTTTCATAGTGACACTCTAGTGATATGGGGCCAAACTCTTAGCTCAATTTTGAATTAAAAGTATTCATATATTTTCTTGTTTTTTTCTTTATATAACTCAGTTTATGTGATGGACACCCTAACTGCTTTTACACAGAGATTTGGAATACACAACTACATTTAAAAGTTTTTCTTTAGAAGTTTTATGGTGGTTAGACACGATGGGTGGCGCAGTAGGTAGAGCGCCTGCCTTTTAATCGAAAGGTCCCAGGTTAGATTCCCGACAAAAAAATGCTTTCTGGATTTTTCGACCTGGTCCAGTACCCTTTATCATTGGGATAAAATAAATGATAAATAGTTGAGAGTTTTGGTTATCACTAAAAATAAAATGGAACTATGCTATAATGAAGGCGAAGTACTCTACAATAGATATAGTTTTCCACATTTAAATTAGTCTATACCACAAAAATTCTACAGAAAAAGCTATTGTATGTGATTGTGTATTCCAAATCTCTGTTTAAAAGCAGTTAGGGTGTTCATCCCATAGACTTGGAATTATATCAAAAAAAAAAAAAAAATTTTTTTATGGTATATCTCCTAATTTAAATGTGGAAAACTATATCTACTGTAAAGTAATTTTATCTTTATTCCATATATCCATTTTCTAAATTTAGTGATAACCAAGACTCTCATCTATTTTTTGTCATTTATTTTATCCCAACAAAGAGTAGTGGGCCAGATCGAAAAATTCATAAACCATTTTTTTCCTTCGTCAGCAATCGAACCTGGGACCTTTCGGTAGAAAGGGAGGTGCTCTACCTACTACGATACACAGCGTGATAAAAATGTGTCCGCCTATTTAGCAAACTCCAATTAGCAAATGCTTATTGTGCCAACTCAACTTAACAAAATAAACATTTGGAAAAAATAATATCTTAATAAAAAAAAAGTTTTCATAAGTAAATATTCACTAAAGGGATACGTCTACACAAATAAAAATTTACTTTGCAACCGTATAATTTGAATACCTATTTAACCGCTGTTGAATACAAAGAGTATAGATATATTATTGGTCTTGCATGGAATTTGAATAATTAATTTCTATGTGCAGCCGCTGTTTGGTACAACAATGGATCTACTTTTTCAGCTATTAATTTTTATGGGTAGCCGCTATTGAATACAGAAAAATATCTCTGCTTGTTCTAGAAATTTTAGCATTTCATTTTTATGCGTAGCCAATGTGAGGTTCAAAAATGGAGTTATCTGCGTTTTTTAGCTATTAATTTTTATGTGTAAGCACTGTTTAATATAAAATGGGTCAGTCTACGCAAATTGAAGTTGACAAATATCCGTTTGCTGATTGTTCTTTGAGCCAATAAATAGCGTTAATTTTGCCAAACTTTTCTTTGCCAAATAATTGTTTTTGTGAAATATCCGCAAATCAAGTATCAATTTGCGAAGTCGAATTCGTCAAATCGATCGGTGGTGAACAAATGGTATTTCACTATTTATAATTATTATTATAATAATACATGAAAAATATGTATGTACATTATTTGATCATTAATATTGAAGTGGACCATCAACAAAAATTATAAAGCATTTATTGAAACTGCTATATCATGCTGTCCGTACCTGTCAAATTTGATCACAAATTACTAGAACTATTACGTAAATAATATGATTTCATGGAATTTAAAATTAAATTTTTCCGGAAAATTTACTTTGCTGTTTGTAATAAATAAGCGATCATTTAATGGGCTTTCTACAGAATACTTAATTTTAATTCTTGAATCTTTCTTATTTTTTTTTTATTTTTTTTTTGTTTTTTATTCTGTTTATTTTTATTATTATTTTATTTTCATTTTTGTTGAAAAAAAATTGAAATTTTTCTTTATCCATTTATATTATAGTAGGTATATTAAAAAATATTATCACCTGAAAAAATACAGGATATCATATTTTTTTCCCTAAACATTTTCTTTAATTTCTCTCTCATGTCCTTTGCTATATTTTATTTACCTACAGTTTTTTTTTTCTTTGCTTTTTATGTTGTTTTAATATTAAGAATAAATTTTTTGACAAACCACTTACTTGTCCAAATTATGTAGTGTTTATTTTAATAAAAAACAAATAAAAATAAAATTAAAATGAAAAAAAAAGTGAAGACAAAAACAAATATTTTGTAAAAATAAAATAATAAAAAAATAAAAAAAAAGAATTGTTTAGCGGTTAGGTACATTGAAAATAATTTTTCTGATAAGAATTTCAATTGACTGAAACTAAGAGAACGTGGTTTCTGTTTTTTTCTAAGTGTTTTTATATTTATGAAAAGGTTTTTAAAATATATATATTTTTGTTTTTGTTTAAAGAGCTCAACACAAAATTATTTCTTTAAATATTTATAAAAATATTAGTTGGTATAAAAACCTTTTCTATTTTTTTTTAATTTAGAATATTTATTGTGTAATTATCAGTAAAATATGAGCGGGCAAATTTATATTTAAAAAATTATCTCCTTCTAACAACTCACATAATATTTAAAAATGTTGTTGGTTGATGGTGACATGCACTACAGTACTGCTCTTTATTTCTTATATTAGAGGTATTTAATTTTGAAAATAATTCAATCAGAATCAGTTGACAAAATTTGTTCTACATAATTAAGATTAAAAATCCCAAAATTGGATGAAACAGCTCTTAGACAGGTATAGTTAGAGTTAATAAAAAAACTGAATGACTTAACTGAACAAAATACTTTTACAATGAACCTGCAATTGTGCAGTGGTTATGTTACAGAACTACTAATCTGTGGGTTTTGGTTTGGAATCCCGCTCAAGACATCAAAAACCATAAAACAATGAGATTTCATTAAATTTGTTGAATGTATAATTTGGTGATAACTTAAAATGGAATTATATTATTGCAGAAAGCTTAACCTTTAATGATAGCAGTAGTTTTCCATAATTGTTGATATACCAGAGAATCAATAAAATTTAATATGTACTCTAAACATATAAATACTCTGTTTTATTTATTTATAAACAATAATATCAAATGGAGATCAACAGGGAACTCTTCTTGGTCTAAGAAGGCACTTGCCATATACAAGAGATATTATACAATTGACCAAATTGATAACCATTTTCAGCGCTACGTTTAAGCACTGCAAATACTGCAATTTTAAAGATGACACGAAATTAATTACACACATATAAATTTTATATGTTAGAAACCATTTCCATCTCCATCCAATACCAAATACGTATATACCAATACAGTAAAGTATTTGAAAATTATGCTTAACCCCAAACTGTGATGGAAGAAACAAATGAGTAATAAATGAAGAGAGATGTAAACATTAGATACAAAAAATGTTACTATTTACTTAGGCGTAATTAGAGTTATCAGTACAACATGAAATTCTGTTGTCTTCTTATGATGGTGTATTAACCGAAATTGATTAAGATATTGAATAAAATTGTGAAACATACCGTAGAGTTTTAATATTTAACAATGTTTCACCTAGAGCCTACAGCATATTCTATAAATTATAGGAAATATATTTATATTTTATATTAATATAATTTTGGTGTCAGCTACATGGCATTCAAAGGAAAAATGAGAGGAAGATTCTTTACCCCGTACCCATTGTTGACATATATTTGGACCTACCAATTTTGTACAAATGTCTATAAAATAGACCGTGTCCTCGGCTAGTAACTATGTCATGATTCTGACATTGGATAATC
This sequence comes from Argyra leucocephala, assembly GCA_963942445.1. Lineage (NCBI taxonomy): Eukaryota > Metazoa > Arthropoda > Insecta > Diptera > Dolichopodidae > Argyra > Argyra leucocephala. Next base: position 65,623,576 of record OZ012678.1, on the reverse strand, counting down.
TCTACCTGATTATTCGATTTAATTGTTTAATATTGAATTTGAAAAAAGTTTGAGACTGCAATAATGCTTAGCAAATATCTCATACGGTATTATAATTTCACAATTGGTAACAATTGTTTTTTGGTAAGCGTTTAGGCGTGCAATACTTGGCCCCGGTTCTAAGGAACTAATTAATTTATCGTATCCGTATTTTATAGGGATATTTGCTTCATTACTTGCACATTGAAACAATCACGATTGAAGTCAAAAAATGTTAATGAAATTTGCGTAAAATAAATTTTTTTTATATAATTTTCCTACATGCAAGCTAGTGCTATGATTATTTCATTCACGGAGAATATCATAACGATAACGTTACTACCCTGAAATCATTTTGTTGAAAGCACATAGAAACTGGTACTGCAATAACTTCCTTAACATGTGATTGAAATTTTTTTTGAACAGAAAGTCATTAGTCGATTTTACGTAGTTTGGTTATAACGGAAAAAATATAGATTAAACTTAGTGTATTCGAGTCCTATACTAACTAATTTTAACCATAGTAAGATTTTTTACGGCCTTCTGGTGTTACCTCTTATTTGGGTAAAAAAAGGTATAACCATGAAAAAATCGCTACAGAGCTTGGTAAATATTTTATAATTATTTTCATTACGCCCTTATCAATCATTGTGCCGACCAATAAACATACGGGATAGTTGCCAAGGACTTACGCAGTTTAAATTCTTTTTTAAACTAAATACTCATAGATTGAATCAGATAATTAGGGAGACCAGACTCAGTGTCAGAATGCTGACATATGGTTAATCATAGGTCATGGCCCATTCAACAAACATCTCTTCAAGATTGATAGATCGAGCACAAAAAGATGCAGATTCTGCTTAGAAGAGGGGGAATCCTCCTCCTATATTCTATTTGATTGTGACGCTAAAGCTGACAAAAGATACAAACACTTCCAGCGATACAAATGGCCTGATTCTGAATTTGACATCAAAGCAATAATAGCGTTTATGAAGGACATAGACCTGCAATTCTGAAATGGACGGGGAAGTACAATAGATCTTAAGAGGTCACAATTACTGAGAACTGCCTAATTTCCAAAAAAAAAAAAAGAAAAAAAGAATCACAAGATTAAAAACTCTCGCACACTTTCTGAAAGGCAATTTATCAGCTAGATATGCCGACACCAATATTTCCAAATGAATTTATACCTAAAGCACGTAATCTGAACTTAAGAAAATTTTTAAACGTAACGCCAAGTATAGTCTTGGATACATCACTAATGCACTCATGCTTTCGTCTAATGGTGACAAACCGCATACAAAAATTTAAGACAATTTGCCATCACAGTATAGAAAGTGTGGCATAATTAGAGCTTCAGCAGTCTTATTTGTGCCAACTCATTTTAGAAAAATGAGAGTTTTCATAGTTTACGTAATGTGCTAAAGACTTTTTGGGAAATGAAATTAATATAGTCATTTCATGATAGGGTTTTGTTAAAGACTATGCCGAGATTACGAACTTATCTACATATTATGGAATAATTAAATCAACCAATTTTTAATATGTGGTAGCATTACGGTGTCTATATTTTTCGAGTAAACAACCATAGCTTGTGAATTAGGCGCATTAAGCTTGAGTCTATCGTTTGTAGACCAAAACGAAATTGCATTAAAATCATCTTCAATTTTAGCAATAAATCCATTTACATTGAAGACACGTCATTAATAAAGAAATTAAAAATTTACATAGACCAATATTATTGCTTCTTGCCAGTTAAATAATATTGTATAGAAGGGAAACAGCAGAAATATCAAAATTAAAATTATTAAAATAAAAGCAATCAATTTACTACAGAGAAGTTGATGATTGATAAATTCAAATGCTGAAGAAAAATCTAAAAATAAAAGTAAAATTATGGCTTTTCTTTTTCAATTTCAACATACATGTTGTCAGTAATTTCAAGTATGTGCTATGCTGAATACAGATTGAAATTTATATTTAGAGAAGTTTATACTTATTATTCAACATACCTACTAATTTTAATTTATCATAATATTCGCTATAAACCTCTATTGAGATTTTAAAGTAGAACTTTCTTTCTGGAAGCTTGAAGACATAATCACCACTTTATTACGATTAGGAATATTAAGTATTATATTTTTCTAAAATAGAAAAACCGGATGTAAAATTACAAGTTTGCGATAAGTGTTAAGTAAAATCTCTCATACCTAACTATAGTTTTAAAATAAAAGACAATTTAATTAAATACAGTTACAATTATTTTTAATACTAAAAAAATAACCCATATTTTCAGTTGGATTAGAAAAAATACTTTGATCAGCAATTTTACTAATTCCTGCCCACTATTAGTAAAGTAATGAAAATAACCCTAATGAGAACTAAATTATTCTGAATTAGGTTCAAAAGTATCCAATTTTTAATATCAGAATCAAACAGCTAGAATGAATGTACATTTTTCATATCATGGATGATATCGCAAAAACAAAAAAAAACAAACAAACAAAAAAACAAAAAATTGAAATAATACAGAAAAAGAGCAAAAACATTAAAAAGGAGTAGAAATAGAAGGAGAAGAAGATTTTGTTCACCAAAAAGAAGCTGATGAATTTTTTATCCTTGTATTAATTTAATTCATGTGTTTTTGTTAAAATGAATGAATGAATGTTCTCTATACATATTACACAGAAACAAACTTATACTGAGGATGTTATAGTCCTGAAAATAACTTCCGTTATTTAATTTTTTTTTTATATATATAAATATTTTTTTTTTTTGTAGTTTTGTCTTTTACTTTCCATCTTATTTTCTTTTGTTCAAAAGAGTATATAGAAGAGGTCCTTTCTTTAATATTACTGTAGGCATTCATTATAGTGTAAAGTTTGAATATTATATATGGGGTATGTGTGCAGATGTATTGCGTGTATCCGTAGATGAAAATTATTTTTAAAATTTAATTTGTCATTTAAAAAGGTAAGCGAAAATGTGTAAAGGTAATTAGGTTAAACACAAAAGCACTTACGGTTAAATTTTGAAATGATTTAATTTTATTATAAGAGTAGATATTATATAGTATGTATTATGAAATAGAGTGTAAAAGAGCAAAAAAAAAAAACTTTAATATAAGGATAGCTGCTGCTGCACAATAGAAAAAAAAATAAATTATAAAGAGAGCATCGGGAATGAAATAAAATGGGGATAGTAATTAAGTTCTCTTGAATTTTTTATTAAAGAATTTAAAATTAATTATATACCTAACTATAATATATTATACAATGTATATTATTAATTTATATTTTTTTAAATAATTTTCACTTAAGCCATTTTTCAATGTAAATTTATTTTTTGGTGATGTTTAAACATTTTTTTTTAATATATACACAGATTAAAATTTAACTTTTATCCTATAAATAATTAATTAATGAAGAAATTAAATAGCTATTGCTTCCCTTTTAAAATTATTTAATTTTAACGTATATGAAAATTGTTAATAATTAGAAAATAAAGATGACTTTTTGTATCTATATGTGGTGCTAAGGTAAATGAATTCTTCATATAAAACATATTGACTTTAGCGAAAAGTGAGATAGTAAAATTAGTTATAACATCAAATACTATAGTATTATGCTAATAATTACAATATTCAATTTTCTTGATCTTTTTCTAAGCATTGAAATCTTTATCCTAACGTGCATTTATCTGCATTTTTACAGAAGTTATTAAAATAACCGCCAATAGCTGAAGTTCAAATTACCTCAAATGACCTGGCAGGCTGCCATATATTTGAAGTTACGCTAAACGTAAGTAGCATAAGAAAAAATTACACCATGTAGAGTGCATATAGAAAATTTGCGCATTCGTAAGTAGCAATAGTGGTACCATAGCGTGCCACTTGAAAACATGTTTGACGTTTAATTTACTTTTCTCATTCGTTCGATAATATTTGTTTGCGAAGTAAAAGTACACCCTTTTTTTTGTTAATTTACTTTTAAAAATAAATAAAATGAGATTTTAATAATTTGTACTACCAAATTAAAATACATATAAATACATTTTTCATTAAATAGAACTTATGATAATTAAAGTTCTAAGTTTAAGCGAGTGTTTGCGCTGAAGTATTTAACTATACTTTGTTTCAAACATATTGTTTTTTACGATTTTACAAACAAAATTTCTATTATTATTGTTTCATTTCCACTTGTTACACAATGGTAATTCTCAGTTTTCACCATTTGTAAATTTTTTCGTTCAAAACTGAACGTGTCGACACTTTTCAGTTTTAACTGACAGTGAAAACTGACTGAATAACTGACCGTTTAGACACCGTCAATGGCAGCACAGTTTTAGGGTGCATTTTTATCACGTGGTCCCTGCCATCATTCTGGGCTCCTACCTGTATTTTGCAATAATCAGTAAATTTAATTTTAACGGTTATTCTAAAACTTAGCTTTACTTTAAATTCTTTTTCTCAAACAATATCAAGTTCAGCGGCTATTTTTAACGTTAGTATTTTGAAATGACTAAAAGTTAGTTTTTGCTTTTCTTACAAATTGAAAAATAATTTTTTTTGTATCTTAAGTTAACTTTGTTTATTATTTTATGTGCTTTAGTTGACGTAAAAATTACTTTGTAAAAAAAAATGGTTAAAATAAATCGATTTTTGCCACAAAAATATCGTGTTAACATAAGTAATTCCTTCTTTGTACTGAAAACCCACGTGGCCATTCGCATTTTAAAATTTCTTTTGAAGTACGAAATTGTTCGCAATAATTTAATGATATTAAAATTGAAATAATACTTATCCATATTTTATTCTAGGTCCACAATAAAGTACCTGCTGCCTAAACAGCAGCCAATACATATGTAGAATATAAATTGAAAAAGAAATTAATTGAAGAAGTCGAAATATTAATCCCTGTCAGTTCTTAATATTTAAACTGAAGCAAAGTTTTGCTTATTAAATAAAATAAATCAAGTCGATGTAAAATCTGATAAACTTCAAATTAATGCTAGTATTAAACAGGGCTCTGTTCTTTCTCCAACTTTCCAACCATGACTTAATCAAAATTTCCGATTGAGATAACAAACAGAGTTAAGTGTTAAGCATCCAAAACTCAAACCTGTCTAGTTACGAAATAGCTCGTATTTATTTACACATATAATATGTCCAAAGTAGAAAGTTTTTTGCTTATTTAGCCTTAGAAGTAGTTCTCTTTCTGTGTTTGCTCTACGTAAAGCTTCTTCGTTTCAAGTTTATTGAATTCTCTTACTTTTAAGGTCCGTGTTTCTACACCATATATAGTAGTATAGACCAAATATAACATTGAACGAACCATAAGCGAAGGTCCAAGTTTAATTCGCGACAGCAAAAAACTTTTTTGTATTTAAGAAATGCATTTCTTGCTATTTCAATTCGGCATCTAATTTCCTTTTCGCAGCTCCAATTCGCGTGTAGCCAGCACCCGAGATATTTGTATGTGGCGACTCTCTCAATTGGACTGTTATTTATTTTAATTGTTACTGCCGTGTTTTTACTTACGATCATTATTTTATTTTTTGAAGTATTCATTTTTAAGTTGAACAATTCACTATGATGGTTGTCTTTATCGCCTATATTGTAAGTCCCTTAGGTTGTCTGTTATAAAGACTGTATCATTTGCATTTCTTATAATATTATTTATATAAGTGTCATTTGCATTTATGTCAAGATCTAAGTCGTTCACTGCTTCTTGAAAAATAGCTTCATCATAGATCTTAAACAGTAAAGGGAAGAGAATATAGCCTTGTCGAACTTATTTTTGAATATCAACGCTTTGTGTCAGCACACTATTTATTTTTACACGATCTGTTTGTTGCCAATATAAGCTCTTTAAACACATTATGATGTTTCTATCTATTCTATTTAATATCTCCATAAGCTTTTGATGCTTGATCTTATTCAACGCCTTTTCATAATCCACAAAACATAAGAAAACATCTTTATGAACCACTCGACAATTTTGTACAAGTACTTGAATATTAACAAGGGCTTCTCTAGTTCCAGTCCCTTGTTTGAATCCAAATTGCCTTCTCACCATGTGCAACTCACAATTTGTAAATAAATACGATTATGTAACACTTTCAGAAACTTTTTGGTTGACTTTTACCAATCTTGTGGAACATTTCAGGTACTATAAATATTGTTGAAAACTTTGTGGAGCACAATGAGGTTTTCACCCATTGGTCAGTTTAGTTATTTCTGACGGAGTGCCGTCGGGTACTACGGCTTTATAATATTTAGCTGACATAACCGTTTTTGATTTCATCTTTGGGTATATGCATTTCGGATAGCTCTGTAGACGTTGCAATATTGTACACGGGACGAGTAGAATCACAAAACATTTTCTTAATATATTCTTCCCATCAGGTTTTAGTTTTTTTCATTAATTTTAGTGATTATTTTACCGTATTTTTTGTACACCTCTGCTGTTTCTTTGAGCTTTTTGTGTAGATTAAAATGATCATGCAGGTGTTGTGTAGTTCTTCAATTTCATAGCATTCCTGTTTTAAACAATTTTCTTTTGCGCATGCTCGGAATAACTAAAATCACCACTTCTGCATCTTAAGCAATTTCGTTGAGGAACACAAGAGACTGCAAATGCCCACCCCTACACGTTGGAAATACCAAGATGGTTCAAAACTGTTTATGGAAATTCATTTATAATCAAAACATCTAGACTGTAAAATCGCATTCCAGTACAAGCATTCCGAAGAAGGGATAGTTTTTATGTGTTTGAAGCTTCAACAATTTAATTTTCTTGTACGTTGTAATTACCCCAAGAAAAGGTAAATATACCCCAAGAAAACAACTCTAAATACCTAGGAATGACATTAAATGTCAAACTTAGATGGAAAGAGCACATCAAAAAGAAAAAAACTTGAGTTTGATAATAAATATAGAGAAATGTACTGGCTTTTATGTCGAAATTCTAAATTACCTATACATAACAAGATTTTGTTATATAATCAGATATGATTGTACGGTATACAAATATGGGGATGTGCCAAATGAACACATGTACTTCGTATACAAAAATTCCAAAATAAAGTCTTGCGCAACATGGTAAATGTTCCTTTGTATGTTCCCAACAGTGACTTGCCCAGAGATCTAAAAATTCCTTGGAATATCGAGCAAAGCATATAGTTCGTCCAGAGGGTCATGTTAAAGTTGAGGCCACTCAACTGCTAGATAATCAAAATAATATCAGAAGGCTTAACAGAACTAAGACACTAAATTTAATACGATTCTCTTCAAGAAAATAACCCTAGAAAAAAATTAATCGTTAGTTTGTCGCACTAGTTTTAATGGGAGGGGTTTGGTTTAGTCAGTAAAAATCTGGCACACAATGTAAGCTACGGAGCTCATTGTGTCTATGAAAATTCCCACCAATCCACGCAAAAAAAAAAAAAAAAAAAAATGTACATTGTAATTGACCCAGTCTCAAGTCGTTCCATTTAAATTCATATTAAGACATACTTGAACAATAATTTGACAGTTCTTCTTAAACGAAATTTATTGCTAACACGAATGAAGCTATTGTTTCTTTTTTGTTAAGATACAAATTTGTTATTTGCAAAAAAAATCGTAAATACTTTGGCAATTTAAAATGCAATCAGTATATTTTATAGTAATCCACATGCCTTCAATTGCTAGTTTAATTTAGAAGAAAAAAAAATATCATGACTTCTGCTATGACAATTCAATTCTAAATGAAAATTGAATATTTTTAGTTTTTTTCCTTTTAAATATTTTAAAATTGACAAACTTTTGTGATTTTTGTTAGGAATCCTTAATTTAATTTTCAATTTTCTAATTTTTTTTTTTTTTTTGTGTCAACCTAAACGATATTTTGTATCTTTTTAGTCTTTTTTTGTACTCCAAAACTAAACTAAATTATATAGAATACACAGTTTATAAACATTGATATATTATGGCAGCATTTCTTTCTCTTTATTTAAATGGTAAACTTTTTTTTTATTCTTTTATATATAGGTATGTACTCAATTCCAATATATCTTATGAAGTCCTATTATTGACATTTTCTATTTTATTTTATTTTCTATTTATTTGTTTATTATTTTTTTTACTTATTTAGCTTATTTTATTTTTTATTTTTTGTTTCCTAAATCCTCTAGATCTAGAGAAGAACATGAAAGTGTTCCTAGATATCGAGACATAATTATGTATAACTATATTATTGTGTATATGTAGGTATATATACAAACTTTAACCCAATTTGATCAACTATGTAATATTATTATAAATTTAAAACTTCAATATGAAATTCGTAAAGCTTCTCAATAAACTTTTACAATACATTTGCAACACAAAACAAATAAATGTCAACAGCATTAGAATGTCTCAACCAATACCACTACTATCATCATCAGTCAAGTAGAAAAAAAAAGAATAGAAAAATAAGTATGAAATTTTTGTACACCTATGCATTCCCATTGAAATATTCTACTAGATTAAAGTCTGAAGTGAAGATGAATATCTTAAATCACATCAGGTAAAACTTTAGTTTATATCTAGTATTATAGATATTGTGAATTTATAATATTATAATGTCATGAATACATACACCATTTTTATACAATAAATATTAACAATAAACTTACTGTTACACTGGAGTAGTTTACAGCGTTTTTAAAAGTTTCTACAAAAACATATTCCAATAAAAGATAGTAAAACCAAAAAAGCTGCATTGAAAATAAGAATATTGGATATTTAAATAAAAACAAAATGTTTTAATTTAGATTTAACAGTTATATGGCAGTTTTCGATTTATGTAAAAATACCATGCTACCCTAATAAGGATAAGAATATAAAAAAAAGGTATTCCAACTACATCAATTCGGATTTCAAGCTAAACAAACTACAGCAAGAGCAGATGCACAGAATATCTGCACAGGGCAGAAAAGTCTTCGTGAATAAATCATTCTGTTTAGCAGTCTTCCTTGATGTCATTCAGCCAGTGTTGTTCCTTTACGCGTAATATTTATTTGTCTACACTTTGAAGTAGATTTTAGTGTAAAGAAGCAATTTACTGTGACAATGTAATAAATTAATGCTGTATAGAATAAAAACAATGTCAACTATGATGTTAAACAATAACTATTTTTTCAGTAGATACGCTTCATTTCAAAACTTTGTTTAAAAAAATCGGCCAGAATGTTTAGAAAGTCTGATTCTGTCCTAGTAGGAAAGCACTGTTTAATTTGTGTAATGTAATAATTTGGCTTGATAAAGCATATAACAAATTACACCAGCTAAGCTTATTATAAGTTTTACTAGTTGATGGATGAGAGCATTTTTCCATCAATGCTAAAATGATTGTTACAAAATGTTGCATAATGGTACCAAAAACAAGCTTTTTTACATGATTAGGACTTAACTAGAAATGCTAAAGCAACTGAGAAAGGATTATTGCAAAGTATCTGTATTCGAGTACTGTTTATGCTATTGTATATCTCAGCACGTCAAGTAACATAGTAACTGTAACAGCCACGCCGATAATCTATTTGCAAAGGATGTTTTAAATAATAAATTAACGGTGTAAAATAAATCAGTATTTTTATTTAACTTAATGGCAATACATTATTATTTAATTAACTACATTGTCTACGCAATGAAGTAGAGATAATGGCATTTTCTACAAAGTATTGTCGACGTGTAGAAAATAACGTAATCTACATAATGTAGTTTACGTCGCATAACACTACGTGCAGCATTTTGATAAAATCTGGCATGATGGTGTAAACTTTAAAATTCAAAATAAGTTTGAATTTCATCAAATTATTAAATCGTACCTAACTAATAGGCAATTTAAAGTAAAATAAAATGATAATTTAACTGAAATACATGTTATCGAAGTTGCTGTATGACAAGGTACGGTACTTGGACCATTTTTATGTTGAATCCTCAACGCCGAACTACCTGATAGTAGACAAATACTAACATCTACATTTGCAAATGATACTACAATCTGAAACTCACATATAAACGTTCATTTTGCTTCCAGATATCTCTAAAACCATATTCAACTTGCTGAAAATAGGCTTTTAATAAACGGAAAATAAAAATAAATTAATAAAAGTGTTCATTGGTCACCTTAACTCTAAATAAAGACACATGTTCTCTAGTAAAAATAAATAGAATCATTACTTACTTGGAAAAAGCCTATAGAGACGAAACGAGAACAAATGGGGCTTAAAATAAATAGAATATACGGGCTTATTGGCAAAAACTCTGTTCTCGATATTAACTATAAATTACTTTTATACAATTCAATCTTAAAATCAATCTGGTCATATGGCTGTCAATTATGGAAAAGTACCGCAAACAGGAGTATGGAAATGAGGTACACAAAGATTAAAATCAAAAATATTCAGAATCATAAATAAGGATCCTTGGTTAAAAAATTGGAACATACACAATGATCTGAAATGACCGGGGATGAACTTCAAAGACTGTACTGACAGATTGGCAAACCATCCTAACCATCCAGAAACTTTTATGTCTGCCTTTACCGAGCAGATTAAAAAATACCCTATTAGCAGTTGTAGATGTGGTTAGTCACTGGATTGCTTCTAGTATGTAGGATTTGAATAAATCAAAAAATGCCAAATTATTGTTATTTTTATAACGGAGTGATTCAATAAATACTTAAACTGTTTAAAAAAGAAAAAAAAATTAGTTTATGAGAATGTTGGATCAACGTCATATAGCAAAAAATCTATTCTGTTAAAATGTTTTTGATCTACGAGCTCTGACGTACAATTACTTATATCATTGGAATACAAGATTACAATAATTCCGAAGTATACATTGATTGTAATATAATTAAAATCTTTAAAAAGCAATGCACCATATTCACAGATACTTTCGACAGTATGGGAACAGATATATTGTAGATGTTTTAATCAAAAATACATATCAGAAAATATGAGAAATCAAACACCAAACTCAATATACTAAAAATATAATTCTAACAAACAAATTGTGATAAGTCATGAAAAATACCATAGAAAAGTTTATTGTTATAGGCATAAGAGCTATAATGAGCTATGAATTATGTTTAAAAACACAATAAAATTGGTATAATTTTGTCGATTAGTATCTGAATTATTGAAGGATATATCGAACTATTATTCGACAATTGGATTTAATATTCATTAAAACAAATAAAAACATACTAACTTACTAAATGGTAACAGCTCATGATTCATTAAAATGGTTTAAGAGTCACTCATAGCCTGAATAAATCTACTAAATTGGTAACTATGTGCAGCAGCTATTCTACATAAACCAAGAACCTTAAGAGTATTTTAGTGGTCTTCAACTATCTTATTCCACCTTGAATTTTTGTCTATTTCATGTGTTGTACATTTTTATGTCCTACTGGTATTGCATTCAAGATTTTTTACCTTGCAGAAGATTTTTTTTTTTCTGCATTCTTATGTCCTAGGCAAAGCAATTGTTATTTATTTATTTCTAGAGCTAGATTGATATTGTAAAGAACAGACACCAGTTCATAGCTACAACTCTGACTGCAGACCCTTTTTTATAATTATATATGAACAAAGATTTCACGCAGCATTTCCCCATTTATAAATTCAAGACATAATTTCCCTGCCAAGACATTACAAGAACTAAAGTTTCTAAACAAGCCTAGATACGGAGGAAATATCAAAATATAAATGTTACATATAGAAATATAAAAAAAAAATACTAAACAGAAAACACTCAAAATGGAGTAAAATAATGATTTTTCACTTCCGCTGTTAACGTTAAACATTTCCCTTGGAATTGAATAGGGTGATGAGGATAAAAATAATATGAACGTAAAAAGTGTAAATTTGTATTTAAAAAAATGGAACAAAAAAATAATTTGAGCTAAATAATTGTTATAGAATAAATAAAATGACAGAAAACATAGAGCAATGATAATATGTCAGATTTAAGTTAAACATCGAAAAACTGGAAATGTATTGTAGAAAAATCTTATACTCAAATGGTATTCCTTAGTTCGTCAACTGAAATGTATAAAATAATTTTTACTAGAAAAAAGAAAATAAAAAAGTTCTCAATTAACAGTCTTTATAATTCATGTTAAAGGTAAATCTCAGATTTGTAAATTTGTGAAACACAGTATAATCAATATGATTAGTTTAAAGTAACGAATAAGTACCCAGTAATCTTGAATTTTTGTTTTTGTAAACAAAAATGTTTTATTTTAGTTTCTATTTACAATTAGATCGTTTGAGTAATCACTTCAGAATCATCATTATAAAATTAATGTGTATATTCAAAATGGTACAGTACAAATATCTGAAGCATTTACGTTATGATAGATATTTAAAAGAAGATGTGGCGAATTCAAATATTTTTTAATTTTTTTAAAATTTTCAATTAGAATTATTCAGTTATCACCCACCTATTGTGAATGACAGTACAAGCGATTTTAACAGTAATATGACAGTAAAATACAAATTGAAATACGAATGGCAGTACGGTGCTCATCCTTACACCGTATTAATCTCCATAGATGGCAGAAGACATGTTATTGAAATTCGTTTAAACCCTAAACATTCTTTTACCCTCTCCCATTTCCAACTGAAATGTACCAATCGGTATAAATGATCCCCCACCTAGTGTTTTCGCTATGTATAAAAAAAAATTATATAAATTTAAAAAAAATGGTTGTAGAAGTTCTTAGTCTTGTAGTTTAGTGTATTTCCACTAAAAGCAGCTTTGCATTTGCCGCTTCTGTTGTTTCATATTTTTCACTATTTTGGAGAAGAAAGTAGCCCTTTAACTTTTACTGAACTTCTACTAAACATACCTGGACAATTACAAAATAAGGAAGTATCTACAAAACAAGGAAAGTACTGCAACTCTAAAAAAAAGTAATATAAATTGGGTCACGAAATAACTGGGAATTATATCGATGTTTAATATTTTCAAATAAATTTTATGCAGTTAAGACCCATAAATACAAATTTTAATTTTCACATTGTATTATTTTAAAAATTTTAATAAAATAATATTATATTCTATACAACGAACTATCTATATATCTAAAAGATTCAATAAAAGAAAATAATATTAAAAAATTTACTCTTTTCAACTCGTGAAATTACGGGAAATTACTCGTTATTATTACAGGTAAAATAACAAAGTTAAAGTTTTGTTTTTATAATTTATGTTTTTCATAATATTATAAAATAAATCTTTTTATGTTTTTGTATTCTTTTCTATTGTATTTTCTGGGATGTTCAGTATTAGAAAAAGAAACGAAAATTCTTGTTTGAAAATATTTTGAATAATAGAAAAGTACAATTTGTTAATAATATTTTAACACCATATTGAGATACCTACTAAAAAATTCCTTATATATGGCTTCGACAACCCGAACTGAATAATGAGCCAAAATAAAAAAATCTAAACTTTGTAAGATTTAGAAGTAAGATTTGACTCATAGTACGCTACTACCTAAAACACCTATGATTTTTGTAGCTAGTTTTATTATATTTGGATATTTTAAATTTTTAAAAAATTTTGCATAAACCTGTACTTTATCCTATGTTTCAAGGAAGATGGTTTTTAATTCGGGATGGCATTGGGGATTAATTCCATTTGCAAAGCAGATGGTGCTGTGCTTGGATTAACATTGAATGGTGATTTCAATAGATTTGGTTTGTAACTCCATAAAAATCCTAATTTCTTCTAAGATATTTATTTAATAATATCTGGGTAGTGTAAATTTATTTCTTCTAAATATTCTTGAAATTGACGATGGAAATATAGTCTACGTCTACGAATAACATTACTAGTTTTAACCACGACATTCATTACATGATCCATTTTTAATTTTTGGCTGCACAAGCTTTCTTGATGTGTAATAAAATGAAATGTTTAAGCCTGTCCAATATCTATTCCAGCTTCTGACAGTTACGCTTGTATCAGTCCCATAAAACCCTTACTCTTTCCTATCAAGTTAGGAGCATCATTTGTAGCAATCGCAGATAAAACAGTTAGAACTAAATTATTTTCAGTGAAACTCTTCCAAAACGTATTGAATATGTCAATTCTTTTGGTTGTACCTTTGAAGGTTTTTAAGTGCAAGAGTTATTTTAACAAAAGCACAAAATTTAAAACAATTAATTTTATATTTCATTAAAAGAACAAAATTCACAATAACAAACAACATGTTACTGTCGTCTGTGAGAAAAGTCTTATTGTCAAAGACTAAATGTCAAAACTTCATCGTGAAATAATCTTCAAAACATTTTTTCACGATGTATTGATTTATATGCTGCTGTTAGCCATAAGCAAATGCTGTTTTTGATTTTGCATAATTTTAAGAGAAAACAAAATTGAATACATATCATGTTTTATTCATACTAACAATATAGCTCTAAATTTAAAGCCTTTTTTTATTTGGTATACTTTACAAATATTTATAAATTATTTTGTGAGCCCCAAACTATCTCCCAGTGAGCCGCATGTGGCTCATGAGACACGGGTTGGCCAGACCCGTATTAAACTAATACACAAAAATAGATATATAACTATTTTTTATAAACAATTAATATACATACAAAGTTTAAAAATACACAATCTTAAATGTATTTCTTGTACAAAATATTCAAACTAACTTTTAGATACAAACAGAAGCTAATAATTAGTAGCAAACATCTCCTTTCAAGTATTAACGAATAAATTTTCGCAAAAACAAATTTTTAATTAGTTTCAAAATAATATTAAATATTATATTTTAATTAAGAGGTATAGTAATTTAAAATTCAAAGTTAATGAAATATTCAAAGAATATATTTTTATTTAAGTTCTTAGTTTTACATAAAATTTCAATGTTAGTACTAGAATCTGTTCAGTTAAATTTCTGAATGAAAATTAATGAATTTTAGTGCAGTTGAGCTGTAACCGGAAATGCTATAATCAAACGTATTTGCAGTTTAATCGATTAAGCAGTTTGATTTAAGTCATGTAATTTTTAATGTCAATCTTAGATAACTACTTTTGTAGCATAATCGATTATTTAATGATACAAAAATGTAATCGAAAATGTCATCTGCACATCATTTGCAATTTTTTAAAAACATTTTTTTAAATGTATGAAGTCGAGCTGTGTATTAAAATGGAAAATTAATGAAACAGACCATTTTTTAAATAAAAAAAAAACAGTTTTTGATACTGTAACAATTTTATTGAAGTTTTTTATTTTAAATTTTCAAATTAATAAGCGTTTGCGTATCAAAATATATTTTATAATATTTTATAGATTTCCTATATACAATTTGAGTATTTGCTTTATTTTATTTTTATTTGTTTTTTTTATTTTTTTCGTTTGTCTATATTTTTGTAAAAATTTCATGCTAAGCAGATGTACGTGTGACCGTTTTAATTTTATTAAATTAAATTCATTAGGTTTTTTTTTTGCTATAAAAAAATTGTGACAAAAACATCAAACGCTAAAAGTCAAACTACAACGATCACTTGCAATGTAATTGAAACAAAAGTATTTTCATTTGATCTTAGTTTGATATTTCCGATTACACTTTTATATTGCCGATTATCATTGTTTTCTGCACATAAGCTACACTTTGGTGATAACTTATTCTAATAAACACATTCTATGCTAAAAAAACATCAATTTAAAGAAAATTATTTATTTATTTACTGATATTTATAAAAACAAAAAAACAAAAAAAAAATAAAATTAAGAAAAAAAATAAAAGAAAAGTAATTAATATTTAACAAACTTATTCTAAACTAAAGTACTCTACAATTTAAAGGAAAAAAAGAAGGAAATTGGAAAACTAGAACTACGTATTAACAAATGGTTATTGGGTGTAATGGATTTGTGTGTTTTTTTTTTAAATTTTGTAACCATATATCTGTTCTATTAAAGCTCGAACTCAAATATTCCAATTTCAAGAGAATTGTAGAAATAAATCCTTTTTAATTTGACTTCCACTTAATGAAAGATCAATGTAGCTTTTATATTTATTGCATAACGTAAACATCCTATTAATGGGTTCAAATTTCCCGTAATTTGTTGGATGATAAAGGGCATTAAAAATATTCTCTGAGCGAAGCCGTGTACTAGTATTGACATTGGCATTCACCATACTTTTAATGTACTGTGAATAGATTTCGTCTTTCATAACTTGTAGTATGAAGAAAATATCTGAAATATCTCTTCTAGATTCTAAAGAGATTAAGTTAAGTAACTTTAGGCGATTTTTATAAGGAGGTAGAATAAGAGGGTCAGCCCATGGCAGTCTACGTAACGCATACCTCAAAAAAAATTTCTGAATTGCTTCAATTCTATCAATATGAATATTATAGTGTGGTGACCTCACTTGACTATCTGGTAACATATGGGTCGTCGAATTTCCTGGCCCATCTCTTAATGAAACCCAACATAGAATTAGCTTTATTAAAAAAGACAGTTTCTCGTCAAACTTTACTCCCAGGTCCTTAAATTGGGGAACTCTTTTAATAACACTATCGCTGAAGGTGTAGTTAGCAGCAATTGGTGTTGAGCGACGAGTAAAAGAGATGACATTACATTTGTCGATGTTTAATTTTAAATTATTAACTAAGCACAATTTCATGAAGATATTCAAGTCCTTTTGAAGCAAAACTGTGTCATTTGATGTGACAACTTCTTTAAATATTTTCATATCATCCGCATGGATTATAAAGCTGCTGTTTTTAATTAACGAGGGTAAATCGTTGACGGAAACGATGAAAATTAATGGACCCAGATGACTGCCTTGCGGGACATCAGAATTAGCATTGAACGTACTGGAAATGGCATGTCTAAAGAGAATATTGTAGGACCTATTCGATAGGTAAGATTCTATCCATTTTAATAGGAATGTTGGGAATCTTAGTTTGTGAAGTTTTAGCAAAATAACACTATGAGGAAGGAGATCAAATGCCTTACTTAAATAAGTATGAACGACGTCAGTCTGGAAACCAGCTTCTATCGAATTAAGAAACATGGAACATGGTTCAACTAAATTTGTTACGGTTGATCTTCCCTTCATAAAACCATGTTGATTAGGCACAAGTAGAGCAGAACATTCGCTATATATAGCATCATACACCATAAGTTCAAAAACCTTTGGTATACTTGACAGTTTAGCTATTGGACGATAGTTTGCGATGTCATTTTTTGGACCCTCTTGTGAATCGGTTTGATATAGGCATTTTTCCAAGATTGAGGAAATATACCGTGTTCAAGAGACTTATTAAATAGAATTGACAAAGGATAAGCGAGTGATTCAGAGCAATTTTTTAAAACTATTTCTTGAGGGTTAAACTATAATCATGAGGGTTAAATGGATAATTAGTTTCCATAGTATCTTTTTTAATTAAGTTCAATCTTGCTTTTATTTTGTTTGCTGTTACAAAAGCTATAAAATTTCCACCATGATACCGATATTGGAAATGTAACAGTATATTTGCTGTCCAGGACTCTATATATTTTATAATTGAAAATTCTAAGAATATCCTGTAGAATATGGAATATTTTTATAGAAAATTGACTCAACGAAGAATAGCAAAATATAGCTAAACACCGTCTTGTTAACAATCATGCCAGAATATTTGAACTTTTTAAAATTATTTTTGCAGAGCCTGTTCAGGTGAGAAAAAGGACAAAACTATCTTATATCTTCTGTGAGCCTTCCTTGCTCGACATTATAAGAAGCCATTTTTAAGTTTAACTAACATTATATGTACCTAATGTCATTTGAAGAGCAGGCAGGACTTCTTCGGTATACATTTTCCGGTTTTAACGCTAAATACCTTCTACCCATCCATCTAGTTTTAGTATTGTTGTCATACTCTATACAATTACTTAGATTATAAAAATTGTAGAGACTAAAACCCGCCTCATCGTTTATCGAATATATATAAAGTAAAAGAAAATAAAATAAATAAATAAATCGGTCCTGTCCAGTCCAAGCTCTCTGAATAACAGGTTTTGTAATTATATACATAATATTCAAAATTTCAAATAACGCGATACAAACAAATCGGTTTGGAAAATACACCTTTCTATTATTTGACTAATTTTGCATTATAACCATTCACTGATTTACTATTAAAAATTTTACTATCTACAAAAAAAACAACATTTAAGCATCATATTATAAAATACAAAATAATAATACAACAAACACAATATAATTGGTTTGATATAATAGATATATAATATTATATATACAAACAATATAATATTATAGTAAATAAATCTACAAGTTGCTATTAAAATAACAAAAACAATAACAAAATAATAAAAAAAAAATAGTCATAAAAAGAAAACTCTTATTGGCAAAATAATAAAAATTTAAAAATAACAGAAACAAAACAAAAAACAAGGAGAAAAATGAAATAAAAAAATAAAAAATACAATAACAAAGTCATAACAAAATAAAAACAAAATTAAAAAAAACGTATATTATAAAAACAATAAAATGCGTATAGAATGAATTGAAAACAAAATGGTGGCAAAAAAAATGATGTGTGTGTTGGAAATATTGAAGTGTTGAATTATGTTGAAGTGTTGAATTAGTTGACCACAATGTGCCAAATGGAAAAATAAAAAAAAATAAATAAAATAAAGTTACAAAAAACTGTGATTTATTTAGAGTGACTTAATGAGCTATAATTGGTTAAATAATATAATAGAAATTTTTACAGGTTGTAATAAGCCAAAAATTAGCATGAGAGCTTTTATATTTTAGGAATGGATATATATTAAAAACTGTATTTAATCTGCATTAGTTATCATCCCGGTCAATTCTCAAGAAAGTATTTGGCGGACTCATATATTGAGAAAAATGAACAGATGGACAAATTTTATTTCTTTATTTTAAAAACCTACAATCCGAAAAAATATTTAAGTCTAATGAGCTATTTAAAAAAGCTATTCATTCATTTGCCAAAACTCTATTACAAAAATAGATAAATTAATAAAGAATTTATCGAAAAAAATGTAAACAAATTCATAAAAAACAAAAACGAAAAACAACAAACAAAACTAAAATAAAGTTGTAATAACTGTAAAAATAAGAAGGATATTTCGGAAGGACATTAAACGTATAATATTACTACATTAAATTTTTATTTAACCTTATAATAATTTTTACGTTTATAATATTATAGGCAACCATCATTTTAAAATAACAATTTATTTTTTTTTTTCTAAGATTTAAGACCTATCTATTACTTTTTCGTGATGAGTCAAATTACTGAAAACAAAAATGAATTTTGTATTAAACGATATGCTGGAAGTACATTAGAAGCAATTTTTAATTTTATTTTTTTTTATTTGAAATTTATTTCAAGATTAGCTCTCATTGAAAGACGTATCCTAGTATATAGTACTATATACCCTTACAATTGTGATGAATAATAAAAATATTATTCTTGGCTTCCGTTTTGAATTTCTCTATAAAATTTAATTTGTTTTGTTTTGTTTTTTTTTTTTATGTTTGCAAATTTAGCTTCAATTTTAAAGTCTTTTCATTCTATTAATTTTGATTTGTTTTTCTATATGCTTATGTATTTTAGGTTTACTCTACACTATGTATAAGAAAATTTTATAATCTTATTCGTTATAAATTCAAAATATGCTTATTAATAAAAAAAAAAAACAAAAAAACAAATTTTACAATTCCATCTTATTAGACTTTATCTTATTTGAAGGCGGAAAGAAATTAAATTTTTTCATCATCAAAAACAAAAATAACAAAATTAAATCATAACAAGAAAATAAGAGGTAATAATATAAGAGATGGCGAATTTAAAAATTTTATTTCAGAATATTCAAAATCTACAAAATCATTGAATTTATTTTTAGACCAAAAAACAGACATTTTAATTTAGATTTTTAAATTAGGTCGTAAAAAGTTTTTATTTAAAAAATAAGATTCTGTTTTCATGTTACATACAATCGTTTCAACAATAATATTATATGCTGACAGTGTGATATTATATCTGTATAGTACTAGGAAAATAATATACTTGACTATATTATTTTTTAAATATTTTTGTAATAATAGCAAACACTTGGGAAAAATATAGCTTAAATTTCTGAATTTAAAAGTAAAAAATATGTTTTTTTACTTTGACTTAAACACTCAGCGTTATTTGTTGTGTAACCCAGTGGTAATATCTTATTATAAAAATCCGTCAATTCAGGACAGTGATCTCGAGATCTTAAACGAACCTTATTCAACTATCATATTTCAGCTGGGTATAATTTAATGTAGATAAAATTAAACAATTATTAAATATTACTAAGTGTCCTGTCTCTTCTAGTACCAATTCACTTCCAAAATATTCAACAGATATAATTTAAGGTTTTTTTTTATGAAAGTCCAACAATAATCAATAAAAATACAAATTTGTTTATACAATGGAATTGGAGTTTAGTAAATTTAAGTTATACCATTAATATGTACCATATACCATTTTATGTTACATACCATAATTTAAAATAAGAGATAAAAATATTTTTAATTACCAATTATTACTCTGTGCCTCACAGACCCAAAAAAATAAAACCAAAATTTTACAACGAATTTTGTAGTTTTTTGATTTTGTAAATTTTTGAATTTGTAATTTAGTTGATTAGGAATAGGTACGTACAGACCAGGCACGAAGCGTCCATATATTGAGTTGAATGAGTGCTTCCCCAAATAAAATATTATCTATTATTTTTTACAACTGAATATAATATATATATTTAATTTAATATAAAAATTACTTAACTACAAAAATTCAAATCGAATGAAAAAAAAATTTCAAGCAAAAATTATATGCACAGATATTAACTGCATTATGTATGTTTAGAAAATAATGCCTATATAAACATCATTATTTTCTATTATTCTTTCAATCATACAAGCCAACAAGAGATATTCAACAACCACAAATTTATAATATTTGAAAATAATGCCTATAAAGAATCATTATTCTATTACCAATATGCTATAATAATTATACATTGTAAAAAAATATAATGACAACTTAAATATCATTCTCCTCAGTTCTCTTCGCATTTAAAATATACATACACTCAAACACACTGTCTCTATTTAGTTTCGTAGCAACAACAACAAAATAATAAACGAAGCGACAATAAAATAAAATCTTAGAAGGAAAAAAAATTGAATTTGAATGAGTGGCTGATATTCATTCCAAATTTACCTGATATAAATAGAAAATATCTGATAGAAAATAGATTATCTAGGGAAACAACAACAAAATATCGCATGACACAAAATGAATTTACAAATAAAAAAAGTATCAGGGAATGAATTAATTTTATGCATTATTGTGGTTGTTGACTTAAATGAGAATTAATATTTATATAAATAATGTATGTAGTTTTTTGTTTTTTTTAGAGAGTAGTATATTGATTTGTGTTAAGTAATTCTGTAGTTTTTTTGTTATTGAATGCTACATTGTTTATTTTCAGCCATAATTTTGTTTTATGCAGTTTTGAAACAATTAATTTGTTAACAAATTTATAACATTTTGTTTTTTATTATTTATAAATAATTATAATAGAACATTGTAATTGTGTTATTGAAAGAATTTTCTGCTGGAAGTTTTGAGGAAAAATTATTAATTGTTAAGGATGGTAAACCAATGTTTGATCTACTAATAACAACAATAAAACGTGTAATCAGCATTTTTCAATAAAATTTTATAATTCGTATACGTTGTATTTTCCAACATTAATATGGAAAATTCATAATCACACTTTTTTACATTGCTTTCTTAAAATCAGAACTTAGTTAAAGTTATATTTTCAGATTAAAATTTTAATAACAAAAACATTATTTGCGAAATATTATTATTTTTAATTGAAACAGAATTACACAACTCTTTTAATGAATAGTCTAAGCTTTGTTAATTGATAATAACACTTCTCTATAACAACTATTTCAGTTGAACGATCGTTTTTCTGACTAAACAGAATTAAAACTACTTTGAGAAATAAATGTGAACAGTTTAAATGTCGAAGTTAGCAAAAATTTCAATAGAAAAGGAAAGCCAAAGCAAAGTAATGTTTCCTTTTATTGTGCTTCCCCAGTTGAAAATTCCACGCCCCGTCACTGGTACAGACATACATACAAAAAAGTTTTCATAATTTAATTTAAAATATATTTACCTACATATACAAATTGACATAATATTCAAGGAAAATATTAAACCACAGAACATTGGTTTTCCTTTAATATTTATAAAATTGTGATTAATTATTTTAAAATTAAATATTATGGTTTTTATTTTTTTTAGATATTTCGAATATATAAAATGTGAATTGAAAACCATCAGATATGAATGATAATTACAAGCAATTTAGTAAATTATGATGTTTTAATGATTTTACATATCCATCACTATGGACCATTGGTGGTCTAGGTTTAATTTGTCACCAAATTCTTAGTATTTTACCAACCTAGTGATAATAATTAATACTAGCAGACTTCGTCAGTTGGGAGCAGCGTTCAACGAACAATGGCAGCTATCCAGCATACCATTGAAGAATATCCTGAGTGTGTTTAAAAAAATCGGATATCCTTAAGGACTTAGAGAAATAACTAAAAGTAACAAACACGAGTAATCACAATAAGCCCTTTAGAGACTGTGATGATATAGCAGTCGGTATCTACAATCTAGTGATATTTCACCTTCCTTAATGGTTTAGGTTTAGATTTAGAAATTGTTTTTCGAAACATTTTCCAATAGTGAAGTCGGTTAACATTAACTAGAATTCGCCCGCTCCTCGAGGAAGTTGAATAAAAATTATATTCAATATTTCATTATGAACTGTTTGCCATCATTTTAATATTTATCATGGACCTTGTTTTTTTAATTCATTTACGTTAAACAACAACCTCATACGCAGTAATAATTTATTTATAAAAATTAAATTAAAATGGGGGATGTTGTTTCAGCAATTTGATAAATTAAGGTTTTTGTGAGTTAAAATGACTTATATATGTACCTACATGGGATGGTACATATATAAATATGTACTAAAATTTTAAATTGAAATTTCTAATTGAAAATTAAAAACTTTTGAAAAAATATTTAGATTTGCCACGTCTTCAAATATTTATACCGTCCTAATAGGGACCCTTGAGGTACACCACATTTTAGCTCAACTATATCGGATCTCATCTCATTCAAATAAACAATTCAATTTCTTTTATACAAGTAATTACATAATAATTTAATAGCTGATAAGTCAAAGCCCAATGACTGCCTAAGTTTTTTGCATTAAAGTTATGATAAATTACGAATTGGAACATCGGACAATTCAGGATTAGTTTCCACAGGAGTTTCAGTGAATAAAGAATTTAGTTCATTCACATCAAAATCATCAATACTATCACAGTTCTTTGTTTTACCTATTCCTAATTTGGACAAGTTAGACCATAGCTGTTTAGGTGAATTATTGCTATTCTTGGCCTGTTTTACATCAACATTAATTTTATATGAACAATATATTGAGTCATGATCAGATAATTCAGGTAGTGATATTTGGCAAAATTTTTCAACTTTATTCGTATGTTCAGTAGGGGTTAAAAATAGATCAAGTAGAGAATTACGACTTCTATCGAAACAAGTTGGAAGTGCATTATTGATTACACTACGAATCAAATTGCCAAATCCATCCAGTTTAGCTCAATCACATTTATAGAGTCTAAAACTAGGAATCTTAACCATATCAGAACTTATATCAGGGTCTAGTCATACTTAAATGACTTATTACTGAATTCCAAACTATCCAATTATTTTCGCCCGCTTTTTTATTTGAAATAAAATTAAATCTTTCTAAGAATTTCCATCTGAAATCCTACCGACTCAGGGTGGGTACGTCAGTGTCCTGAAAGTCCTTTAAGAGACGATTAATTGTAGTATTTTAGGAAAATGCTTAATCTAGGCAGTGAGGGTATTTCTATTTAAATAGTTGAAGAAAGAGTGCAGAACACTGAAAGTTATATTTTATAGAAAATTTATTATTTGGACTAAGTATAGAAGAAACGACATATACTCTAGTTAATAGTCAGTTCGTCGTACTATACGGACTCGAATGATTTTTTTATATCTGAAATCAAAACACCAACAGATTTTGTTTCTTCAATTTTTTCTTTGTTATATTTCGTCATTCGTACTAGTTAGCGATCAGTAGAGTGTTCAAGTTAAAGTTGAGATCGAATACCCTTGAGATAGAATTTAAAGGTTTATTAGATTTTGAACTGCATATAACTGTAGCATCTTTCCAGTTTTTTGGTAAATAACATAATTTTTTTTTTTCAAACAGAAAAAAAAAAAATATAATTGCAATGAAAACAATGCTTTACAAATAATTGTCAAGTGATCTAAATCTATGAATCGATACCCGGTAGCTAGTGCTTATAGATCACTATTGTGTATAATTTAAATTATATTCATTAAAAAATAGTATTAATAATAATAATATGAACCTATGTTCAATTCTTAATTTTTCTTCACCTGACTATGTTCTTCAACTGAATAATATTTTGTGATTGCTCTTTCTTATGAATATTTATTTATTTTTTATTTAATATTGATCATAATTATTTTTTTGTTTTGCAATACAGCATGATTATTATTACTTAAATTTTAAATTAAATATTAGATACACATCATAGTGAAGAACAAGTAGAAATAACAATATGATATTATAGAAAAAAGACAAAGCATACCTAGTTATATTATTTTGTTGGTATGACCAATTATAAGCAATATTATAACATCTGGGGACTTCAAGTGAACTAAAGGATATATAGTAAATATTGTAATAAAACATAAAGGAAATTTCAAAATATGTTGTAGTAAAATAATATAAGTAAATATAATGTGGGATCCAATGGACATACAACGCTGTTACCGTAAATTATTTTATTTTTTTAATTTATTTGTTTTTTAGAAGTATAGTAAAAATTAATATAAGTAAAGCTGGAGAAAGTACAGTAAATGTATATGATGATGACGCGGAAGATATAATTAATGAATGGCTTCAGGAAAATTCTGAAATAGACAACTAAATTGAAAGTTTTAGAAATTCTAAATCTAGTACGCAACAAAATCTGCTTACTCAGTCAGATAAGGATTATTTCGATAATGAAGACAGGGATTTCATATTATCTGATCATGACACCGATTTCGAAATGTCTACGGATTTGGATGAGCGACGAAGATGATTTAGAAGATACTAGAAATTACTTTTATGGTTAAGATAAATTTAAGTGGTCCAAAAAAGAGCCAACAAAGAATACTCGCACATTGTCTCATAACTTGTTAAGAATACTTACTATAACACGAGAAGGAAGAGATTTGGATCATAGTCCACTCAATATTTTTAGAAGTATACTTAGTGCAGAAATGGAAGAAATCATATTGGCATGGACCAATGGAAAACTGAACCATTTACGCTTAAAATACAAGAAGAAAAACTGAATTCCGAAAATTAACATCACAGGAATTAAAATGTTTTTTTGGTTTACTGATTTACACGTCCGTGTTCAATTCAAACCATGAATCAGTTTTATCGTTATCGTCCACTGATGGTACTTGTCGAGATATTTTTAGACTAGAGATTTTATAGCCATTATTAGCTTTACGATTCAAAAATTTTTGTGGATCGAGAAGAGAAAAAAACGAACGAATTTAATAACGGCAAAAAAAAATGTAATTGTATTAGATCCTTTGTAGATATAGAAATAATTTAAGTTAAGATATGTATTTTAAGAACTTTATATAATTTTGTGAATTTTTTTTTTAAATATTTTTTTTTACAAATTTTTGTTTTTAATTTTTTTTAATAGAGGACTGAAAATTTTTGAATGTATACTATAACGTTAATTTTTGTGTTTTTTAATTAAAAATTGAATTAAATTATGTTAAATAAATTTAATAAATAAATTATAAAACAAAACATTTATGATAGAAAATTCAATAGTGTTTTTAATGAAAATTAAAAATAGAGGTCCAATGGACCCACAATGCTAGAATTTCTATAAGAAATTCTATATAAACGCTGCTATGAGCTTAAGTAATTCTAATACATGATATTACTTCCTTGACACTGAATAATTATTATAAAATAAATATTAATATATATAATAATAAATAATAATATAAAATAAATAATAATTTTAAAACCAGCCAGCTAAGGTTATGGCTTATAAGGTCATAAACAAATTATACTTCTTGAACTTTTTTTTATACTGTTATTATCTTTCTATTTCGTCTGTAATTATTTTTCGATTTTATTGTAAGTTCTAAATGCGATAATAGAAAATTAGTTGTAGTTTCAATATTTTGTATAATGAACTAATAAGGACAAAAAAAAAATAATACAGAAATTTTCAATAAATTTGTATAATTTACAAAAACAATCCCATACCACAGGAATATAAAGTACCAGGATACTTCTAGAAACAAATAATAATTTGTTTACACAATATTATATTTTTATTAGATTACATGTTATTGTAGTTCAATTTATATTAAGTTTTCTTTTTTATTTATAAATTTTTAACTTAATTGTTAAACATTGTAATTTTTAAAACTTATCTACATGTATTAACATACTTTCTATCATTATCATTGTATAATTATTAATTTTAGTTTTTGGTTGCTTATTTCCTTTTATTTTTTGTTTTTATTTATTTATTTAAGTTTTTAGTTTTGCTTTTTCTGTTCTTATTTTTTCTGTTTTGCTTTTTTTTTTTTTATTTTTATTTTTTTTTAATTTATAATTTTATAATTGTAATAAATAAATATAACATATTGCGACTTTCTTGATTTAAGCTCGGAATAAGTAAATAAAATATAACCAGAAAATAACTATTTTGATCTAGAACAGAAGAATCATAACTTTTTTATTAATTTTTAATTTTTTTAAATTTGCAAATACGTAATTTAAAAATTTAATACTATACCTTTCAACTCCTTCTACCTTATTTCAATAATATTAATGTAGGTAATTAAAAAAAAAATGAATTAGGTTATAATAACGTTAGTTAAAAATAATTTATTTTTAATATCCTAATTATATAATAAGTCCTTATCGTCGAAAATAATGTTTCTCTACTTTTTTTGCTCAGATTAATCTTTACAGGTGTTGTTGTTTTTCTTTTTTTTTTTTGTATTAATTTTTATCAATTTATCAAATTTAATTTTAAGTAATTTATTTAAGATTTTCCTACAAAGCACGTACAAAATTTCTACTTAAAGATTTAATTTATAATATAAAATTATAAAATAGCTATCTAAAAAATAAAAAAATTAAAACAAAAAAAAAAGACAGGAAAAAGAAAAATATATCAAAAATTATGCATACGTTCATTAAAAACAAATTTTTTTTTATAACTTATTTTTTCATAACAGTTTTCTTTTTTTTTCTCTGTTAATTCGCTCATTAAATTTGTTTCAGAATCCAAACGCTTTGCCTGTTTAAATAATTACGGTAAAGCGTAGGAATTCTAAATCAAATCAAACAAATCAGTCAAATATTTATTTCCTTCCGAAATATTTTTCGCAACTTTTCCTATTGAGTAATTTATCTAATCTTAAATATGTATATATATATATATATAATGTAATATATAAGTACACAAAAACATCTATATTATTATTTTGGTATATTATAGTATAATCACAAAAAAAAAAAAAAATATATAAAAAAAATGAAGAAGTTGAGACAAAAAATATACAAAATGGTATCTAACTGGTAAAAAAAAAAATAACAACAACAACAAAACGAAGATAGCTTTAAGAATTTCTTCCCTTACTATATTTACATTCTTACTAAGAATCTTATGATGGATGATAAATAATGGAGGCAATCAACGTTGAATCCTTTTTCATTTTCTTTCTAACTAATAAAAAATAAAATAAAAATCAAAAATATATTATAGAAAAGTAGATATATATAGAAAAATGTATCGTACTTTTTGTGAAATCTTTCTCAAGATTCTTTGAATAGGAAAAACCTTTTGTCATACCAGAATTTTTCCTATTTTCTTATTTAATTTTAGTTTTATTTATTTTTTTAATTTTTCTTATTTTTGCTTAGGTATTATTTTGGAAATTTAGATTTTCTTGTTGTAGCTGTTATTTTAATTACACGGACATTTAAGCCAGGAATATTAGTATTGCCAAGTAGTCACAAATTTTTTAAAAAACTTTATTTTTATTGCGGTTTATTTAATTTCAAATTTTTTTTTATAAATTTATTTTATTTATTTTTTTTGTTTTTCTTTATTTATTTTTGTTATTTTTATAGTTTATTTTTATTATTTTTAATAGTTGGTTACAGTTTCTAATAATTAACTTTAAAAATAAATTGAACTATATTTTTAATATTATTTGAATGAATATAATAGAATGTACAAAAACTTACTTCCGGTTTTAATATTAAAATTGTTTCAAGCTTATGCAGTACGCTGACAACAGGTTTACTCCGTACATTTCTACCATCTTAGTAGCGGTGGTAGATTTTACAATCAGCAAATTACAATAATAAATTTTAAATAATTAAAATAATTAAAAGGTAATCTGACATTATAGTAGCGACAGTACGAATATGCGGAAACTAACAGCAACTAATTATATCGGGTAAAGACTGTTGGTAGGGACGAATGAAAACAGAACAGGATGCAAATTATGCAATCTTTTTTAACTTTTTCTCTTTTTACTTTGGATGTGGAGCAAAACAGACGTGCGAACATAAAATATAATTTATTGTAAATCAATTAACCATATTATTTTAAGTTATTAATAATAACACCATGAAAATTTGATATTAACACTATTGGATAATATTTTTCTTTAAAAATATTAACCAAAAATTATGACATTGAAATTAAATTAACTTTAGCAAGACAGAAATAACTATTTAACTCACATAATATGTGATTTTTATTAAAATATTGTTTATCTTATTTCGATATTAATAAAAGTTAATAAAATATAATGTATAAAATAATAGAACCAATTTTTAACAAATAATATTATTTAATTGAATGTTGAAGCATTTTAATAGATAAATTTTGTGTACTTGTATTGTATTTTTTTTTTTTCAAGTTTAATTTGTACAAAAAAATTTATAAAAAACCAATCAATTATAGAATCTACCTAATTATATTTATTTTAAATTATTTTATAAACATGACGGGGTATTTTTTATTTTTTTATTTGATTTTTGCCAAAAGAATGAGAAAAGACTCTGCTGTAACTATAAGTCTCACGCAGTATTTTAACGTTGATGTTAGATATGGTTAATAAGGCTAGCTTCAAGACTATGAAGAACTACATAAAATAAAACATTTTGAATTTTCTTCTGGTTTTACTAGTTTTAATAAATAAAAAGACCTAATAAAGACCATTTATTTATAGAAATAATATTATAATATAAAATTTACTTTATAAGCTATAATAAATTATTCGATCCAAATTTGATATAATAGATACTACATCTATGTATCATTTTAAATAAATAAATCGGACTAGCAATTTTTATTTATTTGAATTAGTAAAGCCAGGAGAACGATTTTAAAATTTCTTTATTAAGTTATAATATTATTTTTTACTATTAAAACTTTTTGATTGATTTTTATACCTCACAGGTGTTATTTACATTACGTTGATAATAAGTTATAAAATCTATCAGAATTAAAGAATTAAAATAATTTTTCTACCTATATTTATTTTTTTATTTTATTTATTTATTTTTATCTCCAAAAGAGCAATTTCCTCACAATAGAGTGCATTGTTGTTAATTGTAATTTACAATTCAGTGTTTTAAAACTAATAAGTGAGTTTAAGAATTTAAAAGAAAAAACAATTAGTTATCTTTCTAATTATTAAATCTATGCAAAGGGAATTACAATAATGAATTTTAAAGAATGAAAATAAGTTAAAGGTAATCTACAATACCTTATGATAAGCTATTCTCGGCATAAAATTCGTCGGTATAGTATTAAAAATAAATATTTCCTATTCATTTAAACCATAGTTTTCTATTTCGGCAAAGGTGCAACAGAATTAATTTTTCTTAGCATATCGTCCAATTTCAGGATAACATTTTTGTTATGTACGGCACTTTTCTTTCTCTGTCTCACTCTCTAATCCTCCGCTGTATACAACTCAGTGTCCATTCTGGTTTAAAATTTTCTTTTACATACAACAGAGACACCATGGGGAGATGAAGAGGATGGGTAGTGTTGTAATTTCAACATTAATTGAAGAAATGGTCAATATTTCCTTTGATGTTCTCTATCAAATACCTTAGTTCTAGTTCTTATAGGAAAATCATAAAAAGGATTTTAAGCTGCATTTTTGAAGGTGAAACAACAAGATTTACCACCATTGCAACAAAAGAAATATTTTTTTCTGCTTCACAATATTTTACTTTACAAAATAAACATTCATTTGAACTACAGATTTGTCTGTATTGGTCAATTTCAAACATTTCAAAGTGGCTAATTTAAAGACACAAACCAGCGAAAATTAAAAATTTTTAGTAGACTAAGTTTAATTTACTTTTTATGTAATTTTAATACTTTTGATGACTTTAAAAAATAATTTCAATTTTAAAATGTTTCATATTAGAGTATATTGACTTTATGATGTTTTACTATTTAGCTGTTGTATTAAATATATATATTTTTCCTATATAGGTTCAGAAATTGGATATGTTTTTCTATAAATGATTTATTTGAAAGCTTCACATTTATATTTTTGGGTTCCTGTTACTGCTTTTTACTTTCATTCTCCGAAGTCGATAGTTTTACGGACATTATTAGCGTATTAATATAATTAGATACTAAATAATGACCATTAGTAGTATTAGATGAATGAAACAGTATTGTAATTTTATATTATAATATCTTATATATTAAAAGTCAATATTTAGTCATCACAGAATGAAGTAAAGCAGTGAATAAAAGCAACAATAATAATTATAGGTACCTACACCGCAAAAAATATTAGAAGTTTAGCGAGTTTTGAAATCAAAAATAAAAAAATATACAAAACTGGTATATTCATGCAAAGATCAAATTTTTGATATTTATTTTTGATTCTAATAAATGGCTGAGATTGGTTTAAAATTAAGAAAAAAATCAGTAAAATTCTTTAAAAGTTTATTACAGAAAAAATTCATGTCCTCTATTTATACTTAAATTGAATAGCTAATTTTGAAAATAAAAAAAGTATTTTTAAATACTATAAATTGAGAATATTATTTTAAACATTATGACATTATGAAACTTTGTTCTCCCAAAACAAAATCAAATTGTTGTTATAATGAAAAATTTTCCAATTAACCTGCAACAGTGGAAAATTTTTCAAACCGTAATAAAAAATTATTTTTGAGATTAAAAATAAACATTTCAGGCAATAACTTTGATCTAATATACAAAATGGAAAATATTATATTTTTTCCCTATGAAGAAAATATATAGAAAATTATTATTATTCCTATTGAATAAAAAAAATAAAAATAAAATAAAATTAAAATAGATGAAAAATATCATTGTCCTGCTTAACTCTGTGGAGCAATGAAATTTAAAATGACGAAATGTAAAAAAAAATTAAATAAAAAATGTGGAAAAATATGCAATATTAAAAGCCATATTTTTATTAGCAAAAAATTACGGAAAATGAGATAATAACATAAATGTCAGAAAATTGAATGATAAATTGAACATCTGGAGCGGGTGTGAGAATCATATTAAATCATATGAATAAACAACGATGTTTTAACAATGAATTCTAAATAAAACCATCAATCAATATGCAATTACACAGAGGCTCCCTAGTATTTATTAACTAAAGTTGTTAGCAAAATATTTCTAATATTAAAATATTAAGCTTAATTATATATCGTTTCTCGCATAGGGCATAGCATATACCCATTTTGACAAAATATTTTTTTATTCCAATTTTTTCAATATTTTCACTTTTCCAATTTCTTTCCAATACATATACTGCTGCATCTTTTTAAATCTTGTTAAATTATGGCTATAATTTAACATTTTTGAATTTAAAAAATTTTAATTTAAATGGAAACAATTTTTTACTTTGAATTTAATGAAAATTTGACCATTCATTCAATTGGCAATATTCATTCAAATTCAGTATAAAAAAGCACCAACATATTGGCATCTCTATTCAATTCAAATTCATAGATAGATAATTTGTTAGGACTAAAACTAAAAAGCTAGTCAATTTTAACTTTTATTTTATTTATTACATATAAGTACTTTTTTTTTATTTTTATTTATCTATTTCTTATTTTTTTTTAAATAGCTACAAAAACTTCCTAAATATTTCCCAAATTAATTATTAGACATTCTGTGTAACTTTATGTACCCTTAAAAATTGAATATAGCTACCTACGTTTACTTCATAATATTATGTATATATAGAATCTCATATAACTCTATATTATATGGAAAATTTATGTAAATGTATTGGTTTTTCAGGTGTATTTAATATAAAAAAAATTTTGGAAAACAAAAAAATTAAATATAAATTTTTTTTTCTGTTAATATTCAAGACTTTTATACCTTTTCTATACAATATCTATCTACCTTGTAATTAAACATAATATACATAATAATATACAATATTTTACTATTTATATAGATAAATAAATAAACTGTTAGATATAGTATATAATGTATACAATTATTATATCGGTAAAATTTATGTTAATATATACAAAATGTTTTTTATGTAGAGCAAATATTTCTAGAGAATGAATTAATCAAGTTAACAAACATGAAATGTATAGATACTATCATATAAAGTGAAAGTTTACACAGGTGTATGATTTTGCTTGAAGCCGATTTGAGACTCACTCTAAAAAATATTTAAAAAATAAAACTTGATATTGTGTTTGATATGTATAGGCTGCCCTGTATATAAACCAAAAGTGACCTTCCAGTCGCTTTTAAGCTAAGCTTCAATTTTAACCATGAATTATTCCAATTTTTATTTACAACCTTAAGCTACTGACTCAGCAATAGTTAGGAAAACATGGAAAATCTATTAAATATAGCCAGAATAAGTTTTGGAAGAATGTGCGCTGTGTAGAGATCACATCACCAGGGACACGAAACTTAGAATTAGCTCTATTGTATGTTAGCGATATATGGCTTATAAACCAGAATTATACAAGGAAAATACTATTCTTCACTAAAAAATGTTTGCGCGTAATATTATGCAAAATATTCTGGCACAGAATAATTAGAAATAATGAACTCTGGAAAATGGCCAAACAAGAACCAATAAGCACGCAAATAAAGCAGAGAAAATGGAGATGATTAGACCACATCCTTCGAAGACCATAGAACACACTATAGGAAGGCAGACATTGGATTGGAATCCACAGGGTAGAATAGGAAGAGGTAGACCGCGGAAATAAATCGCAGATTAATCCATAAATCACAAAGAAAACGCAATGAACATTCCATAAATCACAAAGATCAGTCCAAAAATAACAAGAAACATGGAGTGAAACTAAACACCCAGCGTAGACCCGAGTCAGATAGATTGAAGAGCTTTGTGGAAGCCCTATTGAAGCTCCATAAAAGAATAGAGAATAAAAGAGAACATGAAGTAAAATTAAACACCTAGCGCAGACCAGAGTCAGATCGAAGAGCTTTGTGGAAGCCCTAGTGAAGCAGGAAAATAAATATTATTAATTATTAAAGTGGTAGTCTTAGAAATTTGTTCATTAAACCTTATGTTGTTCAATTAGTATATAAAGCGGCTCCACTCTATATCTAAATTTATTTTTTTTTATTCCTATTTTTTTAAAATTGTTAGTTGTTTTGCATTCTAAGAAGACTCTAAAAACTATTTTGGGAGTGTGTGTTCAGAGCTACATAATACAGCAGTTCTGTTGTTTTTTTCTATTTTTTAATTTAAGGTTAGAAGTGTTCATTCAATTTGCTTCTGAAAACCAATTAGCACTGTCTTAATTGTGTCTCTTTGATATTTTTTAATTAAATTTCAAAGACCTAGTTTTTAATTTTTATAAATTTAAAACTAATTCTTCAATTCTTTTCTAGATGAATATTGCCTTCAGAAGCTTCTATATTAATATTTACAGCTGAACAAAGTTAACGGTACGAAAGCCTATAGGTTCTTTTAAAGTTTTGTACATTTTTATAAAAAAAATTAAAACAAAAATAAAACTTAAAACCAATGAGTTAAATAGTCTGGACAGGCCCATGAAGAAGACATTCACTGTCCAATGATAGTCGTCAAGGAGCGCATCCATTCATACATTCGGGCCAGAGCGAATGAAAGGTGGCATAGACTAAATACCTGTGCGATCTCGAGGAAAACATGGCCCGCGTATAATACCAATAAAACCAAACAACTCTTAACCAGGTCCCGTACTGATATAGCAAGAGTAGCAGCCATCAGTACGGGTCATTGGACAATAGGAAGCCACGCTGCCAAGCTAGGTATTTTTTTCAATCTCCACTGTCGCAGTTGCAAGGACGAGAATGAGGTAGAAACTCTTCAACGTCTCATTTGCAGCTGCCCAGCATTAGCTAGAGTCAGACTCCGGATTTTAGGTGAAGCTTTCCCCAGCAATATAGGTTTTATCGCGGAAAGCAAAATAGGAGATCTTATAAACCTTCTCAATCTCACAGGGTGGCTCTAGTACTGAGCTCCTGGGGAGAGTGAAGATGAGTGAACGACCACTTATAACAACCGACAACATGGAATAGGTCACTCTAGTTGTGGTATCAAAAAGGCACAATTACATGCTAATTGGTTTTCCAGAAGTAGCTGGAATGGCCTACCTAAATAGTCTGAGAACGAGAGCAAGGTTATATTACAGGGTCTTACCTCACATAACAGCAGTAACTTCTGTCAATTTCGATATCAATTTGAAAATCAGCATCCAATATCATGTGCCAATAATTTGCATCCAATAATTTGAACTGTAATTCTCTGGACATGCTGATTTATATAAATTACAGCATGTAATATATAACAATAAGGTTAATTGTGATATACAGCTGTTTGTTGTTAGAAATTAACTCAAAGGGTGATTCATTTTGGCCCACTGCATTGCGTTGTTTAAATATTCACAGACTTTCATTTTAAGTGTTTTAACATTTAAAATATATTTTTATTGTACATCAATCTTTTCTTAATTAACTTTCCAGCTTTTATAAATAAAGAAATTATTTCACGTTTCTCACTGGCTTACTCTGTATTTTGATGTATTGTTTCATTTTTATCAATACTCTCTATTTTTTCTTAATAATATTATATTAAAAATCTCAGCAAGTTCACGTAAATTTCCTGATAGTTTTTCATTATTCTCTCGTAGCTCAACTCTTTTTCTCAATCCAGATTTTTTTCTAAATTTAAAGAAAATTCTTTTGGATCAAAATAGCACAAAAATTATATAACAAATCTATTTACATAGTTGTACATATATAACATTATATTATTATGTAGTAAATCTTGCAATTCCATAAATGTGTGACACCTAGACAATGTATCTATAATAATGTATTACTGCGTCGAAAGCATAAAAATCTCATTTCCTTACATATTCAACAACAAAACTCATTAAAATCTATCAAGACCAACAAAAAACACAAAATAATAATGAAAAAAAAAATAAAAATAACAAAAATTATTTAATGGAAATTTGATGAAAAGTTAAGGTGAATTGTAGTATGTATGTAAGTTGCTTGTTTGCATATTTTGATGTATCAAAAATAAATCAAAAAACAAAATATATACAAAACAAAATTGATAGGAAATTTATATATAACTACATCATCATAAACGATACGACGTACACATATAAAATATTAAATTTGTGTTGATACAAAAGGATACAAAAAACAAAAAAAATTTTTTTTTTTTTGTTTAATATAATAGTACCACCAGGCCTATATACATAAGTATAAATCAATAGATATTATATAAAATATACATATACTGTATTATGCATGTATATTGTATAATTATAGACGCACAGTAGAAAACGTGTGTATAATAGAGGTCAGGGGTTAAAGTATGATAGCTAGATAATGCATTTTCTTATTATGTTTATTTTTTTTTTTTGCTTTTTTTCTTCTTTATTTGTTTTATTTTCCTGTATAGAATGAATTGGTAAAGAGAAGTGCATCAATGTATACAAAAGCTGTACATATAATATGTATTTATATAATATTGTATATATATATATATACATAATATTGAAAAACCAAACAAAACAACAATGAAATGGCATTATATTTTGAGGTGATCAGGCCGTGAAGGATAAAATTAAAGTTTGTATACAATATAAAGTAGAGTATGTACTGTTGAATTTGAGATAACATTATGATGAATAGACAGAAGTGGGATGCAATAAAAACAATATAATAAAACTACAATGTGAAATTTCTACTTTTTGTTTTTATTGTTTTGTTTTTTTTCTCTCTCTCTCTCTTTCTCTATTGTATTTCTTATTTATTATTGTTTTGATTGTAGTGTGTGACATATGCAGTATATTTAAATTTGAAAATAATTAAATTACATGAGCAATCAATGTTGAAATTATTTATAATCAAAGTAAAGTGTATATCAGACAGAGATAGAAAAAGTGAAAATGAAAAATTAGAATAAAATCAAGATAATTTTACTTTTACATTTTAATATTATTTTGAAATAAAAATATTTTTTCATCAATTTATTATGAGTTTTCTAATAATTTAGAAAAACTAAAAATATTGTAAAATTTTTTGTTGAAAATATATTTACAATGTATACATTTATAAAATGTAGCATTTTGATTATGATAGCCAGTTACTGTAACAATACAGAAGTTAATAATGTTTTTTATTTTGTACACATTATTTTGTAATAATGTCTGTATAAGCAAAGGCTACCGGTCCTAGTGTGAATTGTAATAGAATTAAACATTTTTACTAATTGAGAGTTGAGAAATGGTGTTAAATTTGCAATACTATGGATGATCTTGGTGGCACAAAATTTAAATGGTAGCATATAAAATACTTAATTGAATTAGACAAAAGATTAACCTATCATATTCAAACACCATGTTATCAATTTCATACAAAAGTTGCGCAAAATGCAACTGACGATTAGTGCAGTATAGATCCAAATGAGGTTTTGATGATTGTAAATGTGGTCGATATTAACAATTAATTGTACTATAAATAGATCAATTAATTGTACTATAAAACAATCAATGTATTTTTAGTCCAGTATAGATCACAATGAGGAATAATATTGTAAACAAGATCTATATTAAGTCTAAAATGTACTATAAATAGGCATAATAATTACTTCCGTTGTATATTCTATAATAAACTAATTTCGAAATAAATGCTATTCTAATAGAATAAATTAAGACAGTATTTATAAAATAATCACAACTGTTAGAAGAGTATAAAGTTGAATATTCAAAGTTCCAAGATACCAAATCGTCTTATAATTGTTGTTAGCACAATGTAATTTCAAATATTATTAAATTCAGATGTGTATGATATACGTAATTTAAATATAAGTAATTTTTGTACATATGGTACTGCTAGCCATTATATAAAATTTTTTTTTTTTTTTAAATAGAATAAAATCGACAAATGAGCCTTCAACTAGCTCTCTATCAGTGTGCTGAGTTTAATAGGCTAAAACCTCTATTAAAATTATTCTAAAACTAGTCTTTTTAGACTAGCCATTAATACAATTATGGTTCTACTACTTGACTGTTCTGACTTTAGTGGACTAAAAATTTTATTTTTTTTGTTAAAACTAGGCTTTAAGACATTTAAGCTATTAATACAATTTGTTTTCTATTACTTCAGATAAAACACAATTATAAAAAATATTTTAATTTTCTTGAGCTCAAATTTGATCTTGAAAATTATAAATTTTATGTGTTAGTATTTAAAATTAGGTAAACATTTTTATCTACTTATGCTTGGCAATTTATCTTATTCAAATAATTCTGATACTAATTGTATTATATAAATAAATTGTTTTTTTACAATGAATGAGTTATAGATCATTTTCAGATTCATTTTAAAGGTATCAATGTGCTCTTTGAAATTGCTGTTAATTCATTGTTAAACCTCTTCTTAAAAGTTATTTTTCAATTTATAACAGCTTCAAAAGACAGCCAAACTGACTGGCTAAATTTAGTTTAAGACCCCATTACGTTGCAAAATATTTGAGAATGAACCCAAAAACGCGCTGGGTGACGCAGTAGGTTCCAGGTTCGATTCCCGAAGAAGCAAAAAAAAAAATGCTCTATTATGGGTTTTCGATCTCGGTCCAGTACTCTTTGTCATATATAAATGTGGCATCTTAAAATAATGGTGACAACTTAAAATAAAATGGAGCTTTTCTATTTAAGAAGATTTAGCTCCTGACAATATCAGTAGTTTTCCACAATTAGTGATTTGGCCAGTAATTTAATAAATAAATGCTTGCCGAACTATTGTAGATATTGTTGTATAAACTTGCAGTATCGTAATTGATTAAGCACGCAAAGGTGATCTACCTAAGTTACTGTCATAAGAACATAAAAAAAAAAGTTTTAATGGAATAAGACTTTCCAGTCTAAACAGTGTCATATAGGAATCCATTGATGTAGACAGCACCCTGTATATAAACTTAAAATCATAAATGAAGAGTAAAATTTTTAGTTTACAATAATATCAAAATATTAAATAAAATGTATGGTTGAATTGATTTAAAGTACCTATTCAAAAGCAATTTCAATAAATATGAAAAGGTACTTAATTATTAATTTACAATATTAAATATTTTTTTTTTAAATTGATAAAAAATTTACAATATTTTGAAATTATATAATAGAAAAAATTTGATTTGGGAGAACAAAAATTATTTTTTTTTAAGCATTAAACTTCAATTATTACTAAAATACCAAATGAATAATAATTGATTGTTGAAGAATAACAAATTTTTCCAAGATAACACCTACACAATATAATATCTAAAATACAAAATGAATAATTGATAATATTTCAGAATGTTTATTTTTTGTCAATAGATTAAAATTATTAATCCTCTAATGGAGAAATTATAGAAAAAAAATGTTAAAAATTTTTTGAGATTATTTTTGGAATTATTAATTTTAACTTTTATATAAAAAACATAATATTACCGGGTATTATGACTTGTTTGGGCCTTTGAGCTATATTATAATTGTATAAATATTATTGTAAACATGGACTTAGGATTTTTAAATCTTTATAAGTTAAATCAGATACCAGCTTTCTAGTACAAACGTCCCTCAAAGATAATAAAACAAGGAAAGTATCTACACTGAAAAAAGTTTTCCTGTTTTTTCAATAAATCGGTTATTGAATCGGTTGTAAAAAATGCCAATAGCAATATTTGTTAAATTAATAGTATTTTTTATTCAAATGATAACAAAAATGATTTTTAACGCAAAAAAACGATAAAAATTGTACTTACAATAATATTAATAACAAAAATTGTTCAAATAACAGTTTTGGTTATTAAAATTATAGTATAATTGTGAATTTAACAATTTTTGTTGTTACGTAATCGTTGTTAATATAATAACAGAAATTGTTAAAATTTGTAATTAAAAAAAAAAATTTTGTTATTAATTCAATAATCAAAATCATTAAAATAATAACAAATTGTATTTTGACAGTCGAAGTTATTAAAAAAACAAGACTTGTTATTAAAATAATAGTAACTTGTGTTTTTAATAAATTTTACCTTTAATCTAACAAACATTTCTTAAAATGAGAAAAAATGTTTTCAAACTTAAAAATTCTTATTCAGTTCAAAATTAATCGCAGGATAGAAAGAACGTTTTGCTAAAGTTAATTTAAAAGTGAATAAAAATGTGTAAAAAGAATCTATAATTATAATTGACAAGCATTTAAGGTCTTGCGCAGTATACACTTTTTTATTTTATTTCGATTCTCCTACTCCTTAATGAACTTCTAATATATATAATATTATATAAGATTGTATATAAAACAAAAATGCGCACACAGTTGAAAATTTTTTACTCATATGATTTTATTATTCAGCAAATACATTATGCATAAGTGAGATATTATGAAAATAATAAACAAAAGTAAACAAATCAGTTATTATAATTTACATATGGACTTGCAAATGAATCTATATACATATGCCAAAAAAAAAACAAAAAAACAAATTCATCTAAAATAAAAAATAAAAAACAACAAAAAACAAATCACTTGAATTCTTCATTTTTATCTTTTTAAGTAACTGTTTCTAAATTTTGGTTATTTGTAGTAATAATATAGTTTTTATTAAAATTATGTATTATGTAGGTATATATATACATACCTCTTTAATAACAAACCTTTTTATTTTTAGTATTTTATCCACTAAATGCCACTTACTATAGGGAATATATCGGAAACAAAGCAGTATATGAGGGACGTGTATTTATTTATGTGTCCTAAATAGAACTTACTAACCACAAAACTTTTTATTAAACACGAGTGGTTTCTTTTTTTTTTTTTTTTTTTTATATTATAGCCAAAACTTAGGTTTTGAACCTTTAAGTACTTGCGTACCGTTGACTATTTGAAAAAGGAAAGGATAGTTAGAGGAAAGGAAAGAAAAAGGAAGAAGAAAAGTTTTGTGGGAAAGAGCGAACAATGTTGTTAATATTCGTCTTAAACCTCTGTAAGTCATAAATAAAAAATCCTTCTCTCATTGGGAATGCTTCGATTGGGACGCGGTTCCACAATCGGGATGTTCTTACTATAAAAGAATTTCCATAGCCGGACTTAAACCATCTCGGAATTTCCACTGTGAAAGGGTGGGCACTTGATGCCTCTCGTGTTGTGCGATTGAATTGCTTAAGAGGAGGAAGTAGTGATTTTAATTCCTCGGAACAAGTGCC
Organism: Argyra leucocephala; assembly: GCA_963942445.1. Classification (NCBI taxonomy): domain Eukaryota; kingdom Metazoa; phylum Arthropoda; class Insecta; order Diptera; family Dolichopodidae; genus Argyra; species Argyra leucocephala. Next base: position 65,582,474 of record OZ012678.1, on the reverse strand, counting down.
AACACCAAGCAGATATCTATAAAATAGAGTAAAATAGAGTAAGTGCTCCAACAATACGACGATGACCAAGTGGTATAAGGGATGAGGTCACATTTATGTCGCCTATAAGACGAATGGCGCGGTTTTGAACTTTGTCCAAAAAATTTAAAGCGGTTTTTGGTGCACCTGCCCATAAATGTGAGTTATACTCGAGCTTGGGTCGTATATATGCTTTATAGATTTTTAAAGGGTCTCGAGATGAAAAATAAGTTTTGCAGCGGCTCAAAAATCCTAAACATTTTGCGGCGCTTTTCGCAATATCGAAAATATGCTCATTCCAGTGCATAATTTGATTCAATCGCATTCCGAGCATGTTCAGATCTTTGAGTCGCTGGATACTTTCATTTTGAAGCCGGAGAATCGGTTCGAATGTTGTTAGCTTGTTACTAACAAAACAGCTTTGAGTTTTTGAAGTGTTAAACTCAACTCTGTTAGCTTTACCCCAGTCGACAATTTTGGCAAGGTCGTGATTGAGCGCGCCGGCCATCATTGTTCTTTTGGAGGTGACTGCGGAAGCTGTAGCATTAGTTTGTTTTAGAAAATCATATGATGCTACTAGAGTGCTGTCATCAGCAAAACTATGGATTGGATTGAAAGTTAATTTGAGAAGGTCATTAATGAAAATGAGAAATAGGGTGGGGGAAAGGACAGAGCCTTGTGGAACACCAGCATTGATTTGAAGTTGGTCGGAAAAAGAACCGTCAACTGAAACTATGATAGATCGATTTAAAAGAAAACTTTCAATCCATTTAGAAAAGGTTGAACCAAGGCCTATAGCGTTGCATTTTGCTATAAGAGCAGAATGACAAACTCGATCAAAAGCCTTAGATATATCCAGAGCTACAACAGTAGCTTCACCAGATTGATGCAGGCTGGTGTTGAGCTTCTCGCAGAGGCATGTCATGAGATCACCGGTGGAACGTTGGGCTCGAAAGCCGTATTGGCTATCATGAATTATACCTCTACTGTCAAGATATTTCTTCAGCTTATGGTTAATTAAGATTTCCATCGTTTTTGAAATAATGGAAGTAATAGCTATGGGCCTATAGTTTGAAGGATTGCTTTTGTCACCTTTTTTAGGAATAGGATAAACTTGGGCAACTTTCCAATAGGACGGGTAAGTTCCTGACGAAAAGGACAAATAGAATAAGTTGCGCAGAGGTTTAGAAATAGCGAAGGCAATGTGTCGCAGCACAATTGCAGGTATACCATCAGGGCCGGTAGATTTTTTTATATCGAGATTCTTCAAGACTTTTGCTACAGCTCTTGTTCTAAAGTAGATCCTTCCGAAGGAATAATTTAGAACAGGGATTGATGAAGGATTTTGGGCTGTAGGAGGGAGTGTGGAATTAGCTGCAAATAATTTTGCGAAGAGATTAGCCTTTCCAACAGAATCTGATATAATAGTACTATTATTATCAATCATAGGTGGAAACGAAGACTTGCAAAAATTTTGCCTAACATTTTTAGCAAATGTCCAGAAAGACCTGCTGTTGTTGGGGAGATCAAAGATTTCTCGTCTCAATCTTTGGTTATGCAGGAATTTTTGCTGATTGATAATTTTTTTACATTTATTCCTAACCACTTTATAACTCTCATACGTATTGACTGTTTTATTGTTCTTGTATTTTTTGTAAGCTTCTTCTTTGGATTTCAGAGCTTTGCTGCAGAGGTCGTTGAACCAACCTGAGGGATTTCGTTTTATACTTCTAAGGCTATTTGGAATGAAAGTTTTCATTCCTAATAGAATCCTCTTGGTAATCACCTCTGCAGCAAAGTCGACATTTTTATATTGGAAACACAACGACCAGTTCGATGCATTTAAAAAGTTGTTGAAGCCTTCCCAGTCAGCTTGGTGATAATGCCAAACTAGTCTTTTGGGAGAATTAGAAGAACTGGTTGTTGTGCCTACTTCGAAGCTTGTGCTTACAAGACAGTGGTCGGAACCACCTAGCGGAGAGTTTACAGAGATTGAATATTTCTCTGGATGGGTAGTTAGGAATAAATCCAGGAGGTGTCCGTTCTGGTCGCGTCGGTCTGGTATCCTCGTAGGGCTTTTGACAAGTTGAGAAAGGTTGAAAAAATTGGAAAAAAGTTCAACTTGTTTGCCTTCGGGACTGTTGTGACTAGAAAAATTAAGCCAGTCTCTGTTATGAATATTGAAGTCTCCCGCCAGAATAATCTCAGACTCGGGATTGGTTTCCAGAATTGAGTTTATCTGGTTGGATAGTCTTTCTATAAGCATATCAGTTTCTAGCTGATTCGCTTGAGGCGATCTGTAAATAAAACAGAAGTGAATGATGTGCTTATCGGCGTGTATTTTCATCCAATTATATTGATAAATTGGATTGGAGCACTCAAAATTTTGAAGAGTCTTATAAGCTACATCATTTCGTATATACAAAGCAATCCCTCTATGGGGTATAAAAAGTGGCACAAGCGAATAATTATTGATATTAAAGTTAATATCATTATTCACAACTTGTGTTTCACTTAGTGCTAAAATTGCTGGATTTTGGAGCCGTAGATGGCTTTCGACGGAATGGAAATTTGTTGATAGACCGCGAATGTTACAAAAATCTATCTTAAACATAATAACGAACAATTTACAAAGAGAAAAGGAAAATAAATTAAACTTAACAAAAAGTACCGAAAAAAAAAAAAAAATATATATATATAAAAAAAAAATATATAAATTAAATTTTTTGGCCCACGTACCACTTACTTATACCACCCCTGCAATGAATGCAACTGAAACCAATATCTACACACAACAGTTTTTAATACCTTATTGGGTGTAGAAATACTCTCAGAAACATTCACTGCAGGTTAGAACAATGAGAAAATTACGGTAATAACAAAATAAAAAAGAAGAAAAAATTATAGTGCATAATAAGAGAATTTTGTAGAAGAAAAAGAAAGCCGGAAAAGAAAAACGAGAAAAAAAAAAAAATTATTTTAATGTGAATTGAATCATGATTTTATTATAATTGTCAACTAAGACGAACAGTTAACAACATTTTGAATAAAGGAGAGAAAAAAGAAAAAATTGTTTTGGCTATTTTAAAGTTATGTATTATTTGATTTTATTATTATTCTAAAGTAAATTTTATTATTGACACTATTTTTAAATTGTTTTTATAATTTAAATTTTTTATTATTTTAATTTTTTTTTTTTTTTTTTTATGCACTCTGATTTTAGTTTATTAATCATTAATTGCTTATTTAAACGTTTATTTATTACACCGCACTTTTAATTCACATGTACCTAGGTTGAAGTACAGTGGCAAACTCGGAGTTTCTGCTATATTGTGCGAAGTCTATGTCAGTATTACTGTTTTTTTAAAGATTTTAAATTTGATTTCAACTTCAAATATAATTACTCAACAGGGGCCCCTAGTAAATAAATCTTGAATAAAAAATGCTTATTTAATATATATTACATACATATATAAATTTCTTAATAATTATCGAATTAACACATAATTGGAATAAATTTAAGGAAATTTCTAGAGGTAAGTTTTATTTTATATTGATTTGGTGAAATAGTGCAATGATTAATATTTAAATTATATTGTATGTTCTTTTTTTGAAAAATAGTTATTGGAATCACATGTATATTGTGCAGAAGTAAAAATATAGTTTGTATTTCAATGGCAAATCGAGTTAAACTTAATAAGTTCAAAGTATTTTTTTTTCATTACATTAATTATACGCTGAGAAATTAACTTATCGAAATTTTTTTGTTTTAGATTAATTCACTTATAATCACCATTCATCAAAATATAAAGACAAAATTAAAGAATCTGCTGTTAAATCCATGATTAAATTTATTGCAGCTGATAAAGTAACACATAGTAAGTTTGTTTTATTTGTCATTAAATTAAAAATTTGCAAAGTGTTTAACAAAGTAAGCTTGATTTCAATGTGGTAAGAACATAATATAATAATAGATATAAATATAATAATAGGTACATATATTAAAATTAATCTTCTTATTTTGTATAATATAAAGTAAAATTACTCCATTTCTTTTTATTTATTTACAGATGGGAAATTATTGACAACGTTTTACTTACTGCACCACATACTAGTACCCACATCAAGAACTGTTCTTATTGTGGCAAATAAAGAAAAGCTATACATAAAAAAATTTCGATTTGCGATTCAAAAAACTCTTGTAATTATTGGAAACAAATTCCTTTTAATTAAAGAAAATCTGTCAATTCAACCGTTACTACTTCTAACAGGAACTGTAGATGACCATAAAGAAATCTCTGCTTTATGTATATAAAAATTATTAGCAAATAAAAAAAAATTATTTGAATTAAATATAATGCATTATGTTTTATTTAAGACATTCCAAAAAAAAAAACTGTTATAAAATATTGTAAATTTAATAATTATTATTCAATTTTTTTTGTTGATGTAGAAGATTAGATCCGTTTATGAATCAGATTTGATTGGATATTATGTTTTTTTGTTAGGACAACTTATTTTTAAAATAACAACTTGTATTGTAAAAATTATAATACGGTTTGTAAAATTAATAGCAGAATATTGTCATTGCTATTAAAATAACAGCTCATGTTGCTAAACCAACAGATTCATTATTATATTTACATTAATGTTTGTTAAATTCACAGTCTTAGTTATTAAAGAAATAATGCTTTTTATTATATTAACAACTTCTACTGTTAAATTAAAAACTCAGGTTGTTAAATCAACATTGTGGTTATTAAATTCATAATCATTTATGCTCTCTCTTTTTCTCTAAATTGTTATTAATTTAACAACATGGTGATTAATTTAATAACGATTTGTTATTGGACGTATTTTAATAACATTTTTATTAATTTAATAACGTTTTTATTAATTTAACAGTAGACATTTTTTCAGTGTATAATAGATTTGAAGAGATCGCGTTTATATAGAAATCCCTTACCAAAAAAAAAATGTATATAAACGTCATACGAAAAAAAAAAGTTTTTTAAATAAAACAACACAGAATTAAGCTAATATGTATAACTATAAAACAATAAAATTACAAAAGATCGAAAGAAAGAAACAAAAAAACAAGCAAGTAAAAAAATAAAAAAAAAATAAAAATAAAAGTAAAAATATTTCTTGTTTATCAATTAAAATAAAATAAAATAGACCCGTCTTTCGCTTTCTCTATCTTCCGTGATTCTTTTCATTTTCTTAATATTTCAGGAATAGAATTAACCAAAGAATTGTTAACAAATTCACATTTTGATATAAATCGATCATAGGTTATTTCTGCCTTTTCAATACGGTTTTTGTTTTTGTAATTTCGTGTAATCTTTTTGTTGAAAAATACCTTGGAAGTTTTAAACACATTTTTAACATATTGTTTTGGCAAATTTGCAGTTTTCTTTTATGACATGCAGAAGAACTATACCATATTGGTGATCCATACATTAATGAATGACTGTAAAACGGATTTGTATAACAATAATTTGTTGTTAAATTTTAAACCGGATTTTCTATTTATTAGAGGGTACAATACTTTAGTTAGAACACTAACTTTCCTGATTTTTTGGTCTGTATTATAATTAAATTTTAATTTTTGATCTAAATGAACACCAAGGTATTTAATTGTTTGCTACCAAATAACTTCGTTTCCGTCTAACTACAGGTTTCTATCTGGAAGGTAATCTGGTTTTCGTCTTCTAGTGAAAAATATGCATTGGATTTTTGTGGTATTTACCTTTATTTGCCACCTGCGGAAATATTCAGTGAGTGACTTAAATCCGTTTTCAAGACTGGTTATAATTTGAAGAGGAGGGTCTGATGAGGTTAGAAGTGATGTATCATCGGCGAAAAGGCCAAGTTTAGCAATTGTTTAGCTTAGGTATATCACTTGTGTACACATTGTAGAGTATAGGGCTAATACATGAACCTTGTTGCATATCCACCTGACACGGAGTCATTTATTTTAACCCGGAATTTTCTATTGTTCGGAAACTCTGTACTATTTTAATTAAATACGTGGGAAACTCAAGGCACTTTAATTTGTGAACTATGCAATCCTTTATGCCACACGCTATCAAAGGCTTTTTCGATATCTAGAGCCACCATTCCCGTTGATTTTTTGCTATGCAATTTTGCATTTATTAAATTTTTGATTCTCATCACAACTGATGGTTAGTTTGATGTTGTTCACTGAAGCCAAATTGCTCGTTAGAAAGTATATTATTTTGACTAATAAATTTATATATTCGGTTCTTCAGACTCTTTATTTAGTAATAAATTTATATTTTAAAAAAATCATTATTCTAACAATGTAACAAATATATTTTACAGAGTTGTGAACAAAATTAAGTACCCCAAAAATGTTTTAATATTATTATTACAAATTTGTAGGTATATGAAGATAAAATAAGTCTTCCTTTTATTTTTTTTATTTTTTACTCATGTTGCTTTTATTGTTTTTTCTTGTACAACCTAATCAAATATTACATACCAATTCATTTTTTCAATTTCTATTTTCGGATCATTTATTTTTCACACACATTCTAATTCGTCAAATCTTTACAGTAAGTTGGTTTGAATTTGTGTTTACAATGCGAAAGTAGTAGTTATATGAATACGAATACTCAACACATTAGTATTAATAACCACTTAACTTGTGATTGGTCATAAACTATTTAATTGACATTATTATTGACGGAAAAGGCATAGAAGCAGTAAAATATTATCTTTTGTTCCAAACCAAAAAATGGCAAATTTTTCTTTCTTAAAAGAATAAAAAAAAATTATTGTTTTTGAAAAATTGGTTTGCAAGTGTGAACGTTCTTTGAGAGACAGTCTAGTTATTTATTTATTAATACAAATTAAAAGTAAATTTTTAGTACTTTCGGTAAATTATAACGACTTTACAAGCTTTAAGAAGGAACTCTACTATATTTTATTAATTTTTTATTAATTTAACGTACATTGCATTATATTCTCACAATTCATCGAACTCAAATTAGACTTCGCTTATTTTGTTTTTTGCGTTTTTTGGTGACCTTTGTCAAAATATGATGCCTGACCAAAAACATAAATCATTTTTTATTGACCCTTGTCAAAATTTGACCCCTCGCCAAAAACAAAATTACATTTCCCATTTCAGTACCCCAAATTATTTTTCGAATGTATTACAATATCTTGAGTAATTCAATCAATTCTTGGTTAGCTCGTCTGTAATTATAATTTATTACATAGCCCTGCAAAATTTTATTAATATTGAATCCAACAAATCGCTTTTAGGCAATAATGCACAACAAAAAAAAAACGTTTAATTAAATATTTTTATAGTTCGAGCTTGAAGCTTTTAGCATATTATAAATATTTTATTTATGCGTGCATTTTTTAACAGTTACATTAACGTAATACGAAGTGATCTAAAATTACGTAGTCCGATTAACCTAAACTGAATAATTGTAAAAAATGTAAAGATATCCCTTTGTCTTACGATTTAATATTTTTCTTTTTGGGTTCCCCAAAAAATGTATAATAACTATTTTTTTGCTGCAACCAAAAATTTCAATTTTCTGAACTGTTAAAAAGGTTTTAAATTATTTAAATACACTTAAAATGCATGAGGCATCAACAAAAAAAAAAATTAATACTTTTTAAATGTTTAATCTTAAATCTAACTAAAATAAAAAAAAAAAATTGTTTTTGTTTTTCAGTTTAAAAATAAATTTTTTTTATATTCACAAATTATTGCCACTGGAACACAAGCCTTACTGAAACAGGGTCATTATTTTTTAATCATCCTTTTGTTTTTCAGTTGTTTTTTTTTGTTTATTTTTTATTGTCCTTTCATGCAAAATACACGTATATGTAGTTTTGTAGAACATTCATAAAATTTACATAAAGTATCATAAAAAAAAATAATGTGTAAAACAAGCTGAATTTCTGTTGCTTACATGTAAAAGGAGCTTGTTTTCCTCCATTTACATTCATATACATAAGGTGTATTGCACAAAAATAAATAAAAATAAATAAAAATAAAATACAATTATATTGTATAATATAATATATGGATATATATATATATAAATGAATATGTAGACATAAAAAAAATATAATGGCCAAATAATGCCCTGTATTGGTCAAACATGTTGATATGTGTTATGATTCATTAAAGTATGTAACTGTAATCGTGGTCTCAGAATCAGTGGTATACCTACTTACTTTATGAATATAGTGTAGTACATTGCGGGAAAAATTTATATCATCTCTTTTCGATATTTTTGTTTAAACTAAAGAACTTAAACTATTTTATTCAAGTCTGTAATTATAAAATTATATTCAGTAAATCAACTTTTAAGGTTATAAAAACTCTCAGTCTTAGCTATTATGAAATCTATTTTTTAGTTTAAGTTATAAAAAAATATCAGCAGCTATTCAGAATTCTTTCTTAATAAAAACTACTTGGGGCTCTATTTATTGCGAGGTATAATTTAGAAACATTTTCTTTATTTTCACTAATTTTCAGAATTTTACTAATTCAAACTTATCGTTGATTTTCTAGAAGAACGCGATTAATAAATTTTGATCAAATTAGTTTTTATATTGCTCAATTAAATATCGAAAATAAACCTACCAGTTTTGATTCAGATATTCTTTAGTTGGGGAGAGATGATAGATGGACTAAAATGTTTTTCTTTTGCAAAAACGTCGTAGAACCTACCTCTTAAAACTAATTTATTCAATATCAAGTTTTTTTGACTTAGTCTTCTAGAAACTCAATAATTTGTCGTTATTGTCTATTTGGCTAAATTAGTTTTTTAATTATCTCTTTATTCATACAATTTATTTTATAGACGCTGTTATATTGTTGCTAGTAATTTAATTTATTAATTTATTAATTTAATAACCTAACCATTTGAAATCCAAAAATTTTATTTTGTAAAAACCGCTTATGTTATTGAAAAATGTTAATAATTAATAAATAAAATTTTGTAAAAATAAATAAAAATTTTAAAATGATTTATAAAAAACGCTTATAACGTTAAATATAAACATTTTTATTGCTAATTGTAGGAATATATTTAAAATAGATACTTTAAGTGAATTAACAAATTATAAAAAAAATATGTTTACATCATATTGACATAGGCGATTATGTACCCCTGCAAATATGTGACTTATAATTGTCAGAATCAAACCAAATTTTGACAGGAAATATTTTCGGAAATTATGAATAGCTATGCTGGTTATTTTATATTGATTTTTTCTTATATTAACATAAGCGGTTATGAAATGTTGGCGCAGAAGTCTGATAGCATCGGTTGCGTATATTGTTATTAAATTACAATTATTTTTTTATTTGTTTATTTATTTATGGCTATGATATATTCATAACTTTTTTTTAACAATATTAAATTTTTTAGAGCTTATACTATTGTATTTACACCTATCACTGTTCTTAATTATTACTTAGGCTAGCTGACTAATTTATTTATTAATTAATTTATTTTTTAAATTTCAATTATTATTTTCAATTCGTCATCAGTTGTGTAATATGACTAGTTTTCTGAGATTATAGTCATATTATGGTTATTAATATATCTGGAGATATAAAGTATACAATGAGGACTAATACAACCAAAAATTAAAAGGATGATCAGTTCTGAAGAAATTATGAACAAATCTTATATAATCTTACCGAGACTTAATTTTTGAAATTACAAAATAATAGTTTGAATAAATAAATAATTTAGAAGAAGAAAAAAAAAACAATTGGATTGTATCATCACATTTCAACTTAAAATGCCTAAAGAGACAAGTCTCAAGATAAGGCTATATTAACATAAATATAAAGTTTATCAAATATAGAAAAAATAACAAATGAAGTAAAATTAATAAGTGCAGCAAAAAAAACAAAGTAAATAGAAATTACATAAATGCAATATTTCAAATTAAAAATCAAAAATTAAAAATCTAGTAAACAAAAAAAATTATAATAACAGATCATAAAGAATTAAGAGAAAAAAGAATTAAGAAAAAAATCATTACAACAAAAAAAAAATAAAAATTTTTAGAAATTACACTTCACAGGTATAAAATATTATAATATTCATTTTAATATTACTTAAAATTATTTTTATTAAAAACAAAAACAAAAGAAAGAAAAATAAAAAAACAAAAATTATTAAATAACTGTAGGTAATACTTTTGGTTTATTACTATATTTGCTGATGTATAGTTTACGTAATTCCATTTTCAACTTTGATTTAGCAGTTTGAGATTATAATCAATGTTGTTATAAAAATAAATTATAAAAATAATGAAATATCAAAGCTGATACCTAGAAAAGATATATTAGATTTTTAATTGAATCTGCATAGATACAGTCAATATTATAGCAAAATGTGAAATATATTTCAGTGAGTTAAATAGTAATTCTTCCGGTTGAATAATATATTATAAATCCCTTGGCAAAGGAGAAACATAAACCTCTTTGCAAGCAGAAGCAATATTTTATAATACCTTACAATCAGATAAAGGTTTATAAAAGCATCGCGTGCAGATGTTTACTCACTTAACAGTTGTTGCAGGTTGACAATGGCACTGTTCACAATGATCAAAAGTCTTTTCATGCATTTGCTTTAGATCTGCACTAACATTCTTAGTGTGTACAGGCATTTTGCTTTTCAACGTTCTTCTTTTGTTTATTAATGTTGGATTAATTGTTTTTGAAGCCAGCCTTTCTATATAATTTTGGTATAAACAATTGAACACCACTGAAACCTAATGCTTGTACTAAGTTGGATTCAAATCCATTCACAATTATTTCAATAAATTCAATTCTACTATAACCTATGTTAAATACAGAAAAAATATTTAGCGTAGTACGAGTACCTCAATTGAAAAAAGGTTTAAGAATAAATTTTATTTGGATCCGGTAATGAAAATTTAAATTATAGAATAATTTAAATAAATATAATATAATACAGAAATAAATAATATTTATTATTAACGAAACGAACTAACTAAATTTATTCAAAAAGTTTCAAATGTAAGATGGCCCCTTTTTTCTTTATTATTTTGTGAAATTTAAATCTAATAAAATTTAATTCAATTTTTTTATTACAAATGCATAATATTATATAAAATATAATATGTACATGTAACATTATACATATTATAATATTACTTTAACTGTCTTTATACGACTTTTAATATTATTACATCAGTAAATGTAAATCCGTGACTTTTATATTCATTTTAGTTGTGTAATAAAAGCACGTGACAAGAATCGAAAATATCATTAAACAAAAGAAAGGCAGATGCCTAATCGCCAAAAAAAAAAATATATATATATATAATAATATGTAGATATGTACATTTTCTGACGAATATAACAAAAGAATTAATAATAGGTACCTATATTGTTTTTTAAATTTCAATTTCGTCCTCTAGAATTCAATTCTATAACATTGTTTTGATTTTATACAATTTATTTTCTTTCATAAAATTTCTATTTTTTAATAAATTCAATGTAAAGATTTTAAATCCAGTAGGTATTAGAATTGAAAAGAAGTTAAATTACATCAGGATTCACTTTAGGTTGATTATTTGCAAATGAAAATGTCGGATGTTAAATTTTATTTTAATAAAGATCAACCGGAAGGCCACACTTTCGTTGAAGTATCGACAGATATAAAAAAAAACTTTATATTTCCAATTGAAGTGAATCAGATGATTACCCCAGTTAGTGGAGTACAATATTGTGCCAGACCCAGAACCTTCAGGGCCTGTAAAGTAAGTGAGTAAGTAAGTAATAACGATCGATACATATTTTGACCTATCTCTTATTGTTGAAATGGCAACTTTACATAATATCAAAATAATGATAAAATATATTTCTTTTTCATTCTTTGGGTTGTAAATTGCTTCGGGAATTAATATCTAGTTGACCTTGATAATGTTTTCAGTTAAGTACTTGGAAGTCAGTTATCTATTAGAAAGTAGTTTAAATTACTTCAGATATGAGCACAGGGTTTTAATACCAATAGATCCGGATATTAATTCAGTGATAGTGTTCTTTGGGTCAATAATGATATGGTCCAACTTTTGATATCAACCAACTGAACGTTAATAAAATGAGGGTAGCTTTTAAATGTAAAAAATTAAAAGCAAAATTTTTTTTTTATATTAGTAGCTAAAACTTAGGTCAGAGAAACTTTATATTTTCGCACCAATGATTTTTGTAAAAGAAAATATAAGGGATAGTTAGAGAAGAGAAAAAGGGTCCGGCGGAGTATTGTGATTGATGTTCATTTTGAATTTTTGTAAATTAAACCTTGGGAATACTTGCAGTGGAATGCGATTCCATAATCTAGAAATTTTTACTATAAACGAATTTCCATAACCAGTCTTGAACTATATTTGTATATTTTAATGGTGTAGGGTTGGGCTTTTGCAACCTCTCGCCTTCTTCGACGGGATTGCTTTGAAAGCGGAAAAATTGTTTGTAGTTCTTCAGAGCAAGTGCGTCGTCAATCCTAGATATCTATTAAATAGAGTTACTGCAAACGATACGACGATGACCAAGTGAAGCAAGTGTTGATGAGACACTTACATTATCTAAGGCCAGTGGTGCGAGTTTATGCTCTGTCAAGAAAGCTTCTTCGAGCCGTATTTGAGGCACTCGCCCTTAGATGTGAGTTTTATGATGTGAGTGCTATCATCTTGAGTCGTATGTAGGATTTATAGATATTAAGCAGATCTTTAGGTAAGAAATATGCACAATACAATAAACGCCCAAACATTTTGCGGCGTTTGTGCAATATCGAAAATATGATCATTCCAGTGCATATTTTGATATAATCGCATTCCGAGGATATTTAAGTTTTCTAGTCGCTGAAAGCATTCATCTGGAAATTTGTGAATAGGTTCAAATGGCGTTAGTTTTTGCATATAACTAAGCAGTTTTGGGTTTTGGAGGTGTTTCAACTCTGTTTCCTTCACGCCAGTCGGAAATTTTGACTAAGTCATGGTTTTCGATGCCTCCTAATATTGCTGACGTAAGCTGAGGTTGCTGTAAATATATAAAAGAAATCGTAGAACGCCGCAAGAGTGCTATCATCTTCTATAGGGTTGAAAGTTGTTTGGAGGAGATCATTAATAAATATAAGAACGAGAGTTGGAGAAAGGACAGAGCTCTGTGTAGCACCAGCATTAATTTGAAGTTGATTCAACTTCAAATTACAGTCAACAAACTTTAATGGCCCGATTCGAAAGAAAACTTTTAACTTTAGTGAAAGTTGAGGTTATAAGTTCCACCCGGAGAAATAGGTTCAGACCCGAGAAAAAATTTCTCTTCGGGTTTTAAACAACTAAAATTTAATAAATAACCGGTGCAATTAATAATTTTTTTTGGACACAATTAAATACAAGAGCTATGATTGGGTTTTAAATCGAAATATGCATTACTACACAATATGAAAGCTTTTCATCACATCTCACATCCGCTTGATGGATCTGAAAGTGATAATAAATATATAAATATATATATATATATAATATTTTGAAATTAATAAAATAATCTAGGTAGATTATATATTCAAGCTGTGAGTTATCTAGGTAGTCTAATACTGCAATACCCCTCCTGATGACTTTAGCAGCATTAAATGAAAAAAAACATTCCTTCAAAAAAAGAAATAAGCCAAAACGAAAAATTTGTCTAATAAATATGTCCTGTGTAGATTTCCAAAATTGCTTGTAAATTTTTCATAACGAAACAAAAAAAAACATCTCAAAACAACCACAATAAAAAAAATAAAAATACAACAGAAAATGAAAAATGGACGTAGTTATGAAAGTAGTTCGGTTTTAATGTACCCGATTAAATAAAATTCGATTCTATTATGACATAATATGAACGAGAGTGTAACAAATTTTTGGTCATTATTTGTTTCATTTTACACATACCTACAACATGTATTTTTATAATTTTTTCACATTTTATTTTTTATTTTTCCCATATTGTTGGAGAAAAAAAGAGATGGCATCTGATATTTTGTTAAACTTTGAGAATTATTGTAATTCAAATTGATGAATATAAATATTATGGATATTTTTTTTTTTCAAGGTAAACTGATGTTACTTATGTAGTCCGACATTTATGACGTAATGCATGCATATAGGTTGGTATATGCTAGTTGGGGTAATTTGTGTAATGTGATTTTCGCAATTTCTAATTTGCTCAGTATCTATTAATATTCCTTCAGTTTGTTGCTCTTGTTGTTAGATTATTATTATCGAATAAAAATTGTATTTGGCATGTAGTGTGCTTAAATGACGTGAGATATGATATCCATATTACACTGTTAATGTATTATTTGACGTCCGAAATTAATTTTATATGACAATTGTTTAGTTTTGTTTTTTATTTTTTTTTAATAACGTTCAATATTTTATTCTGTAAATTGCAGAGTTCATTTTAACCTCAACATCATGGAAATCAAAGTCCTAAATAAGTGCAGATTTAAAGTGTTGTTGTACTTTTTTTTATTTTTTTCATTTGTGATGTTTTTTTTCAATAAGACTATGCCAAAAAGTTATTATGAAGGATCAAGGACATTTGTACATTCTACTTTTAATGTAAAACAAATATTATCGATATTAGTACAGAGAGAATAAAAAATAATTTAATAAATTTTGAAATAATGATTAATGGAGGGTAGTTATTAAAATATTTAGTGACAGTTTGTGGTTTGTTTAAATTGTATTGGTTCATTACAAAATATTTGAAGATGATTGTAGTATATAGAGCAAAAAATTAAATCTTTGCTAATTGTTATTATATTATCAGGATTAGACCTAACTAAAATTATAAGCTCAATTAAAACTGAAATTTTGAGCTAGCTCACAATTGAGCTAAACAGAAAGCTTAAAATTTAAAACATAGTTAAAGTATATATCAGCTCCCATATCTTTTTTTATATAATTCCAAGACTATGGGATGAACACCCTAACTGTTTCTTTTACACAGAAATTTTTAATACGCAGTTACATACAATATTTTTTTTTCTTTAGAATTCAAATGTGGAAAACTATATCTATTGTAGAGTAAAATTTGCCCTCATTGTGTGATAGCCAAAACTTTCAACTATTTTTTATTATTTATTTTATCCCAATGACAATAGGTACTGGAGACCAGGTCGAAAAACACACAAAGCATTTTGTTGCTTTCATCGGGAATCAAACATGGATGGAAACCTGGATCAAATCTTGATTGAAGACAGGCATTCTCGCTCTATTTCGCAGATTCTCCTTATAGTATTTTACTGTGAGTATTTACTGTTATTCAACTGTGAGCTAATTGAACGTGCGTTGAGCTTTACTCAAATAAGCTCAAATTAAAAAATTATATATTTTTTTAATTCGATTATTATAACTATTATAAATTTTGTATAAACTACAATTCAAATGTTGAGCTACCCCACACAATTGAACTAAAGGTAAAGCCTAAAATTTGAACTACTTCAAGCATGAGTTAGATCTCACACCTTTTACTATTTTGTAGATAGACCTCATAATGTTTAGGTCAACTGTACCTAGTTCAAAATTTGAAATGAATGTTCGTTGTGCTCAACTCAAATAAGCTCATAAATATGTTTTTATTAATGTTAAAAAAATATATGTTTTTTTAATTATATTATTATATTATCAAGTTTGTAATAGAGCTTACTCAAATGGCAATCTCCATGCTAGCCATAATCCAAATTTTGAGCTAGAGTTGAGGTGAGCTTACAGCTCAAAATTTGAGATAGCTCAAATAAGAGGCACTATTTTGTAGATTAAACTTTATAATATTTGGGTCAGCTGATTTAAAATTTGGCTTGAACATGCATTGAGCTTAACTCAAATAAGCTTAAATTAAAAAAAAATCTGTTTAATTATTTAGAATACTAAATTGGAGTCAATTTAAAAAATTGTAAGAATTTGAGTAAAAATTTTATATTGAAAAAATTGTTGGAGTTATATTCTGAGCTTTTTTTAGTCGATTGTTGGTTAATAATACTTACTTTTCCAGAATACTTTGACGATTATTTGAGATAATATTATATGAGATTTGAAAACTAGATTTGAAAATAGGAACATGTCGATAATTAGATTGATCAGAAATAATTCAATTATGCAATATATCATCTATAAAACGTCATCTATAGATTGACACTATATTTATTTTCGTTATTCTTCTAGAGAGCGTTTTACTTCTCTTCAATTGTCATTTGAATTAATGATTAGTTTACCTTGGATAGGACGCTGCTTTTACATAAATAATTAATTTTTTAATCATACTGTATTAATAGTACATGTAAAATACATCCTATAACAATAAAAAACATTTAAGCAATTTTCTTTTTTTTTGTTGTTGTTTTTTTTCCACCCCCTAATAAAAACTATTGGTATAGGATATTTCTTTTCTACACCACTCTCTGCCCTTTTCGATTTTGTCATGCCAAATCGAATGTTACTAGTTTTAATGTCAACTCCCTGTTCTATATACACATATATATATATATATACATATTATGTATATATATAATCAGCACACAAACATACATAACATTGTTTTGTTTTTTTAATTTTTTCTTTTATGTGTTTTGAATTTTATGGATCAGTGAATTGTCTTTTTGTATTTTAGTGGTTTATTTTCTGGTGTTCACAGTCAGAATAAATCTTTTTTTCAACTTTTTATATTCAAAAGTTTGGTGTTTTTAAATTTTTTTTGGAAAAATAAATTATAAAGAAGCAAAAACATACAATAAAAAGAAAACAAAAAAGGAAAAACCGACAAAGAAAATCATTTTTTGTGTTTTTTTTTTATTTTTCAAAAACTTTTAATGTTAATATGATGTGAATGACTGAATGATATTGATTAGGTGGTACACCATTACCATTACCGCCATCAGTCATGACATGAGACTTTGTGTTATGATTGTATTTTTTTTTGTTTTGTTTGTTACTGCTCTGATTCTCAAATTTAATGTCGTCGTCTTAAATGAAAACAAAAAAAAAAAAGATAGAACTAAAAATGAAAGGAAAGATATTGTAACGTTTGAAGTTTAATGTTCATGCAAGAGATTTAAACGATTAATTTTTTTTTTTTTATGCTTCTTCTTTTTACTTTTTTAGGCTTTTAATTTTGTCCTTTTGTCATTTTTAATGTTTTCCATTTTTATTTCTTAAGGATTAACTTTGACATGTAGCTTTATGAGCATACATATGTATTTGTAAAATGTTAATGAATAAAAGTTAATTTTCTTTCGATTTATGATTTTGTTTTTTTTTTTTTTTTTGTTATTTTTCTTTTGTTATTCTAGTTTATAATCAATGTGGAGTGGAAATTTCAGATATAAAATTGACGACAATGTTTTTTAACAATTTAAAAACATTCTTTTCTTATTTTTATTATAGCAGTACGTGTTGTTGAATTGACAGTTAAGTTGCGTTATGATGTATGTATGTATAGGTTTTAGGTGAATATATTTTAAATATAAAATTTTAATTGCTGTTAGTTGTCATCGTTTTGGGCTTTATATGGTTTTATATAAAAAAAATTCAATGACAACATTTTTCATATTAAGTAAAGTGCTCGTAAACCAAATATGAAAATTATTAATAATTTTAATTATAATAAAAATATTTAGAGAATTTGTTAATTTTATTTTTTGAATATTTGATTTTTATGTTAATGTGTATTCTGTTAAATATTTATATTTTAATTGGGCACTTATTTAAAAATTCATTTATGTTAAATTGCTTTTTGGTATATTTTTTTTTGCGGAGTAGCCACATTTTAGGTGGGAGTGGTAACCTAAGTAAGATTTGAATGATTTAGAAAGAAGAAAAAATAATGAGATTTTAAATGAAAATTTGAGATGAAAGAGAATGAGAAAGAGTATTTGTGTTAGGTTTTAAAATAAAAGAAAAATATGAGTTGAACATTCTATAATAAATTATTTGATAATGATTGAAAAAAAAGTTATGATTAAACCAAAAACTTTAAGTCATTGAAAATTAAAATACATTATTAAAGAACCTCTAAAATTTGTTGTTCAAAATTAATTTCAATATTTGAATTTTACGACATATCGGGGCTGTCATTTTACACCAAGTGTAGCAGATCTACTACATTTTATTCATTTTAAAAATGTACTACGTAGTAGATCAACTACAGTTTACACAAAATTGAATAATCCTAATTCATTTGTTAATCGCGGAAAGGTATTCATATTTTACTATTGCCTAAAGGTAAGCATGAGTAAATTTGACTCACTTTTACTGAATCTTATAAAAATGTGTAAGAACGGTATTTAAAATTTAAATATAATTAAAAATATTTAGAAAAATAATTTTGATTAAAGTACAAAAAATATATAGTTATTAAAGAGAATTCAGTTATCAGTAATTAGATAAATTAACAATATAAAGTTTTACTTTTGGCAAATAAAAATATAAAAAAAATAATATTTAAATAATAAGTATAAATTATGAAATTAGTAACACAGTAGTATTAAGAGTACTAAGAGATCTTGTCTTTGTACAAAAGCTTCCGGACAAAGAAAAAGAGTTTGTTTTATACTTAAAAGAGTATTGTAAAGTTTTTGCAAATTATTTGTTCACTTTCCTGTGTATAAAGTCAATTTTTGTTTCAACTTATTAAAATCACATTTTTCTTTTGGTTTCTACGCTCTTTTGGCTATGGCTCCAATTCTATACGGATTACCTAAATTACACAAAGATGGTATCCCACTACGTCCAGTAGCTGCTGCTATTAAGACTCCAGCTCAAAAATTAGCTAAGAAATTGTGTTCTTGAACTTGATCTTATTGATTTTAAACCTAAGTATTCGGTTAAAAACTCTATTGAATTAATTAACAAGCTTAAGGCAATAAAAATATTGCCCAAAAATGTGAAATTAGTGTCTTTTGACGTATCAAGTCCATTTCCTTCTATTCCTATTAATAAATTGAAGGATATATTGTACTCAAAAATTACAAATAATATTTCAGATAGAGACATGGTTTACAATTAATGGACTTGATTAATTTATGTATTGACCAAAATTATTTAAATTATTTGACAACAAATTTTATAGACAAATTGATGGTTTAGCCATGGGTTCGAGTTTTTCACCACTAGGAGCTGAAATTTTTATGGACGATTTTGAAACTACTTTATTTAATCAACAATAATACTTGATGAAAAATATTATATTTTGGATAAGATATATCTAGATGATGTGTTATGTCTATGGACAGGCACTGAATGATGAAACGTCTGAACAAATTGGATAAAAATATTAAATTTACTGTGGAATATGGAGGGGAAAAAATTAATTTCCTGGATTTGACCATAAATATTTCTAACAACAATTTGTTTTTTGACATTTATCGAAAAGAAACTTTTTCCGATGCAGTTATTCCTCTGTCATCAAATCATCCTTGGTCAACTAAAATATCATCTTTCCATAATTTAATAGTCCGATTAATTAGCATACCATTAACTGACGATAAATTTAAAAAGGACCCTAGTATTATAATTGACATTGCAAGAAATAATGGATATAAAAAAGGCTTGGTTTACAAAATTTTAAAATCTAAATCTAGAAAATATATTTGTAATTTGATATCTCCAAAAATTGACGTTGATAAGGAAATAATTAATTATAGAAAAATACCGTATATCAGAAACGTTTCCGAATATTTAACAAAACCACTTAGGGCGGCTCATATACAACCGGTATTTTTTAACAACTACCCTTTAAAAAATATTTTTGTTAACAATAAAATAAGACAACCGGAGCCAAATAATATTTTAACAAAAAATGGAGTTTATAAAATTCAGTGTGGAGGATGTGATGGATTATATATGTTAGCAAAACAAAACGAACCCTCCAAACTAAATTTACCGAACACATAAAATCGGTAGCTTCTCCCTGTCCGTCATCAGGCTTAGCTCATCACTCAAAATATTCAGACCACTTTACCGACATTGACAAATTGGAATTGGTAAAGGAAGTAACAAGTAGCAGAGTTTTGGATAAATATGAAATTTTTCATATTAATAAACTAAAAATAAAAAAAGTCAACTTATTAAACAATCAGTTAGACCTAACTAATGAGAGCCCGCTACTTAATAGTAATTTTTTTAAATCGTAAATCAAATTCTGTATTTTGTAAACTTTGTCGCTTACAACATGTCAATCTTAGCTAATATTAAAATCATATGTGTGTTTTTTGATAAATGTATAATTTTTACTAGTAATTTACCAGTTACTATTTTTTGTACTGGTATACTTGCACTACATGTTAATTTTTCATCTTTTAAATTTAAATTTTATGTTATTTACTTAGTCTTGATAATGTCTTAAAAGGGCAAAACATGTCGGCTCATATTTGTATTTTTTATTTTTATTAAAATATTAAATTAAAATAAAATATATAAGGAAATCTACATATATTTTCTTAATCAGTGAAATATTAACAAGTGTTTTATTTTATTTATTAAAATAATTTTATTAATTTATAAAAACAATGTTTCACCAAGTGCCAAACAAAAAATCTGTTGATTGTTTAATGAATGTTTTTTTGTTAAATCACATCTAAATCTTTTTCGATTGATATAGTTGCTGATTCTTCAATTTATATCAATATGATATCGCTTGAAACTTAAACTTCTAGATCTGAGCCAAAAATTGTCCTCATTGTTTCTCATACTAAATTCAATACATCTTTAGATGGAGTTCTATTTGGGTCTTTCAAACATTTTAATAGTTTCATTACTTTTATATTTCATCGTTCTCCAATCGGTTTTAGTAAAATTAGTAATAGTTCAGAACTTATTTCTGTATTATAATAATAGCTAACTTAGAAGAAGGTAAGAGCATCCTTACGACTTAGCTTCTACTTTTAACGTTATTGGTTTAAGCCCATTGTTTAGATTGTTATTATTTTTTTTATCAAATTATTTAATAACTGGGTTGAATTAATTTCGACAAGAGCTTCTCCAATATAAATTCGTACTTTCAAAAAATTATCAATCATATCTGCAATAGAGCTCCAGAGTTTTCAACCAAATATTCAAATGTATACGTATACTTTTATTTTATATTATTAAAAGTTAAACTGGAACTAATATAATTGAGAATTATTCTAAAATGTCAATGCAATTTTCGTCACCATGATGTGCTATCCAAAGAACAGAACCTATTAAGCTTTATTTTTTTCAAAATTGAGCATTTTTTCAGCTCTCACTTTTAGTTACGGAAGCTCTCACCAAAATTTGTAACGGATGGTACAATTAATTGTATTTTTTGTTATAATCAAGATTATTTCAAATAAGTTTCAGGGAATCGGGATTCGGCGAATTTCAGAAAGGTATCCCGAATCCGAATACCAGAGGAAAGATTCACCGAATCCGATTCCGAGTTATTCGATATAAGAACCTCTAACTAGCTATTAATACATACAAAAACTTTCTAAGAAAAAATGAAATATATTTAATTTGATATCATAGGAGGAGTAGATTTGTACCATAACTTCAAATATCATGTCTATATTATATGACTGTTTAAGTCCAATTAAAATGTGCAAATTTTGTTTCCAAAATAATTTTAACTACTAAAACAGTA
The DNA here is from genome assembly GCA_963942445.1 of Argyra leucocephala. NCBI lineage: Eukaryota > Metazoa > Arthropoda > Insecta > Diptera > Dolichopodidae > Argyra > Argyra leucocephala. The sequence goes on along the minus strand of OZ012678.1, from coordinate 65,560,765 downwards.
AAATACAAAATTGTGCCTTCATGTGCTTCCATGTTAAATTCTTAAAAATTTACATAATTTTTAAATGAATTGAATAACTATAGTTCCCATTTTGTTTTTTTGTTTTAAATAAATCAAAATTGACTAATATGTTTTAAATTAAAGCAACAAGACTTGAAAGTTTTTTATTATTCCATTTTAGGAACAAGAATATGAAAAAATGTTCAATGTAGATTAAAAGTTTGAAAAGTTTCTATACTATAGCACAGGTGTAATATGTAAAATGTTTTCTTTTAATAAAATATCTCAAAGTTTTTATTTAAAAGTTTATGATGTAAGATTCTGGTAAGTTTAAATTATTAATTACGAATTGCATATACACAATGAGCCTGAAACTAGATTTATGTTAATTATGAGTATAAACTTGTATTTTCATTGAAACTTTTATATATTTTTTTAAATTTTGTAAAAATTTACAGGATTTTTAAGGATATTATTACTTTTAAGGACTTTTAAGGACTAATTAAGATAACATTTTTACAACACTACTTCGTTTGCATGATTAAACTAAAATATTCTTGAAATAATTTGCGACACCCAGAGAAAGGAAAAATCATTATTCATGATTATTAAAGGAAACATAAATATGAAATTTTGGTCAAAGTTAAATCAAATTCATTTGATAGAAGTGTTTTGTGAAGAGAACATAATTAATTTTTATATTTTAAAAGAAAAAAACTATTTGAAATAAAACAAATAAAAAATAAAAAAATTTTAAATTGTTTAGTGATAAAGGGTTAATAAGCTTAACAAAATATTAAAAACTTTAAAAAGTGAAAAGTGCTGAAAGATGAGCTACCTAAATTTAAGGACCAAATCGCCTTCTTCTCTACCACAGTGGGCAAGAAATTAGTAGATTAATATACACGGAATCAGAAATTAGTTGGTGAAGAAAGGACATTGCTTGCAGGAGCGATTGTAAGAGAATTTGTAGAAACAAAGTGTCTAGTGTGTGTGTATTTTGAGGAATTTGATGAAATTGCTAAAAATATGTTCCCACTTTCCTGAGGAATCAAAAGTAATTTTATACAATCTGTCTTACATATTCTACATTTATATATTACTTTATAACGAGTACTATTTGCTGAAGAGGACCAACGTCGAAGAGAAGCTTTATAATAAATATCAAGCTGTAACTGCAAAATATAAATTATTAAATGTATAAATATCAAAACGTTAGAATTTAAGAAACCATTTCAAAATTCATTTATTATTTAATGTCAAAAATAGTTTTATACCTAATATATTTTAGTATTTAAATAAAATTGTAATACATAATACATAATTTTTGATATACATAATATATTCTAATTTACAACAATTGATAACATGTTAATTCAAAATAAAATTTTAAAAAAAGGAATATAATCTAAAAAAAAAAATTATAAAATCTTTTTATTTGAAAAAATATGGGTTATAGAAATAATTGATACAACATGATGCTTATGCGTAAATGCGCAAAGAAATTAATGGTATAATTATTATAAATTTTAATCATACTTTATGATTAGTTAAAAATTATTAGTTAAAATGTTACTTTATGATTAGTTAAAATGTGATTGCAAAATCATAATAATAATCTATGAAAATAATTTATACTTTTTGAAAAGGAGTCATACGAACTGATTTTTATTTTCATTGAGTCATATTCGTTAATCATTATTTAGGAAAACTAATAATAACATTTTGTAATTTTAAATCATAATAATTGACTTTTTCAGGATTAAATTATGATTATCTTATATATAATAATTCGACGGTGTCAGCATGTACCGTTATAATTTTTTGTTTTAAAGAGAAATATTGTTTCTGTTTCATGCATACATGTTTGTTTTTACAATAAATGAAGAAGCGAATTTGCAAACAAATTGGAAGAAATTTTTTTCTTTCTTTCTTACACCTCATCAAGGAGGTGTGCCTTTAATATAGGAGAAAAAAATCAAACTTTACTCAAATTGATTTAAATGAAATCTGTACACATTTTTTGTTATTTTATTTTGTTGTTTTTCTTCTTAAAACATCGTAATAGGAAAGAATATTCATTAATAAGAAGATATGCACTGGGGTGGGGAAGTCAAGATATTTTTACTACGCCTTTTACAAAAAAACCTCATTAGTTAAAGAAGTAAAGAACTATTATTTTTGTTATATAATCAGTTGTCAAACCACTTAATTTTTGCAATGTAATTTTAAATAGGCCACGGGAGAACAGATTTTTATGTGTATGGTCGTCTGAAATTTTGTGTTCGATTTTTTCAAAAATGAACGTATTAAATTTATTAGGGTATGAGAGTAAAGAAATTTTGAATGATTGATTTTTTTCAGGTACCTACATAACATAATATTGGTTCCAAAAACATGTTATTTCTTAAACATAATGTTATTTTCTTTTATTGTCTTATAAGGGAAGTAAAATTTTTTTTTTATTTCAATCAGATTATAATTGATGTATTTTCAATATATAAATTTTTTCAGGTATTGAGCCAGGTAGTTAAAAAGAATACCAAGAACCAATAACTTTTTTTTTAGAAAGACTCGATGCATTTTTATTTCCTTCAAAATTAAATTTTGCCATTTCATAATCAATGATAATTTATTAATTATTAATAATATTAGAATTTATAATTAGGAAGGAAATTTGAGTATTAATAATGTTTTTTATTGCTATGCATTTTTAAGTGTAACACATCCTTAATTATTGATAACTAAGAATAAATACAACAATATTTCTTTGAGACACAAAAAGTCGTTCGATAATTTTTTTCCACTTTGTCTTTTGAATTTTTATCTCTCTCTCACAAATGAAATTCTTATTACTATCTATTTCTTACAATTTTGGAAATCTACTAGAAAAATGGTAACCAAAAATTGACAAATTATAAAATTTCATTCCAGTGCACTTTCTTATTAATGGATATCCTGTGGTAGTAGATGCGTATGCGGCTTTACACTATATAATAATTTATGTACATAATCTTTCCCCTTTTTATTTCAATCTACTGAGAAATGTTTTTGTTTTATGAATACATTTCTTTAACCCAAACGAAAGAGAAAAGAAAAGATAACAACAAAAAATACAAATAAATGTCGAATGAGCACTTAATTCTTTCTGTTTCCTCCCCTTCTAAAACAAAATGGATTAAAAATATTTTCAAAGCTATTAAATACATTCTTATATACTTGAGAAATATATTTTAAAATCATTTTTAGAATTTCATTGATTAGCGTAAGTTATTATGTATTTTTTTATGAAAAATAATCAAAAAAACTTTAATCAATTTATATAATCAACTACATAAATGTTGACGCAATAGCATTTAGGGCAGCGTTTACATATCAGATTTTATTTGATAAAACTTACTTATTTATTTATTTATTTAAGGTTAATTTAGCTTAAATAAAAAACATTGATTTTAAATAAAGAAATTTAAAATTATAAACAAATAAAATAATAAATAAAAAATACAACAAATTCAAAAAAAAAAAAAAATGCAAAAATACGTAATTAAGAAAAAGTTGAAAAAATCTTATAAATGTAGGTAGTTTATTATCTACTAATTGTTATTATCAATACTATTATTTATAACAATCAATAACAACAAAAATAAGCAAACACAACACACATTATACAAAAAGTTCAACAAATGACAAGAGTCGATTTCGATTTAAAGGAAAAAATTAGTTTCCAGCATTTTGTGTTTCAAAAATGTTTGATAATAATAGCATAATATTCTATTTTTTTCATTAAACACAGTCGAGTGTCAAAATTTGTGGAACAAGGTTTACAGGACAATCAAACTTTCAATAGTACAAACTCAATCTTGATGTCTAAACGTTACCTAATCGTTAGTACCTAATTTTAGCGGTTTTTATTTGTAAATAAAAAACAATAGCTATATTAAGTTTACTTTATTTCTAATATTTTAGTGTTTGTTATTTAAAAAAAAAAAATAAACAGTATATAGATAAATAATAAATGTACCTATGTAATATATGAATATATCCTTTATCTATTTATTGATATTTGATATTGTAGTCTTTTTTATTTTAAAATAAAAAAAAACAGTAGTTTTTAATTTTTTGGTTTTCCTAATTTCAAAAAAAAATAAACAGTAAGAAGCCAGTTTCCCGTCCGAGCCGCCTTTGTAATGACCATCAACAAAGTGCAAGGTCAAACTCTCAATAAGGTTGGTATTTTACTTGATGCACCAGAGTTTTCACATGGACAACTATATGTCGGGATTTCGCGCACTACTGGGAATATAAATCCAAAATTGTCAATTGTCACCGAAGACGATAGAACTGTTAGAAATGTAGTTTTTAATGAGATATAAGTTGATTAAATATTTCAATCTATATCAATCCAATCAAATAGTCTGTCTGCTAATCTACTAATTTAACTAAAGTATTACATATTCCTAAAATATTGTTGATAGGGGAATTTTTGATTTTGATAATTTATAATGCAGTACAACCTAGAATGCTCTAATTTTGATTTTTCATTATATATAACGGTAGCAAAAAGTTACGTAGTAACGGGTATTTAACTAGTTAGTTATAAAATATGATTTAGTTTTAAATTTTGAGTTTATACATTGTAGTCATAGACAATTGTAATAAGCCACAAAATATGAGCAAATTACGTTTTTTCATAGGTGTATAACTTGTGAATTCTATTGTGGCAAAGAAATCATAACTGTCTATTCTTTTTTGTTATAATAAATGACCTTGTCGTTAGGATTAGGATATAATTTCAAATCACACTTCTATAATTAAGCTATCATAGCACGCATTTGTGACTAATTTATACATAGAATATGTATTTTAGGTTTTGTATTTATGGTATCATTCAACCATTTCTCTGAGTGTACGAAATTGTAAATAAAGTCGGTGTCACGAGAATAAATTTTAAATTGACTTTCAATCAAAATCGACTTAATTCAATCGTCAGTGCCTCGAGAATCAACTATCTGATTTTTTTTTCGATTTTTGTTTACTTTCAAAAATCAACTACATTTTGTTAGTTGACTTTTGGTTTCAAACAGTGAATTTTTGATTTTTGATTTGAAAATATTAAAAAAATGGATAATTTAGAAAGAAGAGGTAAGAAAAATGATAAATATTTTCTGAAATTCTAATTTTATTTGAATATTTTAATATTATTTTATTAAATAAAAATTGTTGCCCTCCGACGAAACATATAGAGAAATGGGCAAAAGTAAGTTTTTGATATAAAAATTAAACAAAAATAAAAAACTTTATGTTAATTTTTAGGTATGGAGTATGGACCGATCTAAAAAACAAAGTAAAAAGAAAAATACTGATTAACAAAAAGGAAATTCGGTGTACGGTGTACGGTCTTGTAATTTTGTTATATTGAGTAAGTTGGATGAAAAAATTTGGGAATGGGAGTCGTAGAAGTACCAAAATATACAGTAAATTTTTATTTTTGTAGCCAATGAAGAGATTAATTAGTTTTTAAGTGTTTTTTTGAAACGGCTGGGGTCATTTTTTTTTCTTGGAGAGTGAAATCTACTTTTTTTTTTGTATATTTTATTATGCGTGGAAGAGCCACAATAATTATTAAGTTTTGCAATCAATTGGCCAACCTATATGGCGTAGTGATATCGTTTGACTATTAATTACAGTACTGTACTTGGTATACAAAAAAGTTTCACTTAAGGTACTTACAAGAATATAAAACAAATTTAGAAATTAGGTTTTAGTAAAATACCAATGCTGGAAATAAAAATATTGTAATTTGAATTAATAATTTATCTATTTAATAAAATTAACTTATTTATTTTTTTTTAGTTTTTATTTATTCTTTTTCAGAAATGAGCCCCATCCCTCGTATTGAGTTGTTAATGACTTTTTTAAAATAAAACAAAAATCCAATTGATATTTTTTAGCTATCTAAATGTCAAAAATTTCAAATAAACAAATTGAATCAACTAATTCAAAATAAGTCAACTAGTTGAAAATCGATACTCGTTACACCGTGACTTTTTTTTGTTGATTTGAAATAAGTCAAATCAATTAAATTGAGTTGATTCTCGTGACACCGACTTAAAAATAATATTAATTTTATAATAATTATGAGTATCGAATACCAAATCCAACAATCACGAAATAATGTACAGTACTTTATACAAAATATTCCATCAGCAGAAATATAGACATTTATGTTTCGGGTATTATCATAATCTTAATGTTTAAGTAGGGTCTTAAAACTGTAGTTATGAGATTATACCAGTTTTTGATTTTTAAAATGGGTTAAATTATGTGAGCCTTTGAAAAACATAAACTTTATTTTGTAAAAAACGCTTACGTTAAGATTTTTACAAAATAAAGTAAGATGTTTGTCTATATATTGATGTCTTTTGTAAGATGTTAAAATTAACAAACAAAATTTGTAAAAATTGCTAAATAAGCCATTTAACACTCAATACATTTGAAAATTTAAAAATGGTAATCCAAATGGTATACAACCAAAATTAATAAGTTATTACAACAACAATCTTCAGATACCCATCTTTTCTAATTTAATTTAATATTAATAAAAAAATAAATATTGCGAATGTTATTGCCTGAAATAATATTATAATACTAAGGACAATAAAATTTAAGGCAGTGAAGAACAAAGTATTTAACTATCATAATATTACCACATAGCATAACATTTAAACCCGATAAGGAAGCTTAATTTAATTTATTATTTTTTTTATAGTTTTATAACTCTCATATATGGTCTTGAAAACTGTATGAGCTGTATAATGAAGTAAACATAGTCGCGAAAATTAAAATCAATAGACTAAAGTGTCTCAGACACCTAGACCGGATGGATAAAAATGCTCACAGAAAAGTCAACAAATTCTTCTAATTCAGACTTGAAAGTAGAGGTATTGTACCTTAACAGACCAAACGTTCGTTAAAGATATAAATATCGACAGGCATGATCCATTTCTGAATCATCAACTAGAGAGAGAAGTAAGCAAATTATTAATCAACATTATGACAAACCAGACTATTCCCTCAGAATGGAAAATAAACATATTAATCGCTATTTAAAAAAAAAACTATGTAAAAAATTACAGGAAGATAACTTTTTATAAGTGTAGTTCAGAAACTATTCTAACGAAATGAATTAATAATATATTGCTATCCCAGATACAAATTGCTGAAGAATACAATGATAGTTTTCATAAGAATAGGTTTACCATCAATTGAATAAACGTAGATTTAAGTCAATCTTTCCGCAGAGTACAACTGAATGATGTAATCCAAATTTTTTTTCGAATTACACTTTTTTTGCAGGGAAATACAGCATCGTTGAAATAGTTCAAATGGGACTGTAAATCACATTTAGTTTTGTAGAGAAGTCACACTTTTTCTTGTTGAAAATCACTCAAAATGTGATAGTAAAATACACTTTTTTGTAGGGAAATTCACACGTTTAAGATATATTTTTACACATATTTAGTGTGAAAGTTAACAAAATTATGGTCTGTTGAATTTCACTACAATTAATGTAGGTGGTTAGGTTGCCTACATTAATTGTAGTGAAATTCAACAAAATTTTTTAGAGTGAACTTGTAATATATTAATAAATAGTATTAATAAGATAATGTAACACAATCCTAATTATAAGTATTACCAACTACATAATTGTTACCAACATGTGCGTAATGTAGAACTGTAGATAACATAATTATTAATAAACAGAATCTATGTTAATACAGCATTCATCAAATAAACGTGTTGCATTCTCAATAATACACGACTGACACAAAATCTATATTTACAAAAAGTAAAACCAGAATTAAATCATATAATGTGCTGTTAACCGAAGATATCGAAACATTAAAGGTATTAGACAAAATGATATTCTCCAGAGTCCAATTTGTTCAATTTCATAATGGATACAACAATCAGAAATATAGTTAACACCTCTTGGGATATTATCAAGTTAACGATAAGATATATGTTATGCAGATAATACTGTACAATACGCAGAGATTGAAAATGATCTGCAGATATTATTATTCAGATTTAGCGAAACGGCATAAATTGTACAACATGGAGGTATTCACAACAAAAATAAAATTCATAACTATTTCGAAATGACCAATAATTCGATGTAAAATATCCACTAACAATAAAATTATCGAACAAGTGCTCAATTTTAAATGTATGGTCGTAAATATTACGAACTATCGCAAATCAAAAACATAAATAAGAAGTAGAAATAGCTGCATTCATTTCATGTCATCTCCGAGATATTATATTATGGAGAAGCAAATACATGTGTTAATAGGAAAAATAAAAACGAATATACAAAAGTTGTATGCGACCAATACTAACATACGCTGTGCTAAGACAGCCACGGCTACATTTAAATCATAACAAAAAACTCGAACTCTGAGATTATAAACGTATAACAGCGAAATCAGAAACACATTCAAGATATTGTCCGTTATAGTCAAAATAAACGAAGAAGCTGAAGGGACCGTGTAAACAGAATGGCAGAAGATCGAAAGGCGAAGTAAGTAGTAATGAATGGCTAAATCAATATCAAATATCTACCAGAAAAGATGGTCGGAATGCTGTTGTCGTCATCATAAAATTGAGAGTAAGTGATATTAAAAAAACTAGTAATAAATGCTTAATTTATTAAAGAAGAAGAACTGAAAGGAAACCACCCGTTACTAGAAAATACGGAACACACAGAATAGTAAAATAAAACACCTAAGTAAGTAAGTAAATATATCTTTCACATCGATTTTTTCTATTAGTCCCGCAAATCATAATAAACATACCAATTTTCTATTACAATTTAATGATATCTTCAATCAATCATACTACTTTTTTCTTTCGTAGGCATACAATTTTTTTCAACATTTCAGTATATACTATATTTGACTTTAATATTACATATTAACCCATATAATTTAATTGTGGTACATCATCTTTTATTAAAATATATTTTAAAATTAATTGGCTTTCCTTTTGTCATTAACTTGACAAAGAAAAACGAAAAAAAAAAACAAAAACAAAACAAAAAAAAAAATTAAAAAGAAAAATTCACAAACGAATATAAAAAATCTCATAGAATATTTAACAGAGTTATATCCTGTTTGTAATTTACAGAAAATATTATATCAATAACCTACCAACATTAATACAAAAAAAAAAAATAAAAAAAAAAAAATGAAATATAAAATAATATCAACAACAAAAAATTGGAAATTTTCATCAATTCCTAGTGATTTTTTTTTTTTGTTTTTCTTTCTTTTTTGTTCAACCAATTTCCCAATAAATTAACTGATATCTGAGTCGGTATAATTTTATTCATATATTTTTACTTGTATGCAAATTTTCATATATCATTTCAATTTTTTATTTTCTTATTTAATATATAATATAATATTCATATATAATAGCTGTATATTGTAAGAGAGATAGATATAATATGATACGTAAAATATCCAGACATAAATAAACGGATATCAACTGGAAGCAGAACCATCTTTTGATCGTTAAATTCCAATTTACAACAATAACCGATAATGATGACGGTTTTTTTTTGCTTCTTTTTTATATTTTCTTTTTATTGTATTTTTTATTTTTATTATTGTTATTATATTTTTTTATTTTTATTTTCTTTTAATGAAAAGGATCTACTTTCTTTCATTTAATATCACAAAATATTATGAATATATTTTCTCTCTATAACAAAGTATACTCTTGCATAAGCATAGATATAGTTCAATTGCAGGTTAAGCGTATTACCTAATAATTGCTTAGCCAATTAAGTTTCTCCTCCATTTTCTGGTGGCATGACATTATTTTTATATTTGAAAAAAAAAAAAATATTATCATTTTTTAGTTTTAATTTTTTTTCTATTCTTTTTATCTCATTATGAAAATTTGTGTGGTAGGTACTTGTTTTTTGTTAAATGTTTAAAGTCAATTTAGAAGTTAATGGATTTCTAGCATTTTTAGTCGACTCTTTTTTTTTTCTGGAAGTATTTTTTAATAGCGACGATGGTATAAAGAGATAGATATTCTATATAGATAATTTAGCTCGGTATAAGTAGGGTTTTGTATCTTAAGGTTAATTAGCTGTCATTTTTGTTTTATTTGAACTCATTTTGAAGGTAATGGAGTTGCGAATATAATAAACGATGAAAAATATCTAGGTGGGCGAAAAAATCTAAAAATTATAATTCGTTTTAATTTAAAATTACAGTGGTTGGTCTAATTAATTAGAACAAATTTGGAATTGGCTTAACAAAACTAAGAAATTGTTAATATTTTTTCTGTCTTCGTTGGTTATGAAATGCAAAGACCTTGATTATCTTGACCTCAAAAATAATATTAATAAAATTTTTATAATTATTATAAATTAAATCGATGTAGCGATGAATAATACTAGAACAAGAGGTAGACCGAGATCAAGATGGATTGATAAAATCCAGCACAACTATCCAAAGATTGCAGTTGATGGATTGGAGGACAATTGCAAAAGATAGAGCAGAATTGAGGCAAATTGTAAAGGTGGTTAAGGCTAACCCTTAACTGTAGAAGCAATAGATGATTTAGAGACAAATTTTATAAATAATAAAGCTAATAAAATTATTACTAACTAAATTGTCATGAAAATAGTGTGGTTTACTTAAAAATGACCTGCTACACATACGAAACTGGAGAATGCTAAGCTTATGAATGCTACTTCATACTACTTTTACCAATCGCAAAGAAAATTTTCTTCCCGATCAATTCAACAACAGAGAGTTGGTACAGTACAAGTCGGTAAAGTACCCTTAGGCACTTGGATAGACGCCCGACTTGGAGAACTCACTTTAACAGCAAAAATTATTAGTTAACAATTTTCAATCAATTTTACTGGCTGATAGAACGCTTCGCCAAGATGTCTTTAAAGTATTAATTAGCAGTATGTAAGGCTATTATAAGACCAATCTGGATGGAGTGGAGATTTGGCGAAGCTCTAGTAGCTCCAACATTGAAATAATCGAACGTTTGCGGTCCATAATATAGATCTATGCATAATCAATGCTTCCTGGTGCGTGCACAATGACCAAATAAAGTTGGATTTAAACATTTCATCTATTAATAACACAATAAAAACGTAAGCTGGAAAATATTCGTATCGCCTATAGAGATTCACCTAAATTGATGTGCTGCTAAGCCATCAATATGCTACATTAGAGATTAGATTTAAAATTTCGAGAAAGAATCTGTTCCCTATACACTCAGAATATTCTTCAATGGTATGCTGGTTAGCTCCGATTATTCAGTGAACACTGTTCTCAATTGGCGAAATCTGCTACGAATGAGCCCCTTTGTATTCATAGAGCCGATGTTCAATAGACTCTCCTGTATTTCACATATTCGGCACAAGTTTTTTTCTGTTATTATCCTTGAGACCTGAAAGAGTTTTGATTTTCTACAGCGAACGTTTAGGTATGGGCATTTTTACTTGACAATTTCCAGGAACGTTGGAGTTGGAAATCCTCAAGTTTTGGATTTATCCAGGCTTTTAATTACATTTTCACTGTCCTCAGGGGTATCTCACAGAATGGACTTGGTCCCAAGGGCGTAACCGATGATTTTCCTTCTAGATAATGTGCAGCTTCGTTTCCTGCCATGTCAGAATGTACTTGTAGCCAAATTATTGTGACATTATTTTGTTTTGTCAGGGTTTTAAGTATTTCTAAACAATCCCATACTAACTTTGGCGTGATGATACCATAAATTAATAGTTAGTATGGCTGCTTTGCTGTCCGAGAGAATATAAATTTTACATTTTTGGTAATTTATTCTTAAATTCTGTCGTACACAGAGCTCTACATCATATACTTCGGCTTGTAAACCTGTGTTTATAGAGTGTAGGCTTGAATAAATATAGACCTTGAGGTTTTTTCCATATACCCGATCCTACTACATTGATTTTCTTGAAGCCGTCAATATACCATATTAATGATCCTTTATCGAAAGAGGGTGGACAGCGGTCCCCCATATAATTCTGGTTGGCAAGATTATATTGAAAGGTTTCTCAAAATTATTTCTTGGCAAGCAGTCATCGGATAATGCTATCGAAAGCATATAATCTTTCTGCAGTGCCAGAATTAGCTCTGGGTGTACCCCTTTTATAATTTGCGGATCATCACCATTATGTTAAGAGTCCTTGGACTTTTTCCATGTCAACTACTTTCAAATATTGTACTCAATGTACTTTGTTTATGGTTAAGATAGTTTTACAGAATAAAAATACAAAAAAAAAAAACAATAAATATTGTATTATTGTCAATTTGTTAGAGAGCTGAAGAAATTTAAAGAAAGATTTAGCAATTGAATTCATATTCGATTATTTGGTATGCAATAAAATATTTTTTTTTGTAATGGTGCTGAACAGTAGACTTCAAACTCGTCCGTCCACGAATGCGCACAAGTCATGCCTCCCACAATGGTTTTCTACCTCCAGGGAGCTCTACCCCAGAAATTCATTTCATATTGATAACTAAAATTTATGATGATAACTTAAACCGATTATATTGTCTCGAATTTGTAAGCACTTTCAATATTTTCATCAACCTGCAAAATATTTTCTAAAATACAATATGAAAATGCCATGGCAATTAAATTGGTATTTTGTAGTTGACTGACAAATTTGCTTACGATTTATTTAATTCTTTGTTATTAATATTGAAAGAGCGTTCTGGTTTTGAAAATATCCTAAATTTATTTGCGTTTCACTTCACAATTACATATTTTTTTTTTTTTTATAATATTAGAAGTTATATAAAATAATGTTTAATACAAAATAATACAAAAAAAATTACTTATAATACCCACAAAAGGTTTCCTACCCCAACAAATACAAAAAAAAAGAACATAACCTCACACTTTTTTCTCGTTTATTGCTCAAAATGTGAAAAATGAGAAATACAAAAATAACAATGAAAATTCTAAATTTCCCACATATAACATCCTTTTGATTACACAAAATCATGAAAAGTATAATAGAAAAGGACAACACAAAAAAGAAAGCAAAAAAAAATATCATGACAATATTCAATCTGCTTTACTAAACTGATGTTCTGTTGATGGGCAAGAACATAACATTGTTAATAATAAAATTTAATAATACCTACACATACCTATTATTATTGTATAGACCATTTACTATTTTTAGACCATTCACTATCATTAGACATTCACTATTTTTACCTCATTGCGGTGGTTTAATATGAATGAATTTTGAAATGTCACGTTGTATTTGGCATTTCACGTATATAAATATGATATTTTTGCCGAAAGATATTAACTAAAGTAGAATAAATAATGTAGGTATACATATTTGTGAACGTGTATATTATATTATTTTTTATTGCATTTTGAATTTCATAAATTATTAATAATACATCTAAATATATATTTTTTTTTAAGTGCAATTAGTGAGTTAAACAATTCTTAAAGAGTAGCATTAAATCTATTGCAAAAATTCATAATTTATACAAAATTAATAGGTAACAATTTGTTTTGTTTCTAAATATTGAGCTTAACTCTGACTTATTTATCAATCTTACTTTAGCAAGAATTGCTACCTAAAGACTCGGCTTGGTAACTCACTTGTAGATAAAATACGAAACAAAGGTATAATAACAGCCTTTAACATCTAAGAGCTTTGATATGGTATACTGATGGATAAAAAAATATTTTTATAATATACAGAAAAACGCAAATAAATTTAGGATATATTCAAAACGCTCTTTCAATATAAATAACAAAGAATTAAATAAATCGCAATTATTGTACTGGTGTATCTGGAGCACGGTTCAAGTGTATCGCGGCACTTAGCACATATCCCATTATTTTTTAAGCGAAAACCGATGCCATCGAGATACCGGCGTTACAATGCAATACAAGAGGACATAAATGTGCAAACATATACACTAATTTCAGATAGCAAGGCTACTTTAAAAGCTCTTGCTTCGTCAATTTTTATATCAAAGCTTATCTATTATCCAGAAGTCAGAACCGAAGATATTGAAGTTAAAGATATATTAAGTTTAGACCCCAAATCCTGAGACCCCGGACCTATTGTTTTCATCACATTTAAGGGCTGTTGTACTGATGCCAAAAAAAAACAAGTCAAGATCTTTGGTCCCGCCTTCCGCGCCGATGTGCCTCTTGTTTGCATCATACTAACTATTGCCATTGTACTAAAGAAAAGTAAAAAAAAAAGAATCGAGGGCTTTGTGAAACGGGACCCGGACCTATTTTTGCTGAGGGGGCTCAATTTCTTGGATGTGGCACTTTCCACCAGTCACCACCTAGAAGATGTAATTCTGGTATCCGTTGATTGATAAAGGCTTGTTACATGAAATTTTTATTATGAATATTTATCATTTCCAGTCAAATGAAAAGCAGGCAAATAAAATGCAGGCAAATGAAATACAGTCAAATGACACGCTCCCCATTTTTAATTGTTTTTGTTTTGTTTCTATATAAAAAAATTCAATAGTACAATTTTTCTTATATGTACTTTTTAATTATTTTAATTATAAAGTTATTATAACTAACTATTTTATTCCATTTTTTTTTAACATTTAATGTTTTTTACTTAATATGTTTTATTGAATTTTGTTTCATTTATTGTTTTAAATTGTTTTGTATAGTTCAATAGCTTTTAAGTAATTTGTTTCTAATCGGTTCATCACCTATCATCAGTCTTTAAAATCTCTATTCCTATCTCTTGAATATTCAATAAAATTTTCGAACAGATGCCTAATAGTAAGGTTTGCTCCACAAGCACAATTTGGTGGTGTTGTTGTTTTAAATATAAAGTTATGTGTTAAGTTCGTGTTGCCTATTCTTATTCTAGTAATCTTGGCCGAATCTCTTCTATTAAGTAATCTAAGATTTTTCCAAGGTCTCATATTTGACTCAATATCTTTTAGGTTATGATTATCGTCCGTTTCTATCCATTCTTGTTCTCCACTTTGATATATTTTCTTATTTATTATACTTTTAACATCTTTATAACATAAAAAGTGATGGTCGATTTCGTATCGTATGGTTGATTTACAGAGCTTTTTGCTAGATTTACATGACTTGGAATTCACATAAATTGGATAAAAAATATTTAATTAAAACATAAAAATTACAAAACTAACTACAACTATTTGTGAAAAGAAACATGAAGAAGCAGGCCTATGTCAGGTTTGAAGGAATCACTTTTGCTAACACTATGGATTTTGTCTAATCATAATTCGACTCCAATGTTCTTCCTTCGAGTCAACATATTCACTAAAAATTGTAAAGCGCTAATTATTTTTGAAAATTTAAAACAAAAGACTTTAATAAAATTGTTACAGCATAAAAAACTGTTTAAGACGCTCTTATTTGGCTTTGTAATGTAGCTAACCAACGTAAGATTCTCGTCAAAACAAAACTCTGAAGAAATAACATCTCTTTTCTTGATTTCTGCTTTACTGGTAAATTCTTTTGGCAGGTTAGGTTTATTTGAACGAATATATCGTTGTTTTTCTTAATAACCATTCAGTCAATATACAACTTGTGAAAAAGTTATCCATGGTTATAGTTCGCCTTTTGTTGACGTATGGCTCAGATAAATGATGGCTCAAATGATGACGTATGGCTCAAATAAAATAACCATAGCAATATTACTACTTATTTAAAAAAAATCATATAGAATATAGAATTTTTTGAAATAATTAAAATAAAGACAACTTTTGTAATAAAGATTTCTTCCTGTAAATTATGTTGACCCCAGCGCGCAGATATACTTATAGTTTTCTTCAAACGGGGATAACTACTTGATATACAATCGAATTTGATCCCGTTTTTTTATTTTGTGTTTAGAAAATACTAATTCAGGCTTTCATAGACTATGTGATTGACGCGTACTAAGTTTTTTTTATTTTAAAACCGATTGGAGTCAATTTGACCCCAATGCACAGAAGAAAGGTTACCTAGAATTTATTATTTTATTACACAACCAAGCTTCATGCATTTAAATTTTTTATTTTTACTCGATTAAACAATTTTTGTCTCACTAAATAATCGATTACATTGCAAAAGTAGTCATCTAAGATTGATATTAATAATTACATGACTTAAATCAAACTGCTTAATCAATTAGACTGCAAATGCAAATTTAATCTTATAGTTTGACATTTCCATTTACACCGTTATGTTAAAATAAGCGGTTATGAGGCACAGAATTTAATTTAGTTAGTTAAAATTACCTAGATCTCTGGCTATATTTTTTTAATATCTAAATAATTGGATACGAACGAATGCTAAGCAAAAAAATAATATCTATCTAGAGTAGATATCCATCCCTGATACGAAACCATACATGTGTCAGTTTAATAAAAATATCACCGAAAAATCAATACGAGGTCTGAAAAATTTAATTTTATTAAAATTTCTATATAGAACATAACGACTACTGGAAAACCTCAATCAAATTAATATAGTTATCTATTTAATGACGACCCATAATACATGTAACAGTATATTATTATACCATATTATTACTATATTATTTTTATCTTTATTCTAAGAATGAAACTATAAAAATTTGCGATTACTGGTTTAAGGCGAAGGATACTTATAAAGGCATAAACTTAGAAGAAAAAAGAATGTTGAACATTATTTTTTTATTTACCCTCGGATACCCTAAAGTTTATCGATGAAATTCAAATTGGTGTTTGCACCTAAAGAATTCTAATAAAATTAAATCATGAATGTGACCCAATAATATTTATGATTTATAATTTTTCCTTATATTATTTTTATTTTTCTAACCAGTATAATCACCCTGCAATTTTGGTCCTTCATGTTTCAATTTCTTTCCCCTCTTTTTCATTTCTTTTTGTTACCTTCAGTTATATGTTTGTATTATTGTTGTATAATGCTTGCATTTATTTTAATTGAGAGACTTCTATTTTGGGCGGGTGTGTGTGTTTTTTTATGACATAAATATCCTGAATACCAATATACTTATATTATTGTTATATTAACGGATTCCTTGAGGCTAAGTTATTTTTAGGTATTTTCACAATAAAAAATAAGAAAAATATTTGCTAACGATTTTATTTTGTTTTTATTTTTTTATCTTTATAATTTTGCTAATCGATATATGTATATTTCAAGTTTACGCTTTAAATGTCATAGCCAGTGTCGAATTTTCAAATGGATTTTTATTTGTTTTTGCGTTCAAATTTTGCTTTAAAAATTTAGGTAATAATATTGAAAATTTATATCTTGACATTTTTAAATAAATTCCGTTACGAAATGAATGTCGCGTGGTAAGGTAGTGAAATAAAATATATTATTTTCAAGATATAAATCTCTGTTCAAGGTGTACTAAATCAAAAACTTTCGTTTGCGAAAATAAAAATAACTTTTTTAATATATTGAATTATGGTTTGTATAAATCAGCCAGCTGTAGAGGGTGTAATGATTAATAAAGTTTTTTTTTTAAATTAAATAGTGGTACCTACTTTGAACTTTGAAGTTTTTAATAATAAATAAAAATTTATATTTAGATTTACAGAGATGGTATTTATTTCAGGAAATTATTTTACTTTTAGAATTTGTATTTTATTAGTTCAGTCTTGGAGACTTGTAATTAGTAGAATGTAGATGATAGTAAGTAAAATATATTGCGGATGAAGAAGATAGTGTTTGTCTGCATTTTAAGTTAATGTAAAATGCTGCTGAACTAAAATATGATATTTTTTACGACTCAATATCTTAATGTAGTTCTTGCACACACTTTCAACTTTTATACAATAATTGTATTATATAAAATTGGCTGAAATACACTGAAATGAAAATGTTATCACTTTTTATTAATTATGACGGGTAATCACAATACGCCCATTTGGCGCTGCAATAATATAGGAGCTAAGTCCCCTCACGAAATTACCCAATCTATTAATATTATATTTTCCGGATTTACTGCTCAATATAATTTCTATATTATCTGTATTTTATGATTATCTGCCGTATTCCAGCATAATGTTGATATCAGCGGTATTTAGTTATGACATTTATTTATTTAGTTTAGCTCAAACTTCATTACAATTATTATTATTTTTTTTTTTTTTACAATACAACATAACATATTCAATTTACAAATTAAAATGATATCTAACTTATATAGTTAACTAAGTTAGATTAACTTAGCTAGTTTTTAATTAACTAAAACTAGTTAAAATACATTGAAATAAATTGCACACTTTATTTACTACAGACCATTTATATAACTCAAGTTTTTGAGCCTGTTTCGAAAATGTGAAGTCAATATAGTTTATGTGTTTATTACCAATTAGTAATATTCTATGAATTGGCTCATAATTGCCATAATTGGTACTATGGAAACTTAATGTAAAGAAGTTTGTATTTCGTAGGCGATTATTTGAATAAATGTTGATGTTATTCAAAATCTGAGGAGAAGCAATGTTTCCTTTAATAATTTCAATAAGAAAAATAACATCCGCCACTTCCCGTCTTTATTTCAAAGTTTTCAAATGAATCAAGTTCAACCTATGTTCATATGGAGGTAAAATTAATGGATTTGACAATTAGAAGTTACTCAAAGCAAATCTTAAAAAAATTTTTTGCACTGCTTAAATCCTCTTAATATGAACATCATAGACCAGGTGATCAAACTTGACTAGCATACTCCAAATTTGGCCTAACGAGACTAGAATACAAAGTTTTGAGAACATAGGGATCGTTAAATTCCTTTGACCAACATTTAACAAAACCTAGCAATGTTATTTAAAGTTAAGCTTGTCGTCAAAGTGAACCCCTAAGCCTTTAGTTAACCTCGTTTTGGAAAGGTTAATACCATTTAAAGAATAATTAAAATGAATTGATGATCCAAATTTATAAATAGAGCGATGTATTTACCACTACTAATATTATTACATTTTAAGTGAAATATTTTGCGTTTTCACGAAGTAGCGAAAGAGTGACAAACATTTTGTACTTAAACATTTTTGAATAAAAATTTGTCCAATTAAAACTCAATTTATAACACCCAGTATGGCCAAAGTGCAATAAGCCAAAAATTTTATTAAATTTAAAAATAAATATTTTATAACTTACACCTTTAGCTTAGAAAAATTTTATTTATTAAAAATTTTAGTAATCTCTCTTACCTGAAAAGAAAATAAATAAAAAATTCGGATTAATTAAATTTCCAATTATCTTCAAGTAAAATTAAAATTAAATTAATTAAAATATTATAAATCGATATTCTTCAAAATATTTGCCATCTAAAGACAATATGAAAATAGAGAGAACCAAGCATCCCAGAAAATGGTTTGATATCACATACATTTTTACAACAATGAGGATCAGATGCTGAAAAAAATGATGAGGAATTTATTTTCAAGATGACATCATTTATATCATCAGGGATCATGTCTCTATATAACTATACTGGATGCTTCAGGGCATGCGTATCAGTTTTTTAAGAGGGGAAGGACCCGTTCTTTAAAATTATTTTTATTAAAGTTTCTTATTTTTTGACGTAGAATGCGAGTTTGCATAAAAAAGTACACCTTCCCATTTGAAAATCTCGATTTCGGCCAATTCCGGTGAATTTTGGTCTTAAAAAATCCTTTTCCCGTCCTTCCCGGAAGTTAAAAGTATCACCAATCAATAGAGCACCCTCGATTTTGTTAATAAAATTCTTATTTAATTATAAAATAACGGCTCCCGACTTAAAGTATACTTACTTAAAATACAACATGTCTGTACCAGATGGAGACAAAAAAAATAAAAGATGACATTAGTCATTAGAAAACACATTCAACCACACTTAGGTACTAAATACATAATGATCCAGTTATCTTATGATGACTGGGTGAAATATAAAATCATACGAAATAAATATAAAAAACCAGCTAAATCAGACTAAAAATAACTTTATAAGCAATAAAATTCTCAAGAGCAAGGACCAATCGAAAATGTTGAAAACAATAAAAACGCTAGTACTAAAAGAAAAAAAAAATAACATTATCGAAGTCAAGTTTAACGGTTTGATTTATAAAAACAGTATGGATATAGCAACAAATTTTAATACATACTTTGTAAATAGTGTAGTAGAAATTAATAATAGTATTCCAAACATACCTTACCAAAATTTAATATTAAGAAATAATACAAATCAATTTAATTTTAAAACAATGAAGGAAGATGATTTAAAAAGATGATTCTGATTGTAGCAAATTGGAAACAGCTTGTAGACGAAAAACAAACGATAGTAGCGGTTTTCCTTGACTTAAAAAGAGCATTTGAAACAGTAGACTGGAATATTCTATTATCGAAATTAGAAGCAATAGGCGTTGAAAATATAGAACTTAATTGGTTTAAGTCATATTTAAGTAATTGAAGTCAAAAAACTAAAGTCAACGGTGTAGTCTCACAGGCAATTGAAGTTTTGTTGGGAGTTCTACGAGGATCTGTATTAGGGGTGTTATTGTTTCTGATATACATAAATGATATGGAGATAGCTGTAAATTTTGCGCAACTGATCCTGTTTGCGGACGATGCACTTCTATATGTTTCAGGAAAATCAGTTGATGATTGCATAGAGAAAATAAATAATGATTTGGAAAGATCAACAAGTGGCTATTAATGAATAAATTAAAGCTAAATTTAGATAAAACAAAGTTCATGATAATTAATGGTAGTTCAGAATACCAAGTAAAAATCGATGATGAACCTGTTGAAAAAATAAGCGAAATTAAGTACTTAGGGTTAATACTAGATGATCAATTGAAATTTCATAATCATCTTGATTATACATGCAAAAAGATCTCGAAAAAAACATACTTCTTCAACAAAATCAGAGATAAAATGTCTCAAAAATGTGGAATATCAGTATACAATGCAATTATTAAGCCTAATTTTGAACTATATTCGAGTTTAACAGCATTTTTAAATAATGAACAACTAAGTCAGTTGCAAAAGCTACAAAATAAAAATATGAGAAGTATTTTGAAATGTAATAGATTAACACATATAGACAATATGTTGAAATCATTAAATTGGCTGAATATTAAACAAAGATTAATATTTAATACACTTGTGTCAAAATTAAGCACAATATGATGCCGATATATTTATAAAATTAACATATGTAGGTGATGTTCAACATTATAGTTTAAGAAACATCTCCAACTTTAGATTACAGTTTTTTAGAACGGATCTGGCTCAAAAGAATTTAATGTATGAAGGGTTAAAGCTTTTTAACAATTTACTTCCGGAAATAAAAACTGAAACTAGTATTGAAATGTATAAAAAAAAACTTATTAAAAATATAAAAACATCTTATTTATTAAATTAAAATGAATGTAAAAGATATTGTAAGTAGTATTGTAATAGTGTATATATTTACATGTGTAAAACTAAATAAATTAATAAATCTAATCTAAATCTAAAAATAATATGTATAGTTTTCTACGTTCAACAGCTAGAAAAAATACATATTATCTATTGTGTGATTGGTAGGGGTTTGACCTAAAGCCTGTAGGGCTTCCATCCCATAGCTTCAACAAAAAAAAAATAAACAATTTGTTTTTTTTTTAACTATATTATTTTCAGAACCTGCAAATCGTGGTGTCGAGCTATTTTTGGGAACCCCTAGGTTGTAAATTTGTAGTTTAGCTTACCAAAATGATGTAGTGTCATGTTTATAGAACTTAGATCAATAAAAAAATAGTATGTGCACGCTCCTCAAAATTCGAGGAAGTTTGACAAAAAGTCGTTTAACCCAATTAATTCTATATTTTATTGATTTATCTTAGATACGAACCGCTTATTATGTAATAATTTATTTTTAAAAAATTTTGTATTTAAAATGTATATATACTTTTGCATGGGGTGAAATTTTAAATTGAAATTTCTCATTAAAAATTAAAGAACAATTTTGAAAGAAATATTTTAATTCACCACGTCTCTTTTTAGATATCTATCATTTAATACATGCCATATCAATAAAGAATAATAATGAACATCGGTTGTTTCAAATGTTTCAAATATTTGTACCGTGTTTTTTCAATTTACAGACTAAAATATTATAAAGAATGAAAAATAAATCTGTTTCTAGACTCTGCTCAAAATTTATTTACAATATGCCCAAGTTTATAATAATTTTCTCTATTTTCCAATGAAATAAGAAGTTTATCATTTTTTCATTTGTATTATAATATAAATGTCAAATCGTCGCGTGAGTATTATTTTATCCCATACGCCAATTTTGGGTAAATTGACCTAACGATTAATCTATAGGTTTTAAAGTCTAATCTTTCAGAATTTCTGTTCCGTTTTGATATATCTTTTTTAGTTTCTGAGATAATGAGTATTGATATTGTCCCATATCCACCTATTTTACATATGTATGTAACGAATTTTTATCCCATACGCCATAAAATGTAATATTTATCCTATGTAAAAAGCAAATTTATTTTGTTAGTGCTATTTTCACCTACCTCCATTGCTCATGGATTTGGAATGAAATAATAACTAAAAAATTTTTATTAATATTTTGTCCCATACGCACAAGAGACTTTAATTATACCGATGTCGAACAAAATAATGTTGATTTGAAAACATTTAATCAGTTTTGGAATTTACAAGATGAAGAAAAAATAAAATTTTATTCCAAATTTGTTAGGCAACTAAATATAAAACGGCGCCGAACTGACTCCGATGTAAAACAAAATTTTTTTATGTTTTATTTACAAGTGGGAGAGCGAACCCATAGAGTTTATAGAACGTTTTTTCTAAATACTCTATCGATAACTCAGACCTTAATTTACTATTGATTTAAACATTGTTTGGATAAAAACTGTGGTATGCCTACACAAACAAAAAAAGGGAAACATGCTAAGAGAGTAACTTCACCAGTTAAATTGAATAAAATTCGGGAACATATTCAATCATTTCCTGTTATAGATTCACATTATTGTCGTGCGAATTCGCAAAGTGGATTAAGTTTACCCAAAACGTATAACTTATATAAAGAAAAGATTGCTGAACCACTTAAAATATCAGTGTATCGGAAAGTATTCAAGAGTTAATTCAACTTTTCTTTTTTTAAACCAAAAAAAGATCAATGTATCTACATAAAATGAATAAAGATCCATCTAAAACTCAATTGCTACAATTTGAATTGCATAACAAAGAAAAAAATATGGCAAAAGCGGAACGAGATGCAGATTGTTCAAATATAGACAAAAATCACTGTATCTTATCATTTGCAAAGTGTTTTTAGTCTACCTAAAGCAGCAGGATCAATATTTAATTACAAACGAAAACTAAATACATTTGAAAAAAACCTGTTAGATTAAGGCAACTTCACAAATATATGAAATAAAAGTTTAATTTCTTTAAAATAAAAAAAAAAATATTTGTTTACTTTAAATTAATTTTAAAATTAGTTTGATTATAGATACTGGGGTTGGCTCTTATTGAAAAACTGATATTTTACTTCAAAGAAAAACTTCTGCAATTTCTATTTTTTATTACAGAATTACCATTTTAATTGTTCATTATATTTTATTTAATAAATTTTCCCGACTTGTTTCGACTTATTCATTATAAAAAAAAGCTATATTAAAGACCCATATAAAATTACCAAAGACCGTTAATATATGAATAATATATCTTTATATATTAACGGTATTTGATATTACTTTATTCCATATCACTTCTTAACCATTATTTTAAAACAATTACTTCTTACTTTTTATAATGTCACATATCCAAAAAAACTTTGTACCATGTCATACATCAAGGACAAATACGAAAAGCTATGTATAAAGTTAATAATTTACTTCCAATAAATAAAATGACCATATTTTTTTTTAATATGAACTAATTATTTTCAAAATTTAAATTTAAGTGCAAAACTGTTCAATTTAAATTAACAATTTAAAAAATTTAAATATTTATCGGCTGGTTTTTTAGTATTTTCACCCTAAACATTTAAAATCGATTTACTCAAAATGTACTAAATGGCGTATGGGATAAAATAATTCTCATGCGACGAAATATTGAATTTCATTTAATTTTTATGAAATTTTCCTTATAAACACAATAACACTAATTTGTAAGTATTTCTGTTTAATTCAAGAGCAATATACCTATTTAATGTTTTATAAATTTACTAGAATGCAATGTGGTGTTATTGAATTCAGAGATTCGACTCATACTGTGTAGAATTCCATTCTGAATATACAGTATGTCTATTAACCGCATCACTTCTTTTCGTTATCCATGTAGACTATATTTTTAAAATTGCTTACTAAGCATAAGTGATGTAGCTTAACTGGTACACTTATATTTATTATTGTAGATATTCCTTACTAATGCAAGTAGGTAATGTAAGTAAAATATTTTCATTTCAATCAGACCAAACTTGTATATTATCCTACTTGGTTTTCAACTTATAGTCTATGGTTTAGATTACAATATATAATATTACACAATATCTTCCTTGCCAAAATCCCAAAGTCAATACGAAGAAAAGTTTAATTTAATAAAAAAATCTAATTTTATTGAACAAATTACAAAATAAAAAACCTCGAATAAAATTTTCAATTCTTGAAAATCAATAGATACATAATAAATGTATATCTAGTTTTTATATAGTTTAATTTGAAATTATCTCTATTACTATTAAGAAAAAGTATCTCATGCGAAAATGATATTTATTTATACCACTTTAACCTTGAATTATTATGATTTTATCACAAAAATATTCCAGGAGCTCTTTTTTCATTATGACATCTACAAATATTGTATAGATAGATAAAGTTACTTGTATGAGTTTTCCAGAACGCAAAATATATATTTTTTATGTATGAGTATATTATCTATATGTAAATATTACGCAAATATATTTTTCCTACATCATATATTTCAATTTTGGCTCTTCACCATAATAACATACACACTACCATATTTATATGTATACATACATTTATATACACAGTGGTTCAAAAAAATGCATTTACATTTAATGTGTGTGAATCAGAGAATGACTAATAAAGTATGTAATGTGGTTTATAAACTATAGTGATTCTTAATATTTATTTCTGTTTTATGTGAAATTTTGATTAAAATTTAAAGCTGAAAGGTAGGACATTATTTTCATAAACAAACAGTAATGGTAATATTGCTAAACATTGGTAACTTTATATGATAAAAACTGCGGAATTATAATTGAGAGCGCAGTATAATCAGCTGTACTACTTTTACAATTTTTTAAGTAATTTAATAAATCTAATTCAAAGAAAATGACAGCACTGAAATGTATATTACCCTTTCTGCATGTTTTTCTTTTGTAATACTGCGTTTATGAAAACCTATGGAGTGCTGTAATGTTTAAACTTAAAATTTTGTTTGATCTGATGAAAGTTTAATGAAAATTTGTACGAGTAAATCAGCTTTGTTTGATAAAAAAAAAATAGAATATCCTATTTTTGTTACTAAATATTTTTGAAAAATGGCACATTTCTTACGCAAATTTTCGTTCTGCAAAAACTTATTTTTTTAATGAAAGCTAATAAAATATAATGTTTCTATATTTTTATTAGAAATTTTCCATAGAAGTTTCCCAAAAATGGGAATATTATGACGTGTAACATATATGTCACATTCGTAAAATAACATACGCTTTATTTTAAGTATGAAAGCGATCAAAGCAATTACCAAAGATTGTAAATTGAACTAATTTGTTCAGTGAAAAATTAATTAAATTTTAACTTTCGCTTAGAGTTTGATATTAGATTTTTGCAAGCAGATAAATATAATCTTTAATCCAAATTAATCCAATCCATAGTTTTGCTGATGACAGCACTCTAGTAGCATCATATGATTTTCTAAAACAAACTAATGCTACAGCTTCCGCAGTCACCTCCAAAAGAACAATGATGGCCGGCGCGCTCAATCACGACCTTGCCAAAATTGTCGACTGGGGTAAAGCTAACAGAGTTGAGTTTAACACTTCAAAAACTCAAAGCTGTTTTGTTAGTAACAAGCTAACAACATTCGAACCGATTCTCCGGCTTCAAAATGAAAGTATCCAGCGACTCAAAGATCTGAACATGCTCGGAATGCGATTGAATCAAATTATGCACTGGAATGAGCATATTTTCGATATTGCGAAAAGCGCCGCAAAATGTTTAGGATTTTTGAGCCGCTGCAAAACTTATTTTTCATCTCGAGACCCTTTAAAAATCTATAAAGCATATATACGACCCAAGCTCGAGTATAACTCACATTTATGGGCAGGTAGGTGCACCAAAAACTGCTTTAAATTTTTTGGACAAAGTTCAAAACCGCGCCATTCGTCTTATAGGCGACATAAATGTGACCTCATCCCTTATACCACTTGGTCATTGTCGTATTGTTGGAGCACTTATTCTATTTTATAGATATCTGCTTGGTGTTGGCACTTGTTCCGAGGAATTAAAATCACTTCTTCCTCCTCTTAAGCAATTCAATCGCACAACACGAGAGGCATCAAGTGCCCACCCTTTCACAGTGGAAATTCCGAGATGGTTTAAGTCCGGTTATGGAAATTCTTTTATAGTAAGAACATCCCGATTGTGGAACCGCGTCCCAATCGAAGCATTCCCAATGAGAGAAGGATTTTTTATTTATGACCCAGGCTATTAGTTGCCAGTTGCACTTTTTCCTCTAATACCAATAAATGCTGTAAGCATTTACGTCTTCATGCATTCTATCAGTCCCTCCCATTCCCATATATTTGTTAGTCATTATTGCAGGAAGACATTTAACACTTTTTTTCTATTATATCTTTTTACTGATGCAGAAGGTTAATATGCCATGTACATATGTTTGATAAATATGTCATACCATGTTTTCACACCAATTTCATATTTTAAATTTTTATTTCATAAAAATAGTTCAAAAACTTATTAGAAATTCCAACAACTTTTAAAGCTTTTAATACTTTTCACTATAAATTAGCTTTTTAGTTGGTTAAAATTATCATATTTTTTACAACTACAATTTCATTTTTTCCACGAATAAAATAGCTCAAAACTGAATTTTAGAAATTTCAATCAAAGCCTATTTATATTTGCTGCATTTTAAAATTCATAAATTTGATTAAAAGTTTATGTGACGTAAATGTGTATAAAACGAGTTAAAAATTATGGAAATTTTTTCATTAAATTGAAATCAACTCATGGCAGTTGCTTAGTTACAATTTTTGTTTCTGTTTTAAATTTTTTTGCAACTTTAGTTTTTTATTATAATTTGCTTATGAAATTATTAAAAAATTTTATGTGTAAATATCAAACAAAACCTTCTTCAAACTATCTGATGTGTTAAAGGTACCGAATGATGTTGACTAGCTATCGTTTTGGTGGAAAAAAACAAAATATTCGGCGTATATTTGGAGTAACTGAGTTCTCAAATTGTATGAAAAAATATGAAACCAGCTTTCAAGAAATGTTTTGGAATAATGAACCGGATGTAATTTAAAAACTTTATATTTCTTAAAAATTATGGGTCAAATTAAATTTTTACGAAGAAAGCGAAAAGTTTATTAAAAAAGCCATAGGTTATTGCTAGTTGTTGCTCCAAAGCCTACTTATTCAATTAGGTACTTATTCAAGTTTGTTAAAATTAATTAAATAATCGAAAAGCATACTGGAATGATCATAATATTCGATGTTGTAAAAAACGCAGCCAAATGTTTAGGTTTTCTTAGCCGATGTAATTCTTAGTTTTCCTTCTGTGATCCTTTGAAAACCTGTAGAGCGACCAAAATAAAGTTTAATCTCACATATGGACTGGCGCTTCTAGAAAAAGGTGAAAAATTGGCTATTCGTCTGATCAATGACGCAAATATCACTGATCATCTCGCTTCTCTTTGTCGTCGTCCTGTGTTTGTAGCTTTCTTCTCTTATAAGATGATATGCGCATGCTCAGTGGAAATCAAACCTGTATTAGATTCAATGAAATTCTACTTTCGTGAAACACCAATGGCAGTATGCGCGCATCCCTGAAATTCCTGGACACAGAAGAAAAGTTATGAACATTTGTTTGTAACCTGAAGAAAATTCGTTTTTTAACCTCAAGATCCCGAATGTAAAACCAAATTTTATCTTATGTGTTTCCTAAACATGATTAGTTTTATATTTATGACCTACATAAATTCAAGACGAACATTAACACATTTGTTTGTAATTCTTTTTTACCCTCTTCGTCGTATAAAAGGTCCAATCGGTATAAAAGATCCCATCTAGTGTTTTGGCTATGTATAAACAAAATACCGAAACCAATATCAGCATATTGGTATGTAGTTGTAAAATAGCACATAATTGTCTTTTAAACCACTATGTAAATTCATTTGAAATGTAATTTGTAAAGATAAAAATTTAAGTGAAATTTACACACGATAATGTTAAGATTTTTTTTATAGGTACATTTTTTTTATAGATCATGTAAGGTAACTGAATGTCCTTGTTGTTTTTTTTTTATTTTTTTTTTTTTTTTTTGCAAATAGCTATGTTGTAATTAAAATATAAATTTTTAAATTAATGAAAATGCATTCAAATTGATAGAGTCAGAGAAAATAATGCAATAAGCTTTCGTAATGATTTCGCAGATATAATATTTAATTGGAAAATTAAGTATCTGTAGATAATATGTGACATGGGGGTAAATATTTTTTTTTACTTATATAATAATTTAATGATAGGAGAGAAAATTAAATTTGTATAAATTTCGGTTAAAAAAACTAAAAATTAACTTATTTAAAAATTTTTAAATATTAAAATTTTATTATCATCAGGTTTTCATATAAGGAAGGTTATTTATATTAAATTATTATTCAGGAAGGTTATTTAAAATATAATTAAGACAACTGCTGAATATTTCAGAATATTTGAGAATGGTACTTGACAGTGATGACCAAACACGTGACAACGCATGAAATTAGTAGGTAGGTACTTGGAGAATGATGTCGAAATTGAATAAATTAGTATTATAAGTTTAACAGTGTTCTTAATTGCATTATGCTGAAATAGATTGTTATAGTTAGAAATTACTTAGAAATTGATAATTAATAAGCAAAACTATGTTGAAAGATGTAAAAATAAACAGATTATCTTAGATTAATATAAATAAGTTCATAAAAAAATATTAATTTTGAGTTCTAGCTTCATAAAGTTTTTTTCAATAATGTGTGCAAATTTTTGAGAGTATAATTTTTGGTAATTACTAAAATATTATGCTGGGTTCTAAATACAAAAAGTACTAATTTTTGTCCTACTTTTGTGATAACACAATTTTTTTTGTGCTAGACAGTTAAGCTCTTCTTTTCTATTCTGCTACTAGTTGTAATACTCAGCAGATTTGTTTTCAATGAATTTGGATGATGCGTTAGTCTGGTCGCGAAAAACATAACAAAAAAAAAATTTTGGTGTAATATATAAATAAATACTCTAATTGAACGAGTTAGCTTCAACAAATATCTTAATGTCACAATAGACGATGACTTCAGATGAAATCAACAAGCTTATAAATTATTGACTCGAAACAGAAAAAGTGGCATGTATTTTGAGGAAAATAAGCTGCAGAGTTCCTGAAAATTTTAAACTATCAATATACTATAGTCTATTCAATAGTAAAATATCATATGGTATGGTAAAAGGAAAAATTTACAATTTAAAATTAGAGATAAAACTCTATAGCAAATATGTTACGTCTGAAAAAAATTTTAGTGTTGATATGATCAAATATGAAATATTTTTTTGTTTACAAGAATTTGAGTATCTCTTCTTCAACCTTAAAATATCCCACGTAACAATTTTATTGCTATAAGACTCTTGCGCACTCTTATAACACTATTATAAACACTCTTATAACAGTATTAGTGTTAATTTGAGTGCTCTGCAATTGCTGCGAAAGGTTATAAATACGTTATAGCACTAAAATGGAGAATCCTATAAGGCACCGGAGCAAGTGCTGTAATATTGTTATAGGATTAGTATACATGTATTAGTGTATATGTTTTTATTTTGAAATGATATTCATTTGAAATAATTTATGTTATGCGAGAGTGAGAAAGATATTATTTTTTATTTTCAAATAATAATTTTATGGAGTTTATATTTATTTCCTGAGAAAGGGAGATAGATATTAGTTAAAAATATAAAAATTGTCTTACTAATAAATAATATTTTGCGGTCAAAAATAATTGTATTAATATTTATAATTATTGTGACTAAAATGCAAAATTTGGCTGGGAATGAAATTTTATTGACATTTATTATAAAAATAATTCGAAAAAATACAATGCCCTCTAAAAATAACCAATTTTTAAATAAATAAAAGAAAATATATTTTTAAATTGCACCTTTAAAATATTTAATAATGTATGTTAATAAATGCATAACATCAAATTTGATAGTTAAATTATTCTTTTAAGTAAAAATAATATTTTTGCGAAAAGAAAGCAAAATAAAACTTTTCAGTTTTTGTTTGTTTAAAAAAAAATTACCTCGTTTGTAGAAAAGATTTAGAAAAACATTGCTGTATCACTTGCGGAAAATCCCATTATAACAGCTCCCGCAATTGCTATAAGAACATCCTTATAGCAATATTAATCACATTATTCCCATAAAAACATCATTATAACACCTTTAGTGCTTATCAGGAGTCATATAGAAGTCTTGTAGCACTAATTTTGTTTTTATAACAATAAAATGTTAAGTGGGATAATAGCAAATTCTTAATAATTGAACTGATTTGAACAATCCTATGTAATTAAGTCTGTGAGATTTGAATTTGATTATTAAACTTTTATTAGGAGAAATTATTTTCATTTCACATTTCATTTCACTAAGAAACTGTGAAAGAAGTCAGGATTTGTATTATAGGTCATGTTGGAGTAAAATCATATCACATTCACAAGGTAAAATCCAATCACATTCAGTATTGTGGTATATTGGCGTTGATAGAAATTCGCTCGAAGAGTTATTATATTATATGAGGTGCCCTTTATTATTCAAATTAATTGAAAAAAGAGCACCACGTCATTCCTCTTCCATTTAATGGCTAATTAGAGTAGCCTATAGCCTAGGATATTATTAGCAATAAATATTATAATATCTGATTATTTTTTAAATCGTTCATTTAAATTTTAACTTAAATTTTTATTTATATTACATCAATAAGCGACTTTATATTTCAAAATCAGTCTACAATGTTTTGTATCTAGCTATTCTCATTTTCAACTCAATTGATGTCACTTGTAACAAAAACTTTATTATCAAAAACAGGTAAACAATGGTATAATCTTTAAAATCAATATAAAATAATAACAACTTTAATAGCCACTGTAAAATACCATTCCATCCTATTGTATTAATTTTTTCTTTTTCTAACCGTTTCTAACCTATAAATCTCTTGGGAAAACAAAAAAAAAATAAAACCTGAAATGAATAATTGCTTCCAAAAGAACCAGGATATCATCATAATAATATAGATCTTTTTTTATTTTCTAAAAAGATATTCTTTCCTTTTAGAATAATAGCAAAAATAAAAAGAAAACCCTTTAAATATACTTTTATTGTTATTATTACTGTTATTAATACTGTTATTATTACTTTTATTATTATTATTATTTTCATAAAATAATTTAATTATATAAATAAAATCAAAATCATTCATTAAAATTGATATAAATAAATCAAATGTGAAATCTGTTAAGAGCATTAATAAATAAAAAAAAAGAAATGAAAACACTATATATATCTGTCTCTTTTTAACAAAGTAATTTAAAAAAAAAAATATAATAATATATATTTATGGTTACATAGTTCAAATGTGAGTAGATAAGAGAAGAATTTATTTTAACATTAAATATAAATATATTTGACTTCTTAATTTTTGAACAGAGAAGAAAATGTACATGCGTTGAAAATGTAGGTATCATAAAAGTTTGCCTTAATAAAAAAAAAAAACAAAAGCAAAAATACATTTTCTACCTAGGTGTAGGTATTTCCTTATCTTTGGTATGAAAAGAAATGAATGGAAAATTCAAAATAATTTTCAACGGAATTAAATTTTCTTGTGTCTGTTTTATTTTTCCTTGTCTATATTTAAAATCCCTTTCTTCTTTTATATTTCGGATGTGGAATGGTCTGTATATATTTAATTTGGCGTGAAGTTTGTAACACCAGGAAGTGGTTGTGGTAGGTAATTATAAATGTGAATATATCTTCATACCTTATCCAATGTTATATCATAATATTTTTAATTATTATTCGTCCGTTTGTTTTCTTCCAATTAACTATTTAAATTTTAAACTTAAATGTTGTAGAATACGTTACGTAACTGTTTTAGTTTAATTTGGGGGAATAATTTCAGTGCGAAGCTTAATTCATTTTACTTTTTCTTTTTTATCAGTTATACCTTTATTTTAATAACTCCCACATCCTTTGCAGAAGAACACGCTGGGTGACACAGTAGGTAGATCGCCTTGCCTTTCAACCGAAAGGTCACAGATTCGATTTTCGTCGAAGCAAAGAAAATAAAAAAATGCCTTATGGGATTTTCGACCTGTTCCAGTAGTAACCTCTCCCATTACGATAAAATAAATGACAAAAAATAATTATTAAAAGTATAACCTGGTGACAGCTTAAATAAATTAAAGCTACTCTATTTATTATTAAGAAAGTTCAAATTCTGAAAATAGTAGGTAGTATTTTTTCACATTTAATGAGTTTAACATTGTAGTAAAATATAATTACTTAACTTACTTTAATTAATTAGGTACAAAAAGGTAATTCATACCTAGGTTACTGTTAAGAATATAGATATAAAAAAAAAAAACCTATTAAGCACACGGTTACGTGCTTATGTGCATAATATTATTCTGACCGTTATCCTATTTAGAAGATGCATTTTTTGGTTTTCCATTTTTTGGTTTGCTACTTGGGACATTTAATTTTTTTTTTTTTTTTAAATTCAATATTTTTATTTTTTAGCATTTTCTTAATCTATGATAAAATATAATTGATACCTACTATATATACAAATAATAAAATTAATTTTATAGCTAAAAGTTATATTAATTCAAAATTATATCTGTACAATACAAATTCATTTAGTATTAATTAATAGAGAAAAACAATAAAAATAAAAATAGTTAGTTACCATTCTGTTGCATAAAGCAAGAATCGAATGATGCTTATTTCTAAAAAAAATCAACAAATAACCTTAGTGGGGAAAGTGCAAAAGAGAAATTAAAATTTAAATACAAAGAGAAAATAAAATATAAAAAATACAAAATTTCAAATAATTTTATGCAGTGCTAAAATAAAATTCAAAATTGAAAAGAATTTTACTTAAGCTAATCATGAAAATATACACCAATTATAAATCGCAAGAACTTCAAAAATCTTACTCAGCTAAACAACTACTCTTAATAACTCCTCACTTCTATCAAAATTAATTTCCAAAAGCCAAGCTTTCAATAATTTTGAAAAATTCGATAAAATTCTAATTTGTCTGATGTGGTCAGGAAGTTTATTAAAAATTCTAGGTGCTACAATATCATAGAAACGACAAAAATGACTTTTCCTACAACGTGGAACGTGAACCAAATTACGATAATTAACTCTTAAGTTATACCTATTAATATATCTAACATCTAAATATCCAGACTTCATGAAAAACATTTTTAAAATTTTATAGTAAAATAAATTTCTAATGGGAAGTATTTTTAATTTAAAAAATAAAGGAAAAGACGGACAAGTACGTCTTTTCCCGCAAATTATTCGAATAGCATGTTTTTGTGACACAAGTAATTGACTAATCTTAATACCATAATGAATTTTTGAATGAAAAAGCGCATAATAAACTGAGCACATAATTTTTCCGAACAGTATAGACTTAGATGATAAAGCTGTCTAATAATATTACGGAGATAATTCTTCAAATAATTTATCTAAGCCAGATCCTTCCCTCTGGTAACTCTATCGGCATCAGCATAATGTATATCTCTTTAATCTCACTTTAATGGGTATATGGATAACTATATAAGCTAAATTGTGGATCAATATCGGTGCCATATATAAAGTGAAGCTATCCGTTACTTCATTTGAATGTAAATTCAATGACATTGTGTAAATCGTCATGTTACACTTTTGAATGGCTTATTTGCTGTAACTAGTATTAATATTACCCTGTTGAAATAACTCTAAATTCATGACTACCTTTTTTTTATATATATTTTATTAATTTTAAAAGTAATAATAGTAAAGACATCACTGTTGGCACGTATAATTTCGAAATAGTTCAAAAGCTCACCTTCCTAATTTCAATTTCAGAAACAATTTCAACGTGGTGGTATGGCGAAGAATAACTCTAAAATATAAAATTTGTCAAAACACTTCGGGCAAAAGATCCTATCTCGTAGCATAAAAGTTTAAATTTACAAACCAGTCATACTCATACAGAACAGAATTATTACACAAGGCAAGTTAGCATGTCACCTGATATTTTTCAAAAGAATATTCTTCCCAAATATATTATTCTGGAAACGACGATAAGGTCAAAAAAAGAGAAAATATAATGTCGAATTTTACGAGTTATATTATAAAGTGAACGTAGTCACAAAAATTAAAGTCAAAAATGCTTCAGTGGTAGTAAACTACAATCTTTATAAATATATCTACATAATATTATGGTTTTTGAAATTTTATTTTTATAATAATATTGTAGGTGCCAATTTACTGACGACGTAGGTATAGCAAATTCAAAAAGAGAAAAATAAAATATTTAAACATTAAATAAAATAAAAAAATTAAAATATTTATTGAGTTAGATCCATTTATAAACATAAAGTTATACAGAGCAGCATAATATATACCAGGTATTCCAGAGCATGCGTATCAGCTTTTTAAGAGGGTTGTTATTTTAAAATTTAAATAAAATTACTAACTAAATCGAGGGTGCTCTATCGATTGATGATATTTTTAACTTCCGGGAAGGTCCAAAAAGGGTTTTTTAAGTTCAAAATTCGTCGAAATTGGCCGAAATCGAGATTTTTACATGGGAAGGGGTACTTCTTGATGCAAATTCGAACTCTACGTTAAAAATTATAAAACTTTTGTTAAGTAAATTTTTTTTTGTCTTTTTAGTTTAAACTATGTAGGTACGGAGATAAAAAAATATGATAAAACGAAAAACAAATTTATTTATAAAAATGATTATTGTTAATTTTAGTTAACCAAAGGAAAATATGGAGGATTTTGGTTTTATTTTTATTAATTTTAAAGAAAAGTACTAAGAAACAAAAAAAATTGTTTAACATAAGTTTTTTTATTTTTTAACATAGAATCCGAACTTGCACTTAAAAATACCCCTTCCTATTTAAACATCTCGATTTCGAAAAATTCACGGAAGTTGATAATATCACCAATCGATAGAACACCCTCTATTTAGTTAATATTATTTTGTTTTTGTGTTAATTTTAAAATAAAACGGCTCTTTCCCCTATTAAAAATGGGATACGCATGCCCTAGAACACCCGATATGTAAAATGTACTACAAGGTGAAAAATTGTTTATGAAAGTGAGTGTTTATACTCATTATTCTCATCTCAACTTGGTAAAATAAATTCATACATGGGTTTTGAATATTAAAAATTTAAATAATATTGGTTTAGCGCACTGACGCCACTAGACTAAACCATAAATACCTGGAAGAATTTATCGATGTGAAAATATTCCAAAATACTTTGTAAATAACTTTATAAAAATACATTCATCCATTATGCATTTAATACATAATATATACGCAGACTCAGTACCTATATTTTCATATTTGAATTCAAATTTACGGCAGACTTTTAGTACTGAAACTATTTAGAAACCGTTATCAGACTATTATAAAAACTTTGTCACTAAATTTCAAGGTGTCTTATTCTATTAGATAGTGTTGGGTAGTTTGATAGTTTATACAAAAAAAATATATTTGGGAAGGCATTCCCAAAGTTTGTAATGTAATTCTAAATTATTTAAATAAAATTTTCAAATTTGCAAACCTTAATGTTTTTAGCTTCAGAATCTTTGATTTTGAAAATACCTACGTTTTGGGTTTTGGAATCCAGGATCCAGTCAAAAATATTTTTTTCTATGAAAAACAAAAAATCATACATTTAAGGGTTAAACATAAGAAAGTTAAAAATTATATGAAGAAAGTGCAGGGGTAGGCTAAAAATATTACCATAATAAAATTTATATCACGTCATGTGAAGGTGAAATATGGTGTCAGTATCAAGTTATTGTGAAATTCTAATCGGTATCTTTCAAGCTAACTATGTTTTCAGTTTACAAAACCTTTGAGCTGGTAATATAATTATAGAACAAGCATTTTCGATTACAACACCAACACATACTTAATAGTAAAACTTTTACTATAATATCGACTTTAATATCAAATTAATAATGTTTGCTAACATATAACCATATTTTATTCGCTATTGTGTTCCTATGATAACTCTGCTCAGGCTTTCTTAAATCCTTTACAAAAATGAAAGTCTTATGTTTTATAAACAAAATATAAAAACGTTTTAAGAAAAATTCTCCTTTAAATATATAAATAAATATTTTTAGATCAAACTAAAACATAATATTATTAAAAAAAAATTATATGTAACAAAAAAATAAAATAAAAAAATATAAAAAATTATAAATAAAATATGAAAGACAAAATGAAAAAAAAAAAAATTGTAAAAAAAAGTAGTTAACTGGTATATAAAGATATCCTGTCATCAAATGTTATAACCACATTAACTTTAATCTTTTCCTTTTTGCATATTACCTAAGATATTCAGAGACTTTTTGTCTCTTTCTTACTCTCCCTAACTTTTTTTATTATAATAATATTTTAATTTTTTTTTTCGTTTTCATTTTATCGTTTTCTTCTTCAAAGGTTAAAAATATTGTAATATAAAATGGAAAATGTGAGAACATAGGTAGTACCTATTATATAAGGTCTGTAAGGATGTGCTTTGTTTACACCTGGGTATGGGAAAAAATGTTTTCTTAATTTTTCTTTTTTTTATTTACATTTTTACAAAGGAATGATTCTGTGTTGTAAGAGAAAAATGATTTGTTACAATGAAGAAGTACGAGAACTAGTGATTCAAATAATCTGAAGATTTCTTATGATCCATTTATAAAATCGATTAGGATAATTTTTATTCAAGGAATAATTAATTATCGTCAAAGATGACTAGGGGCCAGTGCATCTGTATTTTATGAAAAACTTTGTTTTCGTCTAATTTTGCGGCTTCAAAGCAATTTTCTAGCTATATTTGATGACAGAAGCTTTGATAAGCTTAAGCCTCAAACTCAGAACAGTGATTCACAATTTGCAAGACGGCAATGCAATTAATGTTTATTTGCCAATTTGTCTCTTTAACAAGTAAGATTGTCCAATTACACACTTTTGAAACGTTGACTACCAATGAGTCACCGCTGTTGTATCGTAATTTGTAATTTTTCTTTTTAACAGCGCAATGTAACACCAGTGAGCATTTTATTTTCCACCCCCAGGACCTGATGAATCACCGGTGATATATTTTGAGCCTAAATTTCAAAGTCCTAAACATGAACATTATTAAAAAAAAACTAATTACATATTTCAAAATAAATGCTTGATATATTTTTGAATAACATTGTTCGCAATACGCGCTGACAAGTCTAGACCTCTTTTACCAACTGCAGTAGATGCAGATAAACTTTATAAATCTTTATAACATTCATTACGTCGAGCTTGTTTAATTTGATTATCTGTTGTTCTTTCTTCACTTTTATCCGAAATATGTTTTAGTTTATTCTCGTTTATTCAACACTGGTGACACAAAAATAAAACAAATATTAAAATATCCCAAAATTATTAGCATTGTAACACGAATGAACATGCGTGTAACTGGACACTGGATGGCGCAGTAGGTAGAACGCCTGCCTTTCAATCGAAAGCTTGCATGTTCGATCTCCGATGAAGCAAAAAATGGTTTATGGGTTTTTCGGTATAATGGGGCCATGTGTATCACCGGTGGCTCATTGGGTTGTGGAAGAAGAAATTTTTGGTTTTCACCGGTGATGCACTGGGGTATACAATATGTTGAGTTATTATTATTGTTATAATATTTCTGCGGGGTATCAAACGATGCCAATATTTACTTGCTATATTTTTTATAATACAACAGCTAAATTATTTGTATTTGAAGCTTGAATTATTAATGAAAAACAAATTTAAAAAATTAAGTTTTGGTAGATTATGTTGGAAAAATAATATAGCATGAATGGTTCAGCTTTCCAGAGTATTCAAAGGACACAATTCAATGATCATTATTAATATTTTCAACACAAAGTTGGCAGACTTTCTTTTATTCTGAAAGAATGTAAATTTCGTCCTTAAAGTTACATGGTTAACTAATTAGTTTCAAGGATGACACCAATACCCATTTATCACTGCAGCTTCTATAAAACTGGACTACATATTTTGTGTCTATAGCGATTCCCTACACAACACAAACTGCACCATTAACTATGCCATGGGCAAGCAATAGTCGTGACAAACGAAGATGTAAATCTTTGAGATTGAGATCAAACATATAACCTTCCAACCATTAAGTCTGGTCTTCACTAGTAAAAGATAGTAAAGAATGTTATCAAAATATTTTCGTATTTATCAAAGTTTTCACAGATGTAACAAAATATGATTGAGAAGCCCAACGTGTTTTTCATGCTCATTAAGAAAACAAAGAAAAGGATTTCGTCTTATGCTAATCGGAGATTACTCTGCCGTCCAGCTATCATCATTATAAATATATTATTTATAATCGTTTTTTGTATAAGTACTGATTAAATAATTTAATTGTTATCAGGTTTCCGCTCACTAATAATTTTTAATATTTGATTGCAAATATCGATAATTCGAAAGCAACATACTTCCTTCAGCATTGAGTGTGACTAACTAATTTTTATAACTCTTTTTTCCCTTTTATACCCTGTTAAATAATTTTGCCTATACTCTTGCCAATTAGTTTATATTAATTTATGATGGCGGTGAAATTTCATTTTTTAAATCATTGTTCAATCTACTACTCGTATCTATCTTTGCCCACGAAATTGCTAAACTTTCGTATGTGTCTAATTTGCTTATTTTTTATACCTTCTTTATTGATAATGAATTGGTTTTATCAATTTTATGATGTTTTTTAATTATATGTTTACCAATTGCTGACCTAATATTTGTAGTACCTTTTATTCTTGCTAATTCGCCTACTATTGTTTGTTGTATGAACAAGATTGATCTCAATAATATATTTCAATTCATGCTAACCATTCCCTCATTTCCTTTTATACTTAAGTAACTGGAAAGCCAGCAGGAGAGCTTTTCACGTGGTACCGAATTCGAAGGAGAGAAAAAATACATAACACCATAATGTTGTTCTGTGTAAAAGGATTGTAGTGTATGTCTTAACTTCTTCATGAATTTGCAAACATAATATTTGTAATATCCGTAAGTGAGACTATTGTTCTTATTAGTTTTGCAGCAAAGGTTGTTTCTCAGAATGTCCGTTACCTAATCAATCTCATAGACTTCTTAATATTGAACTTTGTTTTATTTAATAGAACCAGCTCTGGAAATTATTTTGCAATAATTCATGTAGATAACTACTTCGACGTTAATAACTACAGATTTCACATTCCAAACTAACCTGCACAAAACGAAAGATTTCGATTCAAGTTATATAATATTCAAGATATGTATTTCATTATCTCTACTAATTCTGAAAACTAAATAAATTGGCGCAACTCGTAAAAATTGTTTGCCTAAACTTCACATCTAAGCTTAGAAAAAATCTTAATTTTATTTACATATTTTTTAAAATTTAATGAACCAAAATATCTTCTAAAAACCTCATCTGACCAATTGCAAAGATTTTTAATATTTTTTGCTTACATTGATGAATATTAAAAAAGTAAGCAACAAAATAAAATGAATTTGACAAATTTGAAAATAAAAACTAAAAAAATTCAAAACTAATCAAATTACATAAAAAATTATATTACCTAAGCAATTAATACTAATTTCCAACTAAGTCATGGCTTAAATACTTAATAGCTACATTTTTAGGACCATAATAAATTATTTAACAGTTTTAACATTTTAATATCAAATCCCGAAAATTTTCAATATCACCTCTTACAAAATACGAAAATCTTTTAGTACCTAAAAAAATGTTTGATTAATTTTTATTTTATGTGAGATATATAAATGCATATATATATATATCCATATATTTAAATCACGTTACCTTAATTTTAGTACGATATATGGATATTACGTTAAAAAATCATTTTTGTCACGTTTCAAATTATAATGGGATGAGAGCATGAAAATAAAAACAAAACAAATCAAAGCAACAAAAACAATAAATAAAAAATTTAACCTAATACAAATTTTCATTATTTTAAAATTAAGAATTTTCGATAAAGTCTAACCGCATACTTCCACTTTTAAGCAATACTTACTAAAAAATAAAAAAAAATTACTAGCACAAAATATGTGTCAAAGTCATCGCTATCGCAAATTCCCGAAAATACAAAACACAAAAAAATAATAACAAAAACTAAAAGTAATTTTTTTAACATTTTAAATAACACAAAAAAACAACAACAAACTAAGACAGAAAAAAAACGACAGTACGAGTAGTGATAATAAGAATAGAACAATAAAACTTGAAATTATACTTGCAACATTTATGTTTATTATAAACAGAATAAAAAAAAAACAAAGATATCAACAAACTTTATATGAATACGACTATAAGGATCTATTCTTGTGCTCGTATTCCTTCACAAAAAAAAAAATAACACGAAATACGAATTAAGTTATGTTAAAATTGTGATATCGGTTGTCAGGAACCTTAAATACAAAATATACATTCATATTATATTCATACATTTCTATATAACATACTGTATATTATATTCTTCGTTTTTGCGTTTGTTATGTAAAATAAGGAAAATTATTTTTCTTTATAAAAATATAATAAATATAATATAATATAATATGTGTGTGTTTGCGTGTGGTAATGAGTTTGTGACATATGGATGTAGTATGTACTTTCATTTCAATGATGCAACATTTATATAAGATAATATCATGTGATATAATTATGAAAACGAACAGATCCTTTTGTTATAATCAAAATATATATATATATATATATATATATATATATATACAAAATTATTACATATTATACATAATATTATAATATATTGTTATATTTTGATATATTATAATATTGTTTATACACAGTATACTATAGAAAAACTGATATAGTAGTAGTTGTGGTATCAGCAGTAGTAGTAGTTTGTATAGTAGTATACTAATAATTATAATTAAACCCCAAAACACAATATTCTCATTCATCAGGGTATATATCTTTCACCTCATCTTTCTAAGGACCTTATCATAAGGATAATTAAGTTTGAAAATGAACGCCTTTTGTTCACAGAAAAATTTCATAAATCCACACTCTAATATACATACATACATACATACACACGTAAATATGTACTTAAATTAATAATATTTTCCTGTATATAAAGATAACTAAAGATAGACTTGATAACTGTATTCAAGTTAACATTAATGATACTCAATCTAAACTAAGAGGCTTATACATAATATTAGGTATATATATTTGAAATTATAGGATGATTCAAGGATATTAAAAATTATTTTAAATATCATCTATCATTTTTATATAACAAATAAAAAAAAAAAAAAATTTCTGAGAATTTTCTGTTTTTTTTTTTTTTTTGTTTTTTTTTTTGAGTTGTCAAAGACCTTTGATATGATATTATGAGAAATTGTGCAAATTGAATTAGAAAGAATGAGACAAAGTGTTATATTTTAAGTTTTTTTCAGTTTTGAATAATATTTTGTTGAAATATTGTTGATAGTTGTATACTGATACTTGGAATAATTTTTGTCTGAAGGTTGTCGTTTAAGGTTAATTTTCAAATAGATAGTCTACTAGAATATGCCAATTAATATTATAAATTATTAAATTGGAAGGATTGCTGAAAGAAGTGCATATATGTAATTTACAATATTAAAATAAATTGAAAATTTGATGTTAATTTTATATTGATTAAATGACGGATTCCAATCCTATACAGTTACAATGAATAACGGATAAAAAAATTAACAAACGAAAATGCCTAGAAATTAATATCCTAAAATATCACCCATGAATTAAATGATCAGCTATGAACATATTCATACAAAGACCAACAGTTTATATTTAATGATCCAACGTTCTTGTAAAGAACCAAATGATAATTATTGTGAATAATTTATTCTGAGTATAAAGCTAATAAGATGTAAATCACATCAGACATCTATTACTATAGATTAAAGCTTGCTACATTTGATTGTGCAATATATCACAATCCAGTAGGGTTAGTAAAATACTGTCACTTTTGATTACAGAAAAATGTTAAAATTTACTAAATCAGATTTACTGTTAGTAGAAAAGTAAAAATCATAAGTTAAAACGTAATATTATAACAAAGAAATTAGGTATGTATTTTATACAACGTGGAACAAAAAAAAATATTTGAAGTATTTGATTATGTTAGCGATATACTGACTACATAGATCAAAAAATAACTTTGAATTTAAATTTATGTTTTGCCGTGAAGCAAATTTTTTCTATACGCCAAAATATGTAAACGAAGCAAACCAATTTTGAATATTTCTCAAAATATGTTACATGAAGCAAAAATGATATCACTTCGTTGCGGATCGGTTCTATTTAGAACTGCGGCGATAACAGGAATCATTTCGGCACCTCCGAAAACCTCCAAAACTGCCCCAAATTAAAAAACTGGTTTTAGCGTATGTAGCAAATGGTGCAAAAATATGGGTAATAAGTATATACTTTAATTCGAAATACTTTAAAAAACTAGGCCGAACTAGTTAGCAGTATAAATAGCAAAGCATTTCTCTGGTCTATGATTTTTAGTTGTTGTTTTTTGTTGTTTTTACCTATCCTTTAACGTTATAATAAAATGTAGATAATATTTGAAAACAGTTGAATATTTTCCTTTTAATTTTACTAACAATGCTAACCAGTCAAGTACAAAATCCTGAAAAAGTCTGCCGACGAAATACACGTATTTGTATAATAAACATATTTAGTTAAATTCGACTATTTTCAAAAGAACTAATAATATTCTGTTATTTCATAAGACACCCTCTATCAAAATAAACGAAAAATTTTAATTAGAATATCGAAATCGAATACATAATTTGTGATTAAATTTAGGTGAATACAACTAAGGTACAAAAATAACGAAATTTTTACATTCCATTCATAATATGTATATCTTATAGGTATATTTTGGTATTAGCTTACCATTAGGTGTGTACTACAATGTCAAATCAATTTTTTAATCTTTCTCGTTCTCATGTACACTCTATACTCTGACTTTCTCTTTTTCTCTTTGTTATCATTTTTCTCTACAGTTTTACTCTCCCTATTTTATTTTCTATAATTTCACTATCTTTTCAAGCTTTCTCAATTTCGTATTAAACCATTGATACTTTTATTTTTTTTTTTATTTACCTGAAAAAGTTTTAACTTCGCACACAACAACAAAAATTTTATTTGTTTCAAACGAAATTACCCTTTTACGAATATTAAATAGATAATAACGGTTAAGGACATTTTCAATGATTTTATTTTGTATATTTGAAAGAACGACACAAAGTGATTATGTTTTAGACAGGATGAAAAAAAAAAAAAAAAATCTAACTAATAATTTCATATAATTGCAATTTTAATGATGATTTGTAAGTGAATTGTTTTGTAAATAAAATAAATGAAA